>CM041780.1:134611243-135112271 GCA_023374045.1 Limonium bicolor
GCTGCAACGTCTTCTCTTAAGTCATTCCCAAATTTCCACCATCTCCTTGTTGTTGCTTGCGATGGCAACTCCCCCACCACCACCAATTGAAGTTCTGTCAGCCCACTGTGGCAATTTATCCCTCACTGTTGCGGAAGAGGAAACCGTACATGACGATGATCTTCTTGACTCCTCTTCTGAGGCTCTCACACAGTGTTGTTTTCTCGGCAAGCTTCTCATGCATCGCTCTGTCGACACCAAGCTCATGAAGAGTACCCTAGCCAAGGCTTGGCATTGTGAGTATACTTTGCGGGTATGAAATCTGGGTGGAGGTATTCTTCTGCTTCGGCTGCCTGATGAAGCGTTTGTGGCATCAGTCCTGTCTCGGGGTCCATGGACGCACGATGGAGGCTTACTGGTTCTCACCGCCATTGACAAAGCTCTCGCTCCCCGTGATCATGAGTTAAGTGGGTTCCTTTCTTGGCGCACATCCACGACGTTCCGCTCCAGTTTATGAACCAGATGTTTGCCAGGCGGCTTGCAGACCGGATTGGGGTGTACATGGATTACATGGAGTTCAACCAGCGCAAGGCTGGGTCTTACATGAGGCTCAAGGTCAATATTGATATTACTCGTCCACTTCTGCGCTACATCACCATTTCCATAGCAGGGGAACCAACTATTTTGCCATTGACTTACGAGCGGCTTCCCAATCTATGCTTTCTTTGTGGGCACTTCACTCACCTCCTTTGAGACTGTCCTTATCGCACAGAGGCGACTCAAGATGAGACCAACTATGGTTTGTGGTTAAAGGCATGTACGGGCAGCACTCCACGCCCGCGCTATGAAGCTCATGTTGCAGGTCCGTCGGTGGTCAGGCCTTCCTCGCCTCCTCCTCGTCCAACTATTGTCACTCCAGTAGATGCCTCACATGGTATGGATTCATCAGTTCATCCAATGGTGGATATCAATCAACCCCCGGTGCTTGAGGAGGGTGAAATGGCTCATTCACCCACCACTTCCACTGATAGAAAGCGTAAACTGCATGTGGTCCAATGCTCCTCCTCCGAATCGGAGCTGGGCCAAGTAGATAACATGGAGGAGATCACAAAGCGAGGCAAGGGAGAGGATACAACAACTTTTTCATCGGCGATGCTGGGTGATCCCCAGTGTCGCCTGCCATAATGTCTCTGTTAGTGGCGAACTGTCGAGGCCTTGGTACTGCTGTCGCAGTTCGCTGGATAAAGGATGTGGTACATCAAGAAGTACCTTCTTTTGTGTTTTTGGCAGAGACCAAAACTGTCATCTTTTAAGCTGCGTCCGTTGGCAAGATGTTGGCGCTCTTACTTTTGGGTTGGTGGGGATAGTATTGGTAGGAAAGCTGGGGTTGCTCTTTTTTGGTTTATGAATTATGTTGTAAAAATCCTTAGTGTTTCAAGTCATCATGTGGATGTAGTGATAGGTGTTGATGGGGGATATCAATGGCCCTTTACTGGTTTATATGGTTGGGCCGATAATTCACAGAAATGGAAAACTTGGAACTTGATTCGATACTTGCATGAGCAATGGAAAGGACCATGGGTTTTGGGAGGGGATTTTAATGAGGTTTTATATCATTATGAGCACCAGGGTAGAGGAACCCGCTCCAATGCTTCCATGGCAGGTTTTCGCAACTGCGTGCTAGATTGTGATCTTAATGATTTGGGCTATTGGGGCTCAAAATATACATTCACAAATAAAAGTTCACAGACTCGAAACACTCGTAGCCGGTTGGACAGATTCTTTTCAAATGATGCTTGGTTATCAACTTTTCCAACAGCAACCAATTACCATTTGCGTTGGGGTCACTCAGACCATAAGCCAATCAAGTTGGTTTTGAATCCAATACGAAATTGTGGACCAAAACCGTTTAGATTTGAAAACTGTTGGAAAGACCATCCGCATTGTAGGGCTCTAGTGCAGTCAGTTTGGTGGGCTACGAACTTGGATTTCTGTCAAAAGAGTCACAACTGCGGTCAACAGCTACGTAGATGGGGTAAGAAGCAACTTTGGATTGAGAAAACAATACTACATCAAACACGGCAAGAGATTGATTTAGTGGCAGCTAAAGAGCCATCACAGACCCACATTGATCGATGGAATGAACTGAACTGCACTCTTGATTCACTCCTGCTGAAGGATGAAATAAGGTTACAGCAACGCGCTAGACAAACTTGGTTGTCTTCAGGGGACCGTAATTCTGCGTTCTTTTTTGCAAGATATCGAATGAGATCACGACAAAATGCAATCAGTTGTTTATCATATGTGGTAGATGCTCCGCAAACATCATGGGAAGGAATTGAGCAAATTGCACGAACTTATTTTCAATCTCTATTTGCTTCCTCTAATCCTTCCCCAGATTACCATCTTCTAGCTTGTGTAGCTGATAGGGTCCCGATTGCCTCTCACCATACTATGGGTCAACCTTATACTCGTTAGGAGGTAGCAAAGGCTTACAGTCAGATGCATCCAGGCAAAGCTCCAGGGCCAGATGGTATCAATGGAACCTTTCTTTTTACTTATTGGCCAATAATCAATGAGGATTTTGTTACCACTTGTCTCTCCTTTCTCAACAATAATATCATGCCACAAACTCTCAATGATACACACATAGTCTTAATCCCAAAGTCCCAGGGGGCAATTTCTATCAAAGATTTCAGACCCCTCTTTTGCAATACAATTTATCGGGTTATCTCCAAAGTGCTTGTAAATCAGGTTTTTGATGTTCTACCACTTGTTATATCTAACAACCAGGCTACGTTCGTGCACAACAGATTGATTACTGATCAGGTGACGCTTTCTCATGAAATCCTCCACCACATGCGTCGTTCGAAAGCTAAAACTAAGGGACACTTTGCTTTTAAGGTTGACATGTCCAAAGCTTTTGACCGAGTAGACATGGGGCTTCGTTCTTGATGTGCTTTCAAGTATGGGCTTTCATGCATCTTGGATATTGTTGGTTAGACAATGCATTACAACAGTTCGTACCTCTGTTCTTATTAATGGATATCTAGGGTCATTCTTCCATCCACAACGTGGACTTCGTCAGGGCGATCCTTTGTCCCCTATTTTGTTTACAATCTGTATGGACATTAACCTCAGTCTAAATTAGCTACTGATGTTGGCGTCTATAGGGGGTTCACTCTTCCAGGCCTTGCTACTCCTATTTCCAACTTACTATTTGCTGATGACTATGTGATCTTTGGGGAAGCTAAACCATCTAATGCGGAAGCTCTTAATAATATCTTGCATGACTTTAAAGTTGCATCAGGCCAATGTATCAATACTTCAAAGTCTGCAGTTATGTTGTCGTTGGTTGTCGTCTGTTTTACGGGTTGAAATAGTGGCAAAGCTTAATACACATCAAGTAGAGGACTTGGGAGTCTACCTAGGTTTTCCCAGCAATATTGGTAAGAAACGATGCTCAGTGTTTAATCACATTAAGGACATAGTTTCTAAACGTATTAATAGCTGGACAAAGCAAGTTTCACAAGCAGTGAGAACAATTTTAGTCAAAGCTGTTCTTCAAGCAATCCCCTCTTATGCTACGTCTGTTATCCTCTTGCCAAAAACGTTGTTGAAGCAAATTCAGAAGATGATAAATAGTTTCTGGTGGGGAGGAGCAACAAACACATCGGCTATTCGATGGACTAAAGGGTCATATTATGTCGTGATCAGAATTCAGGCGGTCTGGGTTTCAGAGACCTACATACTTTCAACCGTGCACTCCTTGCCAAACAGATGTTGCGCATCATAGTGGAACCGCACACACTGTTTTCGTAGTTTTATCATGCAAAATATCTCTCTCGGTCTTCCTGGATGGTAGCACAACCTAGTGCCACTTCCAGTCCCATTTGGCGAGCATTGCTTAGTGTGCGGGATATTATTGAATTTGGTGGCAGAAGGGCGATTGTTAATGGTAGGGAAATGAATATTACGGACCGGTGGATCCCGTCCAAACCAGGAGGGAAGTTGTTTACTTGGAAGCTCCCGCCAATGGTTCGTCAGTGTTCATCAGTGGCTTCCCTTATTACAGGGTCCAATACTTGGAATTGCCGGTTGCTACAGCAGTGGTGTGATGAAGCAGATGTAGCTCATATTCTCCACATTTCATTGCCACAATTACCTCAGACAAGCACTGACTCTTTAGCACTCCAAGATTACTGGTATTGGGGCATATCTGCATCGCGTAACTTCACCGTATCATCAGCTTATTATGCAGCATTATCAATGAAAAATGCATCCATCCCTTCAACTTCCCAAAATGATCGTACACATAAGGCTTTCAAAAGAATTTAGGCATTGGATATTCCTCCAAGGGTTAAGCTATTCGGATGGAAAGTTTAGTCAAAGCAGTGCATATAAAACAGCTATTCGGGACAGAATCAAGGTGGATATGCTGACAGGATGTCATTTCTGTAGGGCAAACGAAACTACACTGCATCCTTGTATCAGTGCCTGTTGTTCGACCCTTGTGGAGGTAGTTTGGACTTGTACTCCCGACATCTATCCAGTCGGATCAAGCTCTGAGAGATTGGATTTTTAATTTTGTATGGATCAATCATCATCTAAGATTGGGCTTTATTTGTGTCACTTCTAGAGAGTCTAGTTTGCTCGTTGCCAGGTTTTTCATGGCCAAGCCCGCAGTTTTGATCATGGATGGTATCAAGCTGATAGTTTTATTCAAGCAGCCACATCTATGATTTCCGTTGCGTCAACAACTCTGCAGCTACTCGGCAGCAACATCCTACAATGCACGACTTTTATGTTGATGCAAGTTTGGATCCACACGACAGAGTTGGCACTGCCTGGGTTCAACGTTTGGAGGGTAAGCTTGTATCAGTTGGAAGTGTTGTTTTGCGAGAGCGCATGCATATTACTGATGCGGAGGCCATAGCGGTCGAGAAGGTTTTACACATAGCATTACAATCTGAGATCCGTTCTTTTCGACTACTCTCCGACGCAAATCATTGTTCAATATCTGCAGGGTGGTGCAACTACGTCCTTGTTATCTTCTACAACGGACATTTTGAATCGCATCATCGGACAATTAGGTTGCTTCTACGAGTCTTATGGTTTACATTCCTAGGGAAGTCAATGTATCAGCGCAACCTTGCTAACCATGCCCGACGGTTACAACTATCGGGTTCATGGTCTCCGGCTAATATGCCGGAACTTGTACTAAAACTTGTCTCTTGATATATAATACAATATCTTTTCAAAAAAAAACTTTATCTCTGTATCAGACAATTTGAACCAACTCAAGGGTGAGTATGTGAGATGGTTTGTGAATTAAGTATTCAGAATTGTACTCGGGATGTGGAAACACTCAAATGGATCAGGAAGATACACAGTCTAAGGTATTTTATTTCCTGGCAAAACGAAATAACTTTACACTGCCACTATATAAGTAGAAAGGATCCATCAGTGATTCTCACTCACCTATCCAATACAATTTCTAATTAGCACGATAATAAGTGTGATGAGAAAGGACCTATCTAGAATGACTATCGATGAGTACAAACGGAAACTAGTACTTTTATTTCTCTTTTGGATATAGACACAAGTCTCTAAAATGGATCTCTAATTTCTCTCAGAAAGCATAAAGGACAAATGAAGTTACAAGTCTCTTATATAGCGCATTGGATTTGAACGTTGTGGAAAGTTGGTTCCTAAATTTCAGGAACTAACTCCTTCGTTGCTTAAATCTCGCAAGTTGGCACCAAGTCTTCTGATTATGACCACATTGTATGAATTCCGGTCCAATATGATCATTGATGACCGTTGCAAGGTCATTCTTGTTGTTCCTTAATTTTCGCAACCAATTGACGGACTCGCTCAAACTTTCAGCACTGATGAACTCTTTCTTGTTTTGTGAAGTACGATTGACTCGTTCGATCGAGAGGCTATCTCAGCAACATTTTCATACTTCAACAACCATTTCATACTTCAACAACCTCTACATGCACCAGCTATGGGAGTGTAACTTTATCAGCCTCTACATGCAGATGGTACTCCTTGAATCTACAATTGTTGTATGCAAATCCATAGCATGTGGGTAGGGAAGAAATTATGGATGTATTGTATGATTGCATTGTAAAGTTGAGTCCAACAGAAGATGTGACACAAATGATCGGGAATGAGATAACAAAGTACCAAAGTTTAGAAGATGTCTTTAGAAAATCAATGTTGTAGGAGGAAGAAAGACACTAACTCAACTGAGATTCTAAGTTTATTATAATATATATTTATTTCATAGTATAAGATGGTCAATGAAATATTTAATTTATGTAGCTGATTGGTGGAGTGCATACAGTGCATCGGCTTCGAATTTGAAAAAATTTGTTATACAAGTTTTGAGCTTGACTTGCAGTGCCACCGGATGTGAGAGAAATTGGGGAGTCTTTCAAGATGTAAGTCTCCTAATCATTTCTTGTTTTAAGTGCTTCATGTTCATGGTTAACATTTATTTATATACTTTCTTTTTAATATGATAGCTTTATGTTAAGAAGAGGAACAAACTGGCACAAGGAAAAATGAATGATCTAGTGTTTGTGAAGTATAATGGTGCTTTGAAACGTCATTCAAGCTTAAGTGAAGGTCAAATCCCTGGTGATATTATTTGGAGGTACATTGAAGAAAGTAATGAGTGGTTGACTGGAATGATGGAGAATGAAGAAGACTCTCCATTTGTGTTCGATGGTAAGGACCTGACATGGCATACGGTGAAGAAGTGATGGGGGTTAATGATCCAATCTACTACACTAGAGCATCGAGGAGGCAAACAACAAATTCATTAAGTTCTAGAGGAAAAATTGTTGCTTCTACTTCTACTGGGACAAACTAGAGTGATAAAAAGGAGGAACTCGAACAGGATATTGGAGCTCCTAATGATGAAGATGATTTAGTTGATGTTAGTATTGATGACTTCCAACAGATTGACGAACTCGATTTGTATTGTACGTAGTAATGTTTGGAAGTATTATGTGTGGATTGATTACTTTAGATTTGTGTTTAGAAGCTTTTGTCTCTTATGTTGTTTGGACTGAATACTTTGACACTTGATTATAGACTTGTGTTGGATGTTTTTATTCAGTTTTATCAAATATTATTTTATATCTACAAATATTGTTATAAAAATTTACAAGTAATTTTTTAGTAGATCACATCGAAAACAAAATACACTCATATCGACGCATCACTTCTAAAACCTCATCGCATCGAAACACATCACTCATCTTAAAATCAAGGTGTTATCTGGAGCTTCCATTCTTTGACCAACTTTTTGCTCCAGACCGACTTTTACAACCTTCGTCCAACGTTTTGGACTTTTTCTCATAGATTTCAGATACACATCCATACATCAAAGAAAAAGGATAGCGAGGTGTAAGCAATTGTAGGATGTAAGGATCGTATAAATTTTTTAGTAACTTAAAATTCTACTTAAAAAAACTTGTAAGAATGATGAATGAATTACAAGTACTACAATGTCCAAACACTCTACAAGACCTATGGACAGTAGCGGATCCAGAAGCTTTGTCTCGGGGGCAAAAAATTTTTTTGACATTGTCACTCTTAAAAATATTATGTCATTTTGTACTTTTTCAAAAATTTATAAGAGTATTTGCAGTGGAAACCAAACCATAACAGACAATTAAAAATCATTAATTGTTAACTGCCAATCATTCACCGGTTACTAGCAGCTGACAATTAATGTACAATTTCTATGAATAGGCCTGGCAAAAGTAACTCAAACTTGAAAAACCGAACCGAACCAATCGATCCGAATCCGAATCTCAACTAAAAACTATAACTTAAAAAATGATCCGAAATCCGAAATAAACCGACCTGGACCAAACCAAACCGTATTATTGTAAAACCGAAACTAAACCACAATCCACAATCATCCGAACCGAAGTCATCCGAACCAAAATCAACCGAACCGAAGTCACCCATAACCCGACGATGACCCGAAATCCGAAGTGACCCGAACCGAAACCAACCGAAAACCAACCGAACCGAACCCAAACCGAAACCAGTGTGACCTGAACTAATATCCGATGTGACCTGAAAGAATATATTGCATTAATTATAGGAGACAATGAGAAAAAACAAAATGTTTATACCCAATATCTAGTTTAAATACAAATCAGTATTTAGCATTTGTATCATACAACACTAAACAATGTCCATAATACTTTACAATTAATTATACTTAGTAAGTGGCATACCTATAGAAAAGTATTAATAAACTTATATACACGAGAAATTATTTTAAATATACCACAAATATTTTGCACTATGAAATTTTAAAGTAAATAATTATCATGCATTTTCATTAATCGCACAACTAATAATGAATTAATGATAATGCATTAGTCATCAATGATAGATTTGTAAGAACCAAAAATATTTGTATATTTAGACTCAATTTTATCACTAATCCATGTCATCATTGTATTAATTATTCATATATTGAAGGTTTTTTATTAATTAGAATTTTTCAAGCCTTTATCCAATCTTGTGAATAATTCTCCCTTATTAGCAATTTAGCATAAATGTTTAATATACTTAAAGGTTTTACCTATCTAGCAAAATTCTGATGCTTCTGAATAGTTCTTCATCATTAACAGTTTTTAACTACCGTAAAAAAGTCATCAAAACTTATTAACTAATTCTATTTGCTAACTATTAATAGATTGAAAGTACAAGTTACTACACTTCGATACAATTTTAATAATTATCCACAAGCATACCTTATTTATACTTCTTTTAAAATATTGAAACTACTAAAATCTAAAGCTACATCAATAATTATGATAAGTTCAGAGTTAATTGCTAAAGTATAACATGATGCAAATTATAATTATTTGTTTAAATTAATCTTTTATATACATTATACGTGTTGAGATTTATTGAAGTCAAATTTGCATATCATGATGATTGAGTTGCTGGATTCTATAATGGCAACCGAATTTAACCGATCAATTGACCCGAATTTGACCCATAACCCGAAAAAAACCGAATAAACCAGAGGCTAACTCGAACCGTAAGTTACCCGACCCGAAGTCACCCTAACCGAAAGTCATCCAAACCAAAAATCACCGAACCGATCCAAACCAACCTGAAATTTCAACAAACGAACTCAACCCGAACAAACCGATTTCAACCGACCCGGTCCAACCGGAACCAAATATTGAACGATTTGAAATCAACCCGAACCGAACCGAATAGAACCGAACCAACCTGAAATTTCAACAAACCGAACTCAACCCGAACAAACCGATTTCAACCGACCCGGTCCAACCGGAACCAAATATTGAACGATTTGAAATCAACCCGAACCGAACGAATAGAACCGAACCCAAACCAACCTGAAATTTCAACAAAACCGAACTCAACCCGAACAAACCGATTTCAACCGACCCGGTCCAACCGGAACCAAATATTGAACGATTTGAAATCAACCCGAACCGAACCGAATAGAACCGAACCTGAACCGATTGACCCGAACTGCCACCTCTATCTATGACCGGCAATTTCGTTCCTTGACAAAGTCATTTCCTTTCCGCCATTCATGCCACCTAGTTTTTATTTTTTTCCGCTCGATTGCTCCAATTCCTGAAATAAAATTTCTCGAATAGAATCCAAAAATAGAATATGAGCTTATTTAGTTGTTATTGTTAGACAATATATTATGTATATTATTTATTGTTGTGTATTCCTAATTTGTAGGTCTCCTCCTTAATTCTGCGTCTCACCTCTCATGTAATTATGTTTATATATCAGTAAATACAATGATAACTACACGGTTGATTAACTCTCTACTCTCACATGGTATCACCGTTATTCCCGATCCTATTTTCCGACCTCATTCTCCTTCTCTCCCCCTGCGTAATCTCGCTTCCACCAACCACCATGTATGACCAACTCAATGATCTTCCTTCCCCAACCGTGAACGACAATTCTTCCCCACCATTCGAGCGCACCGTTCATACCTCCCCTGCCCGCCGCCACAACACTGACCATCCAATTCACTCCTCCTCCCCTTCTTCTGCTCTCATCGCGGTCAATCAAGCCCTACATGTTGTCAATTCTATCATGAATCACATCCGTATTGAATTAACTCAATCCCCACCAAACTATGCTATGTGGTGTCACCTTTTCCTCATCACGCTCAGAAAATTCAACCTTATAAGCCATGTCGATCACACTCCACCCTCTACAGATGACAGTTAGTCCCTCTTAGATTTTACTGTGTTATCATGGATCTACGTCACTATTTCTCCAAAAAAATTTAGTCTCATTCTTCATAATAACGCTACCGCCTACGAGGTATGGATAACAATTGAAGATCTATTCCGCGACAACAAAAAGGCTCGTGCCGCCTCGAGCTGAATGGCGCGATCCTTTTTGTTGTCACAGAATAGATCTTCAACTGTTATCCATACCTCATAGGCGGTAGTTATTACGCATAATGAGACTAAAAGTTTCTGGATAAATAGTGGCATAGATCCATGATAAAACAGTAATATCTAAGAGAACTATCATCTGCAGAGGGTGGAGTGTCATCGACATGGCTTAGAAGGTTGAATTTTCCGAGCGTGACGAGGAAAAGGTGACGCCACATAGCATAGTTTGGCGGAGATTGAGTTAATTCAATACGGATGTGATTCGTGATAGAATTGACATGTAGGGCTTGATTGACCGCGATGAGAGCGGGGGAAGGGGAGGAGGAGCTAATAGGATGGTTGGTGTTGTGGCGGCGGGGAGGGGAGGCAAGAACAATGTGCTCGGATGGTGGAAGAGAATTGTCGTTCATGGTTGAGGAAGGAGGATCGTTGAGTTGGTCAGCCATGGTCGTTGGTGGAAGCAAGATTGCGTAAGGGAGAGAAGGGGAATGAGCCAGGAAAATAGGATCGGGAATAAACGTGATACCTTATGAGAACATAAATGGTCAATGGTTAACAAATCCATCCTTAATAAGTAACACATCATTATTATTAGTTGTATCATTTACAATAGACTTTTATTATATAGGTTACCTAGAAAGTTTGTAAAAAAAATATTTGAAAAAGAATATTTGATAAATTTTCATAATTATACGAACCCAAAAAATAATTCAATATTGTTTTAAAAAAATATCTTTATTTATATTTAAATTTTGTGGATTTTCAATGCCACTAAGTAGTCTTTAAAAATATTACTAATTACTAAAATTTAATAAAATATTCTATGAAAAAAATAATAAAATAACAATGTAAACTTCCCTAGTGAAAGGTGCAAGTTAATTAATTATTCTAAGTACTTATTAAATAATGATTAATTGTAAAATTAATTTTATAAACTATTTTTTAACTATATGTCATAGTTATTTTAGATATATACAAGATTATTACTTAAAGAAAATTTTTACATGCTAATATACATTAATTTATAATGACTTAGGATATATCAGTATTAAACTTAAATTTACATTTTACATTGCTTACGTAAGATTTAATATAGTAACAAATATTTTTAACCAAATATGTATGATTAAAATTGAAACCAGGAGGGAAGTTGTTTACTTGGAAGGGAAACGAATATTACGGACCGGTGGCTCCCGTCCAAACCAGGAGGGAAGTTGTTTACTTGGAAGCTCCCGCCAATGGTTCGTCAGTGTTCATCAGTGGCTTCCCTTATTACAGGGTCCAATACTTGGAATTGCCGGTTGCTACAGCAGTGGTGTGATGAAGCAGATGTAGCTCATATTCTCCACATTTCATTGCCACAATTACCTCAGACAAGCACTGACTCTTTAGCACTCCAAGATTACTGGTATTGGGGCATATCTGCATCGCGTAACTTCACCGTATCATCAGCTTATTATGCAGCATTATCAATGAAAAATGCATCCATCCCTTCAACTTCCCAAAATGATCGTACACATAAGGCTTTCAAAAGAATTTAGGCATTGGATATTCCTCCAAGGGTTAAGCTATTCGGATGGAAAGTTTTAGTCAAAGCAGTTGCATATAAAACAGCTATTCGGGACATAATCAAGGTGGATATGCTGACAGGATGTCATTTCTGTAGGGCAAACGAAACTACACTGCATCCTTTGTATCAGTGCCCTGTTGTTCGACCCTTGTGCAGGTAGTTTGGACTTGTACTCCCGACATCTATCCAGTCGGATCAAGCTCTGAGAGATTGGTTTTTTAATTTTTGTATGGATCAATCATCATCTAAGATTGGGCTTTATTTGTGTCACTTCTGGAGAGTCTAGTTTGCTCGTTGCCAGGTTTTTCATGGCCAAGCCCGCAGTTTTGATCATGGATGGTATCAAGCTGATAGTTTTATTCAAGTAGCCACATCTATGCTTTCCGTTGCGTCAACAACTCTACAGCTACATCGGCAGCATCATCCTACAATGCACGACTTTTATGTTGATGCAAGTTTGGATCCACACAACAGAGTTGGCACTGCCTGGGTTCAACGTTTGGAGGGTAAGCTTGTATCAGTTGGAAGTGTTGTTTTGCGAGAGCGCATGCATATTACTGATGCGGAGGCCATAGCGGTCGAGAAGGTTTTACACATAGCATTACAATCTGAGATCCGTTCTTTTCGACTACTCTCCGACTGCAAATCCATTGTTCAATATCTGCAGGGTGGTGCAACTACGTCCTTGTCATCTTCTACAATAGACATTTTGAATCGCATCATCGGACAATTAGGTTGCTTCTACGACGTCTTATGGTTTTACATTCCGAGGGAAGTCAATGTATCAGCGCACAGCCTTGCTAACCATGCCCGGCGGTTACAACTATCGGGTTCATGGACTCCGGCTAATATGCCGGAACTTGTACTAAAACTTGTCTCTTGATATATAATACACTATCTTTTCAAAAAAAAACTTTATCTCTGTATCAGACAGTTTGAACCAACTCAAGGGTGAGTATGTGAGATGGTTTGTGAATTAAGTATTCAGAATTGTACTCGGGATGTGGAAACACTTAAATGGATCAGGAAGATACACAGTCTAAGTTATTTTTATTTCCTGGCAAAACGAAAATAACTTTACACTGCCACTATATAAGTAGAAAGGATCCACTCAGTGATTCTCACTCACCTATCCAATACAATTTCTAATTAGCACGATAATAAGTGTGATGAGAAAGGACCTATCTAGAATGACTCTATCGATGAGTACAAATGGAAACTAGTACTTTTATTTCTCTTTTGGATATAGACACAAGTCTCTAAAATGGATCTCTCAATTAATTCTCTCAGAAAGCATAAAGGACAAATGAAGTTACAAGTCTCTTATATAGCGCATTGGATTTGAACGTTGTGGAAAGTTGGTTCCTAAATTTCAGGAACTAACTCCTTTGTTGCTTAAATCTCGCAAGTTGGCACCAAGTCTTCTGATTATGACCACGTTGTATGAATTCCGGTCCAAGTATGATCATTGATGACCGTTGAAAGGTCATTCTTGTTGTTCCTTAATTTTCGCAACCGATTGACGGACTCGCTCAAACTTTCAGTACTGATGAACTCTTTCTTGATTTGTGAAGTACGATTGACTCGTTCGATCGAGAGGCTATCTCAGCAACATTTTCATACTTTAACAACCTCTGCATGCACCAGCTATGGGAGTGTAACTTTATCAGCCTCTACATGCAGATGGTTACTCCTTGAATCTACAATTGTTGTATGCAAATCCATAGCATGTGGGTAGGGAAGAAATTATGGATGTATTGTATGATTGCATTGTAAAGTTGAGTCCAACAGAAGATGTGACACAAATGATCGGGAATGAGATAACAAAGTACCAAAGTTTAGAAGATGTCTTTAGAAAATCAATGTTGTAGGAGGAAGAAAGACACTAAACTCAACTGAGATTCTAAGTTTATTTATAAATATATTATTTATTTCATAGTATAAGATGGTCAATGAAATATTTAATTTTATGTAGCTGCTTGGTGGAGTGCATACAGTGCATCGGCTTCGAATTTGAAAAAATTTGTTATACAAGTTTTGAGCTTGACTTGCAGTGCCACCGGATGTGAGAGAAATTGGGGAGTCTTTCAAGATGTAAGTCTCCTAATCATTTCTTGTTTTAAGTGCTTCATGTTCATGGTTAACATTTATTTATATACTTTCTTTTTAATATGATAGCTTTATGTTAAGAAGAGGAACAAACTGGCACAAGGAAAAATGAATGATCTAGTGTTTGTGAAGTATAATGGTGCTTTGAAACGTCATTCAAGCTTAAGTGAAGGTCAAATCCCTGGTGATATTATTTGGAGGTACACTGAAGAAAGTAATGAGTGGTTGACTGGAATGATGGAGAATGAAGAAGACTCTCCATTTGTGTTCGATGGTAAGGACCTGACATGACATACGGTGAAGAAGTGATGGGGATTAATGATCCAATCTACTACACTAGAGCATCGAGGAGGCAAACAACAAATTCATTAAGTTCTAGAGGAAAAATTGTTGCTTCTACTTCTACCGGGACAAACTAGAGTGATAAAAAGGAGGAACTCGAATAGGATATTGGAGCTCCTAATGTTGAAGATGATTTAGTTGATGTTAGTGTTGATGAATTCCAACAGATTGACGAACTCGATTTGTATTGTACGTAGTAATGTTTGGAAGTATTGTGTGTGGATTGATTACTTTAGATTTGTGTTTAGAAGCTTTTGTCTCTTATGTTGTTTGGACTGAATACTTTGACACTTGATTATAGACTTGTGTTGGATGTTTTTATTCAGTTTTATCAAATATTATTTTATATCTACAAATATTGTTATAAAAATTTACAAGTAATTTTTTAGTAGATCTCACATCGTAAACAAAATACACTCATATCGACGCATCACTTCTAAAACCTCATCGCATCGAAACACATCACTCATCTTAAAATCAAGGTGTTATCTGGAGCTTCCTTTCTTTGACCAACTTTTTGCTCCAGACCGACTTCTACAACCTTCGTCCAACGTTTTGGACTTTTTCTCATAGATTTCAGATACACATCCATACATCAAAGATAAAAGGATAGCGAGGTGTAAGCAATTGTAGGATGTAAGGATCGTATAAATTTTTTAGTAACTTAAAATTCTACTTAAAAAAAACTTGTAAGAATGATGAATGAATTACAAGTACTACAATGTCCAAACACTCTACAAGACCTATGGACAATAGCGGATCCAGAAGCTTTGTCTCGGGGGGCAAAAAAATTTTTTGACACTGTCACTCTTAAAAATATTATGTCATTTTGTACTTTTTCAAAAATTTATAAGAGTATTTGCCAATGGAAACCAAACCATAACAGACAATTAAAAATAATTAATTGTTAACTGCCAATCATTCACCGGTTACTAGCAGCTGACAATTAATGTACAATTTCTATGAATAGACCTGGCAAAAGTAACCCAAACCCGAAAAACCGAACCGAACCAATCCGATCCGAATCCAAATCTCAACTGAAAACTATAACTTAAAAAATGATCCGAAATCCGAAATAAACCGACCCGGACCAAACCAAACCGTATTATTGTAAAACCGAAACTAAACCACAATCCACAATCATCCGAACCGAAGTCATCCGAACCAAAATCAACCGAACCGAAGTCACCCATAACCCGACGATGACCCGAAATCCGAAGTGACCCGAACCGAAACCAACCGAAAACCAACCGAACCGAACCCGAACCGAAACCAGTGTGACCTGAACTAATATATCTTATGTGACCTGAAAGAATATATTGCATTAATTATAGGAGACAATGAGAATAAAACAAAATGTTTATACCCAATATCTAGTTTAAATACAAATCAGTATTTAGCATTTGTATCATACAACACTAAACAATGTCCATAATACTTTTACAATTAATTATTACTTAGTAAGTGGCATACCTATAGAAAAGTATTAATAAACTTATATACACGAGAAATTATTTTAAATATACCACAAATATTTTGCACTATGAAATTTTAAAGTAAATAATTATCATGCATTTTCATTAATCGCACAACTAATAATGAATTAATGATAATGCATTAGTCATCAATGATAGATTTGTAAGAACCAAAAATATTTGTATATTTAGACTCAAATTTTATCACTAATCCATGTCATCATTGTATTAATTATTCATATATTGAAGGTGTTTTTATTAATTAGAATTTTTCAAGCCTTTATCCAATCTTGTGAATAATTCTCCCTTATTAGCAATTTAGCATAAATGTTTAATATACTTAAAGGTTTTTACCTATCTAGCAAAATTCTGATGCTTCTGAATAGTTCTTCATCATTAACAGTTTTTAACTACCGTGAAAAAGTCATCAAAACTTATTAACTAATTCTATTTGCTAACTATTAATAGATTGAAAGTACAAGTTACTACACTTCGATACAATTTTAATAATTATCCACAAGCATACCTTATTTATACTTCTTTTAAAATATTGAAACTACTAAATAATCTAAAGCTACATCAATAATTATGATAAGTTCAGAGTTAATTGCTAAAGTATAACATGATGCAAATTATAATTATTTGTTTAAATTAATCTTTTATATACATTTATACGTGTTGAGATTTATTGAAGTCAAATTTGCATATCATGATGATTGAGTTGCTGGATTCTATAATGGCAACCGAATTTAACCGATCAATTGACCCGAATTTGACCCATAACCCGAAAAAACCGAATAAACCAGAGGCTAACTCGAACCGTAAGTTACCCGACCCGAAGTCACCCTAACCGAAAGTCATCCAAACCAAAAATCACTCGAACCGATCCAAGCCAACCCGAAATTTCAACAAACCGAACTCAACTCGAACAAACCGATTTCAACCGACCCGATCCAACCGGAACCAAATATTGAATGATTTGAAATCAACCCGAACCGAAACGAACAGAACCGAACCCGAACCGATTGACCCGAACTGCCACCTCTATCTATGAACCGGCAATTTCGTTCCTTGACAAAGTCATTTCATTTCCGCCATTCATGCCACCTAGTTTTTATTTCTTTTCCGCTCGATTGCTCCAATTCCTGAAATAAAATTTCTTGAATAGAATCCAAAAATAGAATATGAGCTTATTTAGTTGTTATTGTTAGACAATATATTATGTATATTATTTATTGTTGTGTATTCCTAATTTGTAGGTCTCCTCCTTAATTCTGCGTCTCACCTCTCATGTAATTATGTTTATATATCAGTAAATACAATGATAACTACACGGTTGATTAACTCTCTACTCTCACATGGTATCACCATTATTCCCGATCCTATTTTCCGACCTCATTCTCCTTCTCTCCCCCTGCGTAATCTCGCTTCCACCAACCACCATGTATGACCAACTCAATGATCTTCCTTCCCCAACGGTGAACGACAATTCTTCCCCACCATTCGAGCGCACCGTTCATACCTCCCCTGCCCGCGCCACAACACTGACCATCCAATTCACTCCTCCTCCCCTTCTTCCGCTCTCATCGCGGTCAATCAAGCCCTACATGTTGTCAATTCTATCATGAATCACATCCGTATTGAATTAACTCAATCCCCACCATGCAAACTATGCTATGTGGCGTCACCTTTTCCTCGTCACGCTCGGAAAATTCAACCTTATAAGCCATGTCGATCACACTCCACCCTCTACAGATGACAGTTAGTCCCTCTTAGATTTTACTGTGTTATCATGGATCTACGTCACTATTTCTCCAAAAAAATTTAGTCTCATTCTTCATAATAACGCTACCGCCTACGAGGTATGGATAACAATTGAAGATCTATTCCGCGACAACAAAAAGGCTCGTGCCGCCTCGAGCTGAATGGCGCGATCCTTTTTGTTGTCACAGAATAGATCTTCAATTGTTATCCATACCTCATAGGCGGTAGTGTTATTACGCATAATGAGACTAAAAGTTTCTGGATAAATAGTGGCATAGATCCATGATAAAACAGTAATATCTAAGAGAACTATCATCTGCAGAGGGTGGAGTGTCATCGACATGGCTTAGAAGGTTGAATTTTCCGAGCGTGACGAGGAAAAGGTGACGCCACATAGCATAGTTTGGTGGAGATTGAGTTAATTCAATACGGATGTGATTCGTGATAGAATTGACATGTAGGGCTTGATTGACCACGATGAGAGCGGGGGAAGGGGAGGAGGAGCTAATAGGATGGTTGGTGTTGTGGCGGCGGGGAGGGGAGGCAAGAATAGTGTGCTCGGATGGTGGAAGAGAATTGTCGTTCATGGTTGAGGAAGGAGGATCGTTGAGTTGGTCAGCCATGGTCGTTGGTGGAAGCAAGATTGCGTAGGGGAGAGAAGGGGAATGAGCCAGGAAAATAGGATCGGGAATAAACGTGATACCTTGTGAGAACATAAATGGCCAATGGTTAACAAATCCATCCTTAATAAGTAACACATCATTATTATTAGTTGTATCATTTACAATAGACTTTTATTATATAGGTTACCTAGAAAGTTTGTAAAAAAAATATTTGAAAAAGAATATTTGATAAATTTTCATAATTATACGAACCCAAAAAATAATTCAATATTGTTTTAAAAAAATATCTTTATTTATATTTAAATTTTGTGGATTTTCAATGCCACTAAGTAGTCTTTAAAAATATTACTAATTACTAAAATTTAATAAAATATTCTATGAAAAAAATAATAAAATAACAATGTAAACTTCCCTCCCTTAAACTAGTGAAAGGTGCAAGTTAATTAATTATTCTAAGTACTTATTAAATAATGATTAATTGTAAAATTAATTTTATAAACTATTTTTTAACTATATGTGAAATATCCCGTAATTAAAAATAGTGATTAATTAGGCTAATAATAATTTAGAAGCTTAATTAAGTATAAATAATCATGAGGGAACAAATCCCGAAGAAAACGGACCTTTAAAACGGTTTAAAAACATTACCGAACCTTAAAGCACGTTTTTCGAGGTAACCGGAAAAACGTGTCTTTAAGCGGGTCAAATAGACTCGTAACAGTTTTGGTCAACTAAATAATCATTAATAAATATTAGTGAGGCTTTAGGACCAATAAAATCAAGAAAACGAGAAATTAGTAAAAACTGTCAAAAACGGGAAGTTGTGGGGTAGAAGTATAATTAGCACAAACTTATGTGTCCAACTTTGTAAAAAAAATTTTAAAACCCATGTGGGTTCGGTGGGGTGTCCGATTTTTGCCCCCCTCACACTCTCTTTACTTTCTTTTACTCACAAACAAACAAAATAATAAAACAACACTCACTTTATTACTTTATTTCCCTCACTCACAATCTCTCTCCTACCCATTCTCTTTACTCACGTAAGACTCACCCCCTCACTCTCTCTTTTCTTCTTCTTCCCCTACCTCCATCGATTTCCATGGTGAAAAGAAGAACAACACAAACTCATCTTCTCTCCTTTGTAACTCTCTCCAAACTCTCCAAAAATTATAAAAACACCACCATTGTATCCCTCCTCAAGAGCTACATTTCATCTTTCCAAAATCAAAAACAAGCATTTTCGATTTTATGGGTAACCCCATTTGGAGCTTCAACACCACCATTAGAAGGCCCTCCTTCTCCTTGTTCTTCTAAGGTAAAAATATTTGAAAACTCCATCTTTTTCTAGCTCTTGTGGGCAAAACGAAAATCTAGACTAAACCCTTGTTTGGTCTTTGTGTTCTAGCCGATTTTGGCTTGTTGAAGGAGTTGGAAACCTTGTTCTTGAACCACTCCAAGCTTCATTTGCACTCGGAAGGTAATAATTTTCTAAACCCTAAAACTAGATTGGAACTTGATTAATGGTTAGGTTAGTAGTATTAAAATGGGTATTGAAATATGTATGTTGATGGGCTGTAGCATTGGAGGTTTGGTTTGGAAACCGGTAGAGAAGAGAGAAGGAAGGAGAAAGAAGAAGAAAGAAACTAGAAGCAAAACAAGGTAAGGAATGCTCACCTTTGTGTAGTCTTGTAATTGTATATGTAACAGATTTTTAGAAATGAAAATTGGTATTGAAAAATGGTAATGCATGAGTAGTATAATGTGTAAGAGAATATAAGTATTTTGAAGCTTTAAAAGACATGTAAAACTGTTACAAAACAGATTGGGGATTAGTGTTTGTGTGCAGGAAATTTTGTAGTGTTTAGGAGTGTTTAGTTGGTATTGTATATGGGAGCTTGTATTTTGATTGTTGAAAAAGGTGAGACAATATAGATGTGAGTAAAACATGTGGTGAGAGTATAAAATTATGGGGAGACTATGGCAAAATTTGCCTACACTTAGCTAGTGAGAATGTGAGTGTTAACAGATTTGATTAAGGAAGATAGAGGATAAGTTGAGGGAGATATGATGTATTCGAGATGTATTAGGAGTGTTAGAAGTGACATTAGAAGAGGGAGTTGTAGATGGAGAGTGTTTGCTAAAATCTGTAGCAAACACAACTAGGGAAACAACTAGCTAAAGTGTGAGTTGAAAACTTAGAAAATTAGATGGTGAATGAGTATAAAATTGTGTAAGGAGTTAGGAAATGAACTAGGGTATTAGGAGGTTTAAATGGTGTTAAACAGTAGGATTAAGTGTAGGACAATGGGGAAGTATTGGGTAAAGAGAAGGACTGAAAACAGAAATTAAAATGCAAATACTGGCCGGACCGAACTTGCGACCGGACTTGCAAGTTCGGTCGAGCCCAGACTTACAAGACGTGAGCTACTGGAATTGACCGAACTTGCGACCGGACTTGCAAGTTCGGTCGGCAGAAATTTTCCCGTCTGTAAGCTACTGGAATCGACCGACTTGCGACCGGACTTGCAAGTTCGGTCGGCCAGAAAATTTTCCGAGGATCCTACTGGAATCGACCGGACTTGCGACCGGACTTGCAAGTTCGGTCGGCCAGAAAATTTCCCGAGACTACTGGAATCGACCGAACTTGCGACCGGACTGCAAGTTCGGTCGGCCAGAAGAATTTCGGTACTGAGCTACTGGAATGGACCGGACTTGCAAGGTCGGTCGCAAGTCCGGTCCGGTCAAAAAAAAAATATAATTTAAATAATATATATATATATGTATGTACCTACATATATATATGTACATGTATGAACATGCCAAAGTAAGTAAGAAAGTAAACTTAGTAATGAAAATAGTAAGTAAGTGTAAGTGTAAGAAGTAAGGACATAGTAAGTAGAGTTAAGTAATGAATTAGATTAATCATTTAATGTATGTATATAATAGGACTTGATTTGTGACACCGAAGGACGTTTGGAATACGTACAACGGTGAACGGTATGGATTCCTCATGCCCCGTATGCTATCTTGGTTACTCTGATTTGTGTGTTGTGTGCTAATTGATCACCAAATAAGATAAATGCACGAATCGGAGTTAATATGCATACTTGTGAATATGTAGTGTGTATGTTGTATATTTTCTTAAATCTTAGTTTGTATAATTCATGAAATGTATGGATGATAATGAATGTGTGTATGTATGTTGTATTGTTCCGTGACCGTTATTTATTGTGTTTGGACTTCTAACTTATTCCTAACAAGCTAACCATCCTAACTTAAAATGGTAATTAAATTGGAATGAGTAGAAGTCCGATATAGTTTCGGCCACGCGTGAGGATGCGGAGTCACGAGAGGTTGGCTCCAATTCCTGACTCTTAAACTGGTCCGCGGCCCAAATCCCTTAAGTGGGTAGCATCCCGGATTGGTGAGTCAAGTAAATCCCGGATGTGGGACGGTGTAGTCCCCAAGGCCGGAGGTCCCGACGACTTAACTTGAGTATAAGTAAGTAAGTAAGAATGAGTAAGTAAAGTAATGAAAGTAAGTAATTGTAAGTAAGAAAAGTAAGTAATGAGTAAAAGAGTAAAGCATTCCGATTAACCCGGATGCATAATTTGGCTAACCTTGTGAAGGTAAGTAAGTTGTGTGCTACTACATTGTTGCCTTGAATTTGTAATGAATTGTATGAGCATGTATGTATGAAAAGCATGTATGTATGAAATAATGAATGCATGTTTAGTGGACGTCAAATAGTCGGCGTGCCCTAGCTAGCACGCGGTATATGCGGAGTCCATATGCAGCGTTTGCTGAGCCCCTTGGGGCACCATTTTTACTACACGGTACAGAGAGAGATGAAGATGTGAAGATAGTTTCATTTCTTTATCTTCTTTTTGGAATGTAAACAATGAATTTATGATGGGTGTACTGAGTAGTACATGGCTGTAGTTTTGAGTAGCCGGTGTACCATGGGGTACACCTTTTTGGATATTGGAAAGTAGGATTGGTATAGATGAGTAGCTTTAGAAACTCATTCTTTTGGTAAGCTTGAAAGGTTGTAATGAATATACTTTAAATACTCGGTGATCCAGGATGTAAGTTTTGGCATATGTTATTTGGTAAGTAATTTAGTAGCTCGGTACGTTATGTTCATCAGACCGTGACTGTAAGTATTAGTAGCCTAGCTAGCCGTATGGGCGGTTAGCGGCATTGTTTCACCCGCCGTAGTAAGTATGTAATAATTCCGCTGCGAACTCGTAGGATTAATAGGACGATTAGACGGTAAGCATAGGATTAGCGGTTGGGGTGTTACAAAAAGTGGTATCAGAGCGTAGTTACGCTCTGATGTCCATAGTACCGAGCATAGGGGATTACCGAGTTAGGATTTCAACCGTCTTAAGACGGATACTTAGAAACCTAACTAGGAACTACCGTTGTTAACAACGGATACCCTTAACGTTCTTATGAACGATACCTTGCTTAAATTCCAAGACCTTTGAGTCATATCTTGCAAAGCCTAACGTAACTGTTAAATATTCAGATGTCAGGCAAGGTCCAGGTCGCCCAGAGGAGGGGCAATGACGGACCCGGCGCGCAGACGATAGCTGAGATCGTCGCCGCCACGGTAGCGCAGATGCTACCTCAAGTAATACAAGCTGTACAACAATCCCAACAAACCCAACAAACTCAAACGGGGCTCCCTCCCCCCCACCCAGAGAAGCAAACTGGGTAAAAGCTGTAGCGGAACTCCGCCCTCCTTGCTTTAGGGGCGAGAGTGATCCGGCTAAGCTCGAGGCCTACATCTCCGAGATGGAGACGGCTTTCGAAACACTCGAAGCTCCTGCTGGAGTTCGAGTCAGAGTTGCTGCGTACTACTAAAGGATGCTGCAATGGATTGGTGGAAGCTGGTCAAGCACAGCATGTCAGCGACCCCACATTCGATTGGGATTCTTCGCATCACTCCTCCGTTCAAATACTACCCAACATGTGAAAACCAAGAAAAGGCTAGAGCTGACGCCTTAAAGATGACAGACAAGATGACTGTCGATGAGTACTACCGCACCTTCACCTCCATTCTCCGTCTCTCCCTGATCTAGGATACACCGGCCAGGTGTTGGTCGATCGCTTCTATGGCGGTCTGAGCCATCGCCTTCGGTACGGTATGGGCTATACCAGATTTACCTCCCTTCAGGTAAATAACGGTTAACCCTTAGTATCATTTCAATTCCTTAAATTCCTTGAATTCTTTGAATCTTTTCCTTATCCTTTCCTTAAATGAGAATCCCGGCTAATACCTGAAATTTCAGGAGTGTTATCACGCGGCTTCTCGCGTTGAGATCACTTGCCAACTAAGGGATGAAGAGACCGCGCTGAAGCGCAAGCTAACAATAAAAACCAGCACTGAGGAGCAGAACCAGGGAAAGCTGGAAAAAGAAAAAGGGAATTTCTTTCAGCAATCCCAAAGAAATCCCAGGGTGAGAGCAGTGCCCATGCTGAGCAGGGCAAACCATCTGAGTTACTTCAGCTTGGTTATTCTGCACCGGTGGCAGCTAAGCCACTGAGATCACACCCACCTAAGGGTAAATTCCTAATCCAATTCGTATTCGTATAAGTATCGTATTCATCTAGTATATCCGCACACATGTGCTAACCCTCTAACCTCAGGTTCTAGCTCCGGAGCCGCCAAAACCTTCTCCGACGGCCGCACCTATGTGTGCAGAAAGTGCAACCAGGACCATCCTGGTAAGGACTGCTACGGGAGGGAGATCAAATGCTACAACTGCCAGAAGCTGGGACACACAGCTAACAAGTGCCCAGAGAGTGGAAAGCCGAGGGTACCTTCCAGAACTACAAGCAGAGAGAGGGCAAGGAGGTGGCATCTGGCGATGCACCGGCCCAGCAGGCACCTCAGGGACAGGGATCCCGGGGCCCTCAGAGGGCGCACCTCAGAGGCAGCCTGTTCTGCATGTGATTGACCGTGATGGGCCCGGTTCGAAATCCGGCCAAGGTAATCACCTAAACCTTTAATCCTTGAAATAGCATGCCTAGTAGTAGAGTAACTGTATGAGTGAATGCATGAGTAAATAAATGAAGTGTATATTAAGCATGAAATGAAGTAGTTGAAACTAGTACTCACCGTAGATGAAATTTGTAACCATAGGAAACTTTAGTATCTGTTACCCGATACCGGTAACCTTGAATCAAGAAGAGATCGACATCACCAACCACGACTACACCAACAAACAGTGTCAGGTCATCCGACCAGGTATGATTTTATTAAAGGGATACCTGACACCCGACGCACAATCTCAATCATCCGACGATGCAACGAGCTAGGAACGGGTCAAGGTGGATTTTACACACCCGAATTCCCCGGTGGAGCGAAGATGAAGCTGAAGATGATGTGCTTGGGAAAGGACTGGAATCCTTATACCAAGACATACCAGGAGACACGAACACAAGACGGAGCGACGCCACCGACAATACCACCAGAGTTTCAGACCCTCATCACACGCAGTAGAACTTGCACAACAATGTGAACCTGAACCATCCCCGCACTTGAAGCGGACCTTTGTATCGTCAACTTCTATGAAAAGAAGGACGACTTGGGTTACACCAAGACAAGGACGAGACAGCGGAATCTCTTGAACAAGGAGTGCCCGTAGTGTCTTGGTCCATTGGTGATGACGCCGTATTCCTGTATAGCGAGCAGAAGCGTGTGGACCTCGCACAGAAACTGGTATTGAGATCAGGAGATGTCCTAATCATGGGTGGAAACTCTAGGATGCTGTATCACGGGATCAACAAGATCAAGTTGAATACGGCACCGCCGGCAATAATCAATGCCACACACATGAAACCAGGACGCCTGAACCTTACCTTTAGAAAGTATTAAATTCCTAGTATCATGTAATCTATTAGTAACGTGTATTAGAGACACGACATGTATGATGGTTGGTTTATCAATAAAGAGCAGTGTTGATTTAATTCCACTTGTGTCCACCATCAATACTTATCCAATTGTGAATCCAATAGGTTGTGGACTCGGTACCGAAGGTAACCTGAGCATCCTCACCGAAGCACAAGCCGGCAGAAGCGGCACCATTCTAACGGGAACCTTCCCAGTAAATGGCATTGATGCCAATGTGTTATTCGACTCCGGCGCCTCTCACACTTTCGTATCACCATCCTTTGTGAAGAGGTTGAAGCTAGATGCGGATGAGCTACCGAACTTCATGGTTACTCTCCCATCGAAGGAGCGAGTAAAGTGCACCAAATACTATATCAATCAGCCACAATCCAAATCAAAGGCGAATCGTTTCCCATTTCCTTCATCGAATTCAATGGATTGGGATTCGACGTAATCATTGGGATGAATTGGTTGGAGCGGCACAAGGGTAGAATCCTCTGCGCCGAGCATCGTTGCTGCTCAAGAGTCCTTCTGGGGTTACCGTATCTTACCGCCAGAGACCGAGAGAGCCTTCGACCACACTTATATCTGCCATGGCCATGTACCGGGAGCTCAGAAAGGGCCAAGAGGTGTATCTTTGTTATGTACAAGACCTGGAGCGAGATCCAGAGTTCAGTGATGAAGTACCCATTGTATCCGAGTATCCCGATGTATTCCCTAAGGAGCTACCCGGCATGCCACCACCGAGAGCAGTGGAATTCGAAATTGATCTATTGCCAGGTACCGGTCCCATTGCTAGGGCACCGTACCGCATGGCACCAGCAGAGATGACCGAATTGAAAGAACAGTTGAGAGATCTTCTAGACAAAGGGTTTATACGCCCGAGCGTATCACCCTGGGGAGCACCGGTTCTCTTCGTGAAGAAGAAGGACGGTAGCCTCCGACTATGCATTGACTACCGCGAGCTGAATGCGGTCACAGTCAAAAATAAATACCCACTACCACGTATCGACGACCTATTCGACCAGTTGAAAGGAGCCTCAGTCTTCTCCAAGATCGACCTCCGTTCAGGGTATCATCAGATTGCAATCAAGAACAAGACATTGAGAAAACGGCATTCCGTACCAGATATGGCCACTACGAATTCACAGTGATGCCATTCGGTTTGTCAAACGCACCGGCAAAATTCATGGACCTCATGAATCGCTATTCAGTGAGCAGTTGGACACTTCGGTTGTGGTCTTCATCGACGACATCCTTGTATATTCCAAATCACCAGAGGAACATGAAACCACTTGAGGAAAGTGCTTGAGACACTGCGCGAGAACCAGCTTTATGCGAAGTTCTCCAAATGCGAGTTTTGGCTTGATCAGGTATCATTCCTTGGACATGTCATCTCGAGCGCAGGTATCTCGGTTGACCCTTCTAAGTAGAAGCTGTACGATCATGGCCTAGACCCAAGACTGTTACCGACATTAGGAGCTTTCTTGGTCTAGCCGGTTACTACCGGAGATTTGTAAGGGACTTCTCGAAAGTCGCCAAGCCCATGACTACATTGATGAAGAAAGATGCACCGTTTGTATGGACAGACGAGTGCGAGCTATCATTTCAGAAACTGAAAGACTCATTGACCTCAGCGCCCGTCCTTACTCTTCCAGAGGGCACAGAGGGATTTGAGGTATACTGTGATGCATCAGGCAAAGGAATGGGATGCGTACTCATGCAGCATGGCAAGGTGTTGCTTATGCCTCCCGCCAGCTGAAGAAACATGAGGAGAATTACCCGACTCACGACTTAGAGTTAGGAGCCATTGTCTTCGCCTTGAAGATATGGCGACACTATCTCTATGGGGTAAGCATCACCATCTACTCCGACATAAGAGCTTACAGTATGTATTCACTCAGAAAGAACTCAACTTGAGACAGAGAAGGTGGATGGAGTTTCTCTCAGACTACGACATCAACTGCAGTATAAGGAAGGGAAGGCAAACATTGTAGCCGACGCCCTGAGCCGTCGAGCACACTCGCTCCATTCGCTACTCGCTTCTTCTAGCTTGGTTGACGAGGTGCGAGACGCTCAGTTGAGCGACCCTTACCTAACCGAAATCAGACACAAGATCGAGAATGGTACATTTGAGAAGAAAAAGTATGATTTTAAGCTACATGAAGATGGTTTGATTCGGTTGAATGGCAGGCTATGCGTCCCCCGAAGCAATGCTGAGCTAAGGGATCGCATCCTGCGAGAGTCACATAGTTCTACATTATCAGTCCATCCGGGAGCCTCCAAGATGTACAAAGACATGAAGAGGTACTTCTGGTGGTCTGGAATGAAGTCAGATGTGACAATTCGTATTGAGATGCTTGACATGCCAGAAGGTAAAATTTGAACACCGTAGACCGGGCGGAATGGTACAATCGATGCCAATTCCGGAGTGGAAATTTCATGATATCTCCATGGATTTTGTTGTAGGACTCCCACCTGCTAGGGGAGGACTCAACATGATCTGGGTTGTAGTAGATCGCCTTACCAAGGTTGCCAGATTCATACCGATGAAGGACACCTGGAAGGTAGTAAAGCTAGCTGAGCTTTTTGATAAGGAGATTATCAGACACCACGGAGTCCCTAAGACCATAGTATCTGACCGCGACACCAGATTTCTTTCGAGATACTGGAGAGCTACAAGGGAAGCGTTGGGTACAGAATGAAGTTGAGTACCGCCTTCCATCCTCAGACCGACGGTCAGACAGAAAGGACCATCCAGACACTGGAGGACATGCTTCGGGCATGTGCCTTGGACTTTCAGGGGAGTTGGTTAGATAAGCTTCATCTTATCGAGTTCTCGTATAATAATAGTTATCACGCCTCGATTAAGATGTCGCCTTTCCAAGCTCTATACGGTAGACCTTGCCGTACACCCTTGTGTTGGGATGAGTCAAGTGAAGCGGTCATAATAGGACCGGAGTACCTTGAGCAAGTGCAAGCCGAAGTGCAACAAATCCGAGCTAACATGAAGGCAGCCCAAGATAGACAGAAATCCTATGCGGATGTGAGACGACGCGACCTTGAGTTCGCCGTGGGCGACCAAGTGTTCTTGCGAGTTTCACCTATGAAGGGTGTCTTCAGTTTGGTCAGAAGGGCAAGCTAAGCCCAAAGTTTGTAGGGCCGTACACTATCACCGAAAGAGTTGGTTCAGTAGCCTACAGGTTAGCACTACCTGAGGACTTGGGACGTGTCCATGATGTATTTCATGTGTCACAACTCAAGAAGTATATGGCTGATCCTTCTCATGTGTTGGAGCCCGAGAGACTATCCATTGAGCCAAACATGAGATATGTCGAAACCCCAGTGAGAATCCTTGATAGGAAGACCAGAGACACTCGCCATAAGTCTATACGAATGGTGAAGGTCCTATGGTCTAACCATGATGTCGAAGAAGCGACATGGGAGTTGGAAGATGCCATGAAGGCTAAATACCCCAGTTATTCATAGACTAGAGAGTCTAGTATTTAGTATACGGGTACGGGTCGTACCCCTTTTAAGGGGGGTAGAACCCTTTGCTTTAGCATTGCTTCGGGGTAAGCATTGCATTTTGTATGGCACATGTAGTGCAAGTGAATTTAGTATGGATGTGTATGTATGTGTAATGTGTAATGAATGATGTGTATGTGCAATGTATGGTGTATTGGTGTAATGTGTATTGTGATGGTAATGGTGTATTGTGTATTGTGGTATGGTATGAATGGAAATGATGCATTGTGTATGTGAATTGCGTATGATGTTGAAATGTGTATGCTTGCATGTGAAAGAAGTAAACACCTCATAGGTGTAGGAAGATACATTATGGCAATTGGTTTGCATAATGAGTAGAATTTAAAAACTATTAACCTTGAGCAACTTTGAGGGCAAAGTTTCTTAAGGGGGGTAGATTGAAATACCCCGTAATTAAAAATAGTGATTAATTAGGCTAATAAGTAATTTAGAAGCTTAATTAAGTGTAAATAATCATAAGGGAACAAATCCCGAAGAAAACGGACCTTTAAAACGGTTTAAAAACATTACCGAACCTTAAAGCACGTTTTTCGAGGTAACTGGGAAAACGTGTCTTTAAGCGGGTCAAATAGACTCGTAACAGTTTTGGTCAACTAAATGATCATTAATAAATATTAGTGAAGCTTTAGGACTGATAAAATCAATAAAACGAGAGATTAGTAAAAACTGTCAAAAACGGGAAGTTGTGGGGTAGAAACATAAATAGACCAAACTTATGTGTCCACTTTTAAAATAAAAAGTGAAGTTGTGTGTGAGTGTGTATGCCAGCCGATGGGCTCCCCCTCTCACTCTCACACACTCTATTAACTCCTCCTTATTTACAAAACTACAAAACTAATAAAGTAAAAACACCCACTACTTTATTCTACTCTCATATACTCTCTCTCCTACCCATTCTCTCCTTCCTCTCACGTGAACACCCACCCTCACTCTCTCTTTTCTTCTTCTTCTACCTCTCTCACGATTTCCATGGTGAACAAGAAGAACAACACAAAACTCATCTTCTCTCCTTTGTAACTTTCTCCAAACTCCTCCAAAAATTATAAAAATACCACCATTGTAATCCTCTCACCAAGAGCTACATTTTCATCTTTCCAAAACTCGAAAACAACCACTTTCAATTTTATGGGTATATCCCATTTGGAGTTTCAACACCACCATTAGAAGGCCCTCCTTCTCTTTGTTCTTCTAAGGTAAAAATATTTCGAAAACTCCATCTTTTTCTAGCCCTTATGGGCAAAACGAGATTCATGAACTAAACCCTTGTTCTTCCTCTTGTTCTAGCCGATTTTGGCTTGTTGGTGGAGTTGGAAATATTGTTCTTGAGCCACTCCAAGCTCCATTTGAACCCTTGCAAGGTAATATAAATTCTAAACCCTAGAATGTGCATTAGAACTTGATTAATGGTTAGGGTTAGTTTAAATATTGAATGGTGTATATGAATGGTTGTAGTGTTAGAGGATTGAGATTACAAACCGGTAGAGAGAAGAAGAAGGAAGAAGAAAGAAACTAGAAGCAAAACAAGGTAAGGAATGCTCACCTTTGTGTAGTCTTGTAATTGTGTATGTAACAGATTTTTAGAAATGAAAATTGGTATTGAAGAATGGTAATGCATTAGTAGTATAATGTGTAAGAGAATACAAGTATTTGAAGCTTTAAAAGACATGTAAAACTGTTACAAAACAGATTGGGGATTAGTGTTTGTGTGTTGGAAATTTTGTAGTGTTTTTAGTGTTGTTTTAGTATTGGTATTGTATATGGGAGCTTGCGTATTTTGATTGTTGAAAACAGGTGAGACAATATAGATGTGAGTAAAACAATGTGGTGAGAGTATAAAATTATAGGGGAGACTATGGCAAAATTTGCCTAGGATTAGAACACTTAGAGAATTAAAACTAGGTGAATAATGTGAGTGTGTAACAGATTTTGATTAAGGAAGATAGAGGATAAGTTGAGGGAGATAGATGATGTATTCGAGATGTATTATGAGTGTTAGAAGTGACATTAGAAGAGGGAGTTGTAGATGGAGAGTGTTAGTGCTAAAATCTGTAGCAAACACAACTAGGGAAACAACTAGCGAAAGTGTGAGTTGAAACTTAGAAAATTAGATGAGTGAATGAGTATAAAATTGTGTAAGGAGTTAGGAAATGAACTAGGGTGTATTAGGAGGTTTAAATGGTGTTAAAACATGTAGGATTAAGTGTAGGAACAATGGGGAAGTATTGGGTAAAAGAGAGGACTGAAAATAGAAAGTAAAATGCAAATACTAGGCCGGACCGAACTTGCGACCGGACTTGCAAGTTCGGTCGAGCCCAGACTTACAAAGACGGGTGAGCTACTGGAATTGACCGAACTTGCGACCGGACTTGCAAGTTCGGTCGGACCAGAAATTTTCCCCGTCTGTAAGCTACTGGAATTGACCGAACTTGCGACCGGACTTGCAAGTTCGGTCGGCCAGAAAATTTTCCGAGGATACCTACTGGAATCGACCGGACTTGCGACCGGACATGCAAGTTCGGTCGGCCCAGAAAATTTCCCGAGGATAGCTACTGGAATCGACCGAACTTGCGACCGGACTTGCAAGTTCGGTCGGCCAGAAGAATTTCGGTACTCTGAGCTACTGGAATGGACCGGACTTGCAAGGTCGGTCGCAAGTCCGGTCCGGTCAAAAAAAAATATTTAATTTAAATAATATATATATAATATATATATATATGTACCTACATACATATATATGTACATGTATGAAAACATGCCAAAGCTAAGTAAGAAAGTAAAACTTAGGTAATGAAAAATGAGTAAGTAAAGTGTAAGTGTAAGAAGTGTAAGGACATAGTAAGTAGGAGTTAAGTAATGACAGTTAGATTAATCATTTAATTGTATGTATACAATAGGACTTGATTTGTGACACCGGAAGGACGTTTGGAAGTACGTACAACGGTGAACGGTATGGATTCCTCATGCCCCGTATGCTATCTTGGTTACTCTGATTTGTGTGTTGTGTGCTAATTGATCACCAAATAAGATAAATGCACGAATCGGAGTTATTATGCATACTTGTGAATATGTAGTGCTGTATGTTGTGAATATTTTTCTTAAATCTTAGTTTGTATAATTCATGAAATGTATGGATGATAATGAATGTGTGTATGTATGTTGTATTGTTCCGTGACCGTTATTTATTGTGTTTGGACTTCTAACTTATTCCTAACTAGCTAACCATCCTAACTTAAAAATGGTAATTAAATTGGAATGAGTAGAAGTCCGATATAGTTTCGGCCACGCGTGAGGATGCGGAGTCACGAGAGGTTGGCTCCAATTCCTGACTCTTAAACTGGCGCGGCCCAAATCCCTTAAGTGGGTAGCATCCCGGATTGGTGAGTCAAGTAAATCCCGGATGTGGGACGGTGTAGTCCCCAAGGCTGGAGGTCCCGATGACTTAACTTGAGTATAAGTAAGTAAGTAAGAATGAGTAAGTAAAGTAAATGGAAGTAAGTATTCGTAAGTAAGAAAAAGTAAGTAACGAGTAAAAGAGTAAAGCATTCCGATTAACCCGGATGCATAATTTGGCTAACCTTGTGAAGGTAAGTAAGTTGTGTGCTACTACATTGTTGCCTTGAATTATGTGATGAATTGTATGAGCATGTAATTGTATGAAAATCATGTATGTATGAAATAATGAACTGCATGTTTAGTGGACGTCAAATAGTCGGCGTGCCCTAGCTAGCACGCGGTATATGCGGAGTCCATATGCAGCGTTTGCTGAGCCCCTTGGGGCACCATTTTTACTACACGCAGGTACCCGCGAGGGATGAAGATGTGAAGATTGAGTTTCATTTCTTTTATCTTCTTTTTGGAATGTAAACAACGAATTTATGATGGGTGTACTAAGTAGTACATGGCTGTAACTTTTGAGTAGCCGGTGTACCATGGGGTACACCTTTTTGGATATTGGGAAAGGAGCATTGGTATAGATGAGTAGCTTTAGAAACTCATTCTTTTGGTAAGCTTGAAAGGTTGTAATCGAATATACTTTAAATACTCGGTGATCCAGGATGTAAGTATTTGGCATATGTTATTTTGGTAAGTAATTTAGTAGCTCGGTACGTTATGTTCATCAGACCGTGACTGTAAGTATTAGTAGCCTAGCTAGCCGTATGGGCAGTTAGCGGCATTGTTTCACCCGCCGTAGTAAGTATGTAACAATTCCGCTGCGAACTCGTAGGATTAATAGGACGATTAGACGGTAAGCATAGGATTAGCGGTTGGGGTGTTGCAGAAAAATATTGAGAGATGTAAAAGTTATAGCCGTCTAAAGTTAGGGCAAAGTAATGAAATCGGTTACCGAAATTCAGGGAGAGAATCGGCTAAGTGTGGGTGACCCATTACAGAGTGACACGTGGCATCTCTTAAAATTTTGATTCAAAACTTCAATCTAGCATAACTTTGGCTAGAATGATCCGTTTTTGACGTTCTTTTTATCGATCTTCATGGTTTTTCATAACCTATTTATTGGTATAGGTTTCATGGCCTGGTTTGACCATTCTCAAAAAGTCAACTCTAGCAAGGCTTAATAAGCTTTAAGGTTTCTAGAATTTTATATTGACTTTTATGTTTCAAAAAATGTTCCAACACTTCCTAAAATCTTTATAATATATTTGGAGTGTTTAGAAATTTTCCAAAGATTTATTGACTTATAAATCTTATTATTAAATTCATAATACTATATAATAATGTATAATAATTAGGGTTAAATAGGAGAAAAGCCCTAAATAAATTTCACAATTCCATATAATAATTTAATATTCATAATTCCATATAATAATTTAATATTCATAATTCCATATAATAATTTAATATTCATAATTCCATATAATAGTTAAATATTCATAATTCCATATAATAATTTAATACTTAATAGTATTATTCAAGGTTTAATAAAAGAAATCCCCTAAATTAATTTAAATTAATTTAGGGGTATTTCAGTATATCCCCCTTAAAAGAAACTTCACCTCGAAGTTTAAAAATCAACTAATAGGCACTCACACCGCTTCGGGTGTGCTGAGACAATATAATAATTCCAATGAAATTCCATACCAAACCAATCCTTTATTTCCATCCATTTCCATAACAACATTCCACCCAAGATTACTCAAAAATCAAACTGAACCAGGATATACCATGATGAAAATCCAAAAGTCACATACTGAGTCATAACTGAGTCATAATGTAAAAACCAAGCACATACAAACACCTCTCATTCTGCTAATACTGTTCTCCTTTTACTAACAATGCAACGATGCATAATCCGGATGAGATAACGAAGGAGGAGTATGCCAGCATATCCCCCTTAAAAGAGCTAAGGTACGCCCTCGTACCGCTACTAACGGCACATTCAAAGAATTCAACACCTTATTAACCAGTTTTGTTGTGAATTTTATTGCGCTGTTGATTTTATCTGCGCTCGATATATATATCTGTATCTCTTGATTGTTTCGTATTTGTATTTTCTTAACTGTTGTAAAATTTCATTTTATGATCCTTATCCCTTTATTTTATGACCGGTACGAATTATACGTCAATATATGATCATTTATCATATCAATTATATTACCAAGCTATAAACCAGGTGTAACGTACTTGAGTAGTTTAACATAATATTCCCGATCATTTAATAATCCTCAATAATTTTCCAAAATTATCTTCAAAGGTTTATTAATCAACCATATGTTAAAACTCTATAAGACAAATATTTCCTGTGACTTTTCAAGTTTCAATTGTTTTTTTTATAATTAACTATCGTATTTTAGACGATTCATTCAGTGTTTACTTTATAAAATTTACTTATTATATAGCTTGACCCAAGGCAGAATTTTAGGAAGTTCTTCCAAAATCTGATTCCTTTATCTTAAAATTTATATATTATATATTTTTTTAAGGTAGGGACTCTATATAAAATTTTATGTCAAGTGAGCTAGTCTAATGAAAACTCACTCACTCTTGGTAATTATTTTTCTTAAGGTTTGTTCTATGTAAGTATTCTCCTAATTATTAAATCTTAGTACCCCCTTAGACAATGGTGGCTTTTGTAAATATCACTCTTAGTGTGACTTCTAAGATTTTATCTATGTATAAGGTTAAACTTCTAAATAAACATGAGGATTTCCAAATCTTTAAGTAACTCTCAAATTTTCACTAGACACTCAATACTCCAAGTATTTAAGGCTCAATAACATTTAGTTTATTATTACTCATGTGTTTTCACTCCATAGGTAAGTATTTTTCGCCAAAGATTTAACTCGGTAAACTCTTTACATGTATGAGTTTAGTACTGGATCTTAATATATAAGTTTTGAATTGTTCATTGTGGCTAGTAATGAAATATGCCTAGCTCAAGATTTCATGATGGTAACGTCTTACCACCACTTCCCCTCAAGTTCAACCCAATCCATCACTTGCGTAGAAGTTTATTTACGGTTAGATGACAAGGTTTGCCTAGCCCCTAAACTTCTAGAAGTGGGTGTGCACCCCCACTACTTTCAGCCTAGGAGTTCGTCGCACCAGGCACTTCCCGTAGGGTGTTAGGTTTATGTGTTTTCTTTCTAAAGTTAACATAGAGTTTTAATGTGTTTTACAAGTTCAGATGTTGATCTTTTCTAATACGCTACTAGTTCTTGTTAGCTTAATAATTTTCGAGACTTAAGATTTATCTTAAACATTATCTTTAGGTAATAAATTGATACTAAGTAGTTCATGAGATTTATTTTCAAACTTTAAAGGAGTTGAAGTACTTTCACATAATATCAATACTAATTTAGTTATGTAAAGTTCTATTTGTATACTGTTTTCAACCAAAAGTATTCTTTAAGATTCTAGGAATATGTGTACTAGCTTTTAAAGGATTGCATTTTTAGAATGTATTCTCCATGAGTATGCTTTTGAAATATAGCTTAATATTTGGTTTATCTCAACCAAAATCTTATCGTACTTAATATAGGATGTTCCAAACTTATATATATATATATATATATTTGTAGTTTATTGTTGGAACGGTATAACAACACATCACACTCAACAGACATTCACAAAGAAAAGTGTGTAAAAGAATCGTTCACAATTCCAAAAAGGGTTAGGAGTCGTGCCTTACTGGAGTCCTCACTTCCCAATTCTACCCCAGTTCCCCAGTTTTAAGTGCACCTATAATCTAAGTATTTCACTCGGCTTGTTTTATCGGGTTCAGAGCGTAACTACGCTCTGATACCACTTTCTGTAACACCTCTATTAACCATAAATACAATGGAAATAAAACTCTAAGGCGATTACAGACCATCGGGTTCCAAACACCCGGTACCAAACCTCACCAATTACAACTTACAATCTACAAAAGCTACGGTCTGAACTCGAGAAAAACTTAACACAAACATAATAGAAATTAAACACATTAACTCTCCACAAAACCTAGTCCCATCCCAAACGCTCATTCTCTTCGTGGCCACCTGTAAATCAATTCGTACCTGCAAGATGAAACCAAGCAGCCCACCCCGAGAGGGGTGAGTCAGTTCCCTGGAATGGAACTGGTACAATTCTTCAAAAACAAACTTATAAAACTTAACTCTTCAAAATAAACAGTAACATGAAAACAAACTCTTAAAAGTAAAACAGAGATAAAGCACTTCAAAACAATCAAGTTAAAGAGAAAAGAAAACAAGACAAAGATAGAGATAGAGAACTTCCAAACCAAGTCGTCCACTTAAGTAGTCACACCACATAGTTAGTAAGCATCCATTGTTGATGTTAGAACCAATTCTGGTTAAGAAGAGACAGACTCAAGTAGTCACAAGGGACTAGGAATGATATGAATACCCATAACCCGTGGTAGCTAGTTTATGTCCCCACCATTTCAGAAAGCTGAATCCCATAGACAAGATATACTCAAGAATGGAATAATTTTAACTGGGAGAGATGGCCCCCACCGCCAATCACGTCCACTAAGGACAGGGGATATACAGCCCCTCACTGTTTATCACGTCCACTAAGGATAGGGGATATACAGCCCCTCACTGTCTATCACGTCCACTAAGGACAGGGGATATACAACCCCTCACTGTTTATCACGTCCACTAAGGACAGGGGATATACAGCCCCTCACTGTCTATCACGTCCCTTTTTGGGACAGGGGATATACAGCCCCTCACTGTTACCACTGAAGACGCGCGCACGTCGAAAGAAAGATTTCCAAGATTGACCCTTTTTCCAAATTCCCACTAGATCACCAACTACCCAGAGCAATACCAAAACACTCAATCCTACAGAGTGCAGAAGCGTAAACCCTAAGCAGTCAATGTCTAACGGGGCACCAAATAGAAGGAACCAATACCCAAGTGAGTTTCACATCCAAGGCTCAGTTAGTCACACAAGCTGAGTTAGTCACACAACCAATTCCTTTTTAGAAATTCCTCTTTAAGTCAGTTAGCGTTTTCCAAAACATACCACAAGTCAATCAGCAAAAAGCTCGGAGTACGAGAAATCGTACAAAACATTCCATAGAGTCCAAAACACAACAAGCTGAGTACAAGAAATCGTACCTGGGTAACGCTATAGCAGTTCTAGTCAACTTGCACAAACAATCAATAGTACTCTGAAGAATATTAAAGGTAGTCTATCATCAATCACTTGTAGCCTAAGTTAAGCTTAAATAAACTCCTTACTCTTATTCCAAAGCCTCAATTGTCTTTTAAGCCCTCACTTATGAGTTATGTATAATCTTTGAGTTATCTGAGAACGTTGTATAGCCCAAGGTTGTAGGATCAAGGAATGTATTTTATTAACACCTGCTAACTGTCCACTCCTATCCACTTAATTCATATTTAACCACAATCCTCACATTAAAGACCTTTATAACATAAGTGCATTATATGTTATTCAATCAATCTTAGAATTTCAATAACAATTCTTAAGCTCAATACTTTTACTCTTACTTTAGAATAACATCGTCTCATGACCTACAATAGGTTTATCTTAGAATACTATACTATTAATTCACAAAGTAATGATTATGTATTTTATCAATATCTACTAGATAATCCATTGGGATTAAGTTTTCCCCTTAACTTAATTAAGATCTACATCTTGTATATTGGAACCACAGTGTTGTAGACGCATTATATCATAACCTAATTGAGTTACTAGCTCATTTATCTTATCTTTAGTCCAGAAAGACTTTTTATTACATCCAGCTAATAATCTTGACATAAGATGTTAAATTACTTTTCATCTTGAAACAACTATATTATAGTTAACTTAGACTTATCGAACTCTTACATTTAGTATTCACAAGGTACATTATTTGCTTAATTATTACCTATATAATAAGGTGTTTAAATATAACCTTTTATGTATCCTTACTTACCTTTAATCTCCTAAATATTTTATTTTTACACCCATTCACTCTATAGACTATGTATAATCCTTTTGTACTAAACTTCAATAAACTTAAGCCTTAAATACGTTTTAAATTGTTTTACAAAGCCTAAGGTTTCAAAGGAATAACTTAATAAATTAATTCCCTTTATTGAAATTAGGATGGACAATATATCTACATAGAGTAGTATTTATCAAAGAATTAAATTCTGGTTCATAAGTGAAATTGTTAGTTATTTAATAAGATAATCTATTATGAAAATTCTCATATCTTATATTCAAATAACCTATCATTACGTCCCATTACCGTAAAGTATATCAATATAATATCTTATGTAACTTAGTTTTATCTGACAAAAGGTTCAAAGGTTTTAAGTATCAAATTCCTATTTAAAAACCTTCCTATAAATTCTCACTACTAAATACCTCACTTAACTGTAAACTCACCTCCTAAGTATTAATAATAAATGTTATAAATGTATTTCATATGGCTTATCTAATGCCAAGAAACTTAAGGATAATTATTTAGATAAATTTCCAAATCATCGTTTAATATAGATTATATCATAATCCTTTTAATGATTCTATCTTAAAACATTAAGTTATATTTCAATACCATAAATGTTAAGAAATGATTAAATCTAGACTTACTAACCCACCTCACCTTAAGATGTAAAAGTATTTTATTTATTTTATTATTGTTTATATATTAAGAACATTTAGATGTAAAAAATTTTTTTATTTATTAATTATATAATAAGTTCTATTTGTGTAAAATCTAATTACAAATATTCCTAAGTCCCAACTTATTAATTACCTAACCAAATTATAGATTTACATTTTGGTCTTTGACAAAATATTACACACGTATTTTAATATGGTTTATATAAATCTTAGAAATCCAAGATAACTCTTTAAGCTAAATTTCATAACCACAATTCAATACTATATATATTCTTTTAATAGTATTATGTATATGTTCAGTTCAACTTATTAATTCCTTCATATTCTATTTGCTATAAGGCATTTTATGTCCTTTATTTATTTATTTATCGTATATGTATACTAGGATTTATTCAAGACATTCTTTATGTAGTTTAATTACATCTAATTATTTATATTAACTTTTACACACACCTACATCCAAAATATAGTTTACAAAATAAAGTATTTTCCTTAGTTTCAATTAAGTATATTAACCACCATATTATATAATTAATATAAATGTAGATTAATTTAGCTCCTTGATTTAACCTAAGTTACTATTTTATTTCTTTTACATATATGTGTAAATATATATATATATATATATATATTCCTTAGTTTTAATTAAGAATATTAACTCCCATATAATATAATAAATAAATAAAATGTAGAATAATTAAATCCCTTGATTTAACATAAGTTTCTATTTTAAATCTACCATATAAGTATATATACATATATGTAAATAATTTCACTTCTCATAAAAACTAATACCTTACTGATATAAAGTGTTAATTTAGTGTTCCATATTTTTCCCAGCTTAAAAAGTTCATTAACAAACCATACTTTAATTTTTGGTTACATTAAAAACCTTATATTATAGGTTATTCTTATGAAAAACTCATAAACACAATTTTTAAAACCTTTTACCATTGCCCAAAAATTCCCAAATTTAATATACAGTAACTATAACATTTTAGACATATTATAAAATTTTTATTTCATAAAAATATCTTTTTAATTTAGCCAAATTATTCCAGAAAACCCGTAACTTGCAAAAATAATAACTTATGTTTAAAAACTCCAAAACCATAATAATTTACATCAAAATAAACTAGATTAAATAAGGAATCTATGGTTAAAATTTTAAGTCAAAATACCTTCGGGAAGATATTTAAATTAACCCAACAAGTTAGGACTATTTACTGGAATTTATAAAACCCTTTAATAACTTATTCTGGAACGTTTTAATCTCGGCCGTCCAATCTCTCAAAACGAGATCGGACGGCCCCTGTACATCGAGTTCATCAGCGAGTTCAATTACCAAACCGAGTACTAAATCCCGTTTTTCTCACAATCTATAGAACGAAATCTAGTGATTCTTGTTTCTATGGATTCGTAATCAAATTTCGGTTCTATTGGTACCAGTTTCCCCAATTATAATGCAGTATACATCAAGATTCGGAATCGATTCGAGAGTTAGTGTTTATTTCGGTACAGGATTTAATTCGGTTACAATTCTTACAAATTCTCCTAATCTAATACGAAATTGACTAAATTAACACATGGGTTAGATCGGAAACACGACTACGAACAGCAACAACGGAGAAATTTGATCGGAGACTCACCGGATTGTGCGAATTGTGTGAATTACAATTCGGAAAACTGGGAAAAACTCAAACTTTAACCAGTTCGTGGTGCCAACTTTGAGGATCTATAACTAGCAGTACAAAACGAGATAAATTATGAGTAAGGGCTCATTGGAAAGAACAAATGTAGATCTACGTATTGGTAGCAAGAACTAACCCTAACTCGCACCATGAAAGATATTGAAGTCACAAAACACGAGTTTACCTCTCTGTTTCGGTGTTATTTTATGTGCTGGCGAGACCGAAACTTTAGACCTCTATATCTCCCAACTGGTTACGAATCAGACTTGGGCATAAACACGAAATGTAGAGGGATTAGAGATCTTTACAACGAGCTAAAGAAATAGAATTTTGGTTGATTAACGAAGAAGTTATGATCGACGCAAGTTACCTGAAATCGAAGAGAAATCTGGAATTCTGGAAATAGTTTCGCAAGGTGGCTACTTTGGCTCGATTTTCCGGTTGATTCAGAAGGAGTTAGGGTTTGTATGAGTAATGGTTGGAAAGAGGAATTGTAGGAGAAGAGTATGGAGAAGACGGCATGGAAAAATATTGAGATATGTAAAAGTTATAGCCGTCTAAAGTTAGGGCAAAGTAATGAAATCGGTTACCGAAATTCAGGGAGAGAATCGGCTAAGTGTGGGCGACCCATTACAGAGTGACACGTGGCATCTTAAAATTTTGATTCAAAACTTCAATCTAGCATAATTTGGCTAGGATGATCCGTTTTGACGTTCTTTTTATCGATCTTCATGGTTTTTCATAACCTATTTATTGGTATAGGTTTCATGGCCTGGTTTGACCATTCTCAAAAAGTCAACTCTAGCAAGGCTTAATAAGCTTTAAGGTTTCTAGAATTTTATATTGACTTTTATGTTTCAAAACAATGTTCCAACACTTCTAAAATCTTTATAATATATTTGGAGTGTTTAGAAATTTTCCCAAGATTTATTGACTTATAAATCTTATTATTAAATTCATAATAATATAATAATAATGTATAATAATTAGGGTTAAATAGGAGAAAACCCCTAAATCACAATTCCATATAATAATAATATTCAATTCCATATAATAATTTAATATTCATAATTCCATATAATAATTTAATATTCATAATTCCATATAATAATTTAATATTCATAATTCCATATAATAGTTTAATATTCATAATTCCATATAATAATTTAATACTTAATAGTATTATTCAAGGTTTAATAAAAGAAATCCCTAAATTAATTTAAATTAATTTAGGGGTGTTTCATCAATGGGTAGCTTGGAGTCTCCTCTCTCATTAAGGTAAAAATCTACATGAAAAACTCATGTTTCCCTCTTTTTCATTAGTAACCGGTTTTGCCCTATGTAACACTCTATTTTCTCTCTCTTTTGAGCATCAATTCAACCTTGCAATGGTGGTGGAATCACCTTCTCAAACCAAGGGCTAAAACCGCTCCTAAAACACTCTAAAGGTAAACCCTAGAAATTGTGTTTTAAGCATTTCAATGAACTAGCATTAATATAAGGGTTAGAATGTTAATTGCACTTATTTTGTGTGCATTGGGTGATAGGAATGGAGTTTGGCAACTCCATTCCCCATATAGCCGATTTGTGCAAGAAAGAGAGAAGGAGGAGAATTGGAAAAGAAAGAAGGAAATAAGAGCTTAAGGTAAGAGCTCTTTCTTAAATGCTAAATTTAATGCATTAGAGTAATGGGAATGGGTAAACTAATTAAAGAACCCAAAATATTGTATTGGTATTGTAGTATTGGAAGTTTGAGTATTTGTGAGCAAGTATGTGAATTGTAGGCCTTGGAGCCAAGTAACTTGTGTATGTGTATTAGTATGGTTATTTGAGGAAGTATGGATGAATTGGAATGGTATTGATTGCTGGTAGGACCCTTGTAATGGGTGTGGCTAGATTAGGAATGAATTTGGTGAAAGAGTGTGTATGTGGAGAAGTTAGAATTGTAGGTGAACTATGGAAAAATTTTAGTAGGAAATGTGCATTTATGAATGACTTGGTGAATGGGAAAAACCAAGGTGTGTATTAGATTGAGTAAGGGTGTTTAGTAACCATGGATTGGTAGTTGTAGTAGAGGATATGAGAGTGTAAAATCTGTAGCAAAGAGTATTTAAATACATTGTGGAAACTAGGAGAAATTAGTGTACAAGAGTTGGTGAAAACGGAGATTTGATTTGGGTATAGGTAGTGCATATGTCTAGGGTGTAAAGTGATGCATTGAGAATGCTAGGAGTAACATTGGAAGAGGGAGTATTGAATGGTATAAGATGAAGTAAAAATATGTAGCATTGGAGGAAAGGAAATTGGTAAAAGTGATGGAAGGAAGTGAGGAAAAATTGTGTAAGTGGATTTAGGAATGAGTAATGAAGTTGGAGGATGAACTAAGGCAATTGTGAGGGTCTAAGTAGTGTTAAAACATGTGGGATTACATGTAGGAAGATTGGGGAAACAATGGGCAAAGTGTAGAACTGAAAACAGATTTTAAAACTAAAATACTTGGCCGGACCGACCTTGGGACCGAACTTGCAAGGTCGGTTGAGCCGATTTACAAAGACGAAAACCTACTGGAATGGACCGACCTTGGGACCGGACTTACAAGGTCGGTCGGCCTAAAATTTCCCGTAATATAACCTACTGGAAAGGACTGACCTTGGGACCGGACTTGCAAGGTCGGTCGGTCTGAAATTTTCACGTAATGTAACTCATTGGAATGGACCGACCTTGGGACCGGACTTACAAGGTCGGTCGGGTCTTAAATTTTTGAAACCAGAACTTACTACTCGGACCGACCTTGGGGACCGGACTTGCAAGGTCGGTCGGGTCTGAATTCTCAGTAACGAAACTTACTGACTTCGACCGACCTTGGGTCCGACCCTGGGTAAGGTCGGTCGAGTCAAAACAAAGAATAAAAATAAAAATAAATAAATAAATAATAATATGATTACAATAATCATAGGGATATATATATATACATGCTTATACACATATGTATATGTATATGTAGTGGTACACATTAATGGAAGGAAATGGTAAGGAAATACATATGTGAGTAAGAAAACAAGTTAAGGATAGTCGTGAGTATAAGAACATTAAGTTAAAACGGAATAACTGGATAACGGGGTAAGTACGGGAGTAGTAATATGTATGTATTGTAATGCTTAGTATTAATAGAAACATTTGGCATGTAGTCATTGATTCGAGAGTAAGAGTCGAGGAACAAGTGTGAACTAAGGAACAAGGGAACACCCCATAAAGTAAATCAACGGTGAAAGGTATGATTTCTTCATGCCCTGTATCCTAACTGGTTGCCCCGATTTGTGTGCTTATGTGATCACTCAAAAAGATAAATGCACGAATCAGACTTATATTGCACTTAATTGTGTTGAACTATATTGTTCTTGTTGTATCTTCTTGAACATTTAGTTTGTATAATTCATGAAATATATGAATGAGAATGAAGAGTGTGTGTAATGATGTGTACTTGAGTAGTGTATTGATGTATGGTATGGAAGTACTGACTTCTACTAATTCCTAACCATCTAACTCCTGACATGAGTATTGAGTAAAATGGAATGAGTAGAAGTCCGATATAGTTTCAGCCACGCGTGACTATAAGGAAACATAAGAGGTTGGATCCGAATCCTGGCTGTAATCTTTTCCACGGATCAATCCCCTTCAATGGGTACAATCTGGATTAGTGGGCCACCCTAAAGCCCGGTGGTGGGACGTAGTAATCCCTGCCCGGAGGTCATACCGACTTGACTTGAGTAAAGTAAGTAAGAAGTAAAGTATTGCATGAGTATTGGTCTTGACTATTGTAAGTCATTGACATTGAATAAAAGAGTATTGAACACCCGATTAACCCGGGTGTGTAAAGAAGCTGACAAGCCTTATGTATGTATTGGAGAAGTGTATCTCCGTATTGCGGTGAGTATTCGGTAAGTATGATGGTTGACTTGTATTGTCTTCCATGTATGTATTGATGAGCATGTATGTATTCTTTGTGTAGTACTGTAGTATGATGTACGGAAGCATGTACGTATGTATGTACTTGTAAAATGAACTGCATGTATTCGACCAAGTGGTCGGCGTACCCTCGCTAGCATGCGGGGTATGTGGAAGTCATATGCAGCGTAAGCTGAGCCCCTAGGGGCAACGTTTTTAGTGTGCAGGTACCCGAAGCAGACATGGTCACGGAAGAGACCGGTGGACATGCCTAGGTTACTAGGAATGTAATGTAGATTGTAGTAAATGGTATAAGGCTTGTAGCCTTGAATGTGGAAATGTACCAAGGGGTACACTAATACGTATGTTGCAAGTATGTAGTTGTGAGGAATGGGTAAATGTTAGACTATTAGTGAGCATGTGTAAATTTGAAGGATTTATTGTATTGTATTCGGATCTTAGTAAACTCGGTATATTGTAAAGTAATGTATTTGGAGTATTGAATTGATTGGTGAATTGTAATACTCGGTTGGTCATGGGAGTATGTATAGTAGTTGTGTAGCACTCGGAATTCCGGTCCATCAGACCGATGTTGGTAGTAGTAAGCTTGTTTAGTCACATGGGTGGCTGACGGATTGTATCACCACCGTTGTGTAAGTAAGTATCCGCTGCGAAGGTATGTAAGTAGGAAGTAATTGGACGGTAATGGCGGTATTAGCGGTAGGGGTGTTACAAAAGTGGTATCAGAGCGAAGTATCGCTCTGATGACTGGAAATACCGAGTTAGGAAATACCGAGTTAGGAATTAGAAGCTTAGGGCTAAGGGCTGAGTGTTAGCATTAGATATGCTGGTTAGGAACTCCGGTGTGTACCGGATTACCTACAATACCAGACCCGCCCTCCGCAAACCCACTGTATAACTTGGGAAAGGATGCCAGAGAGAAGGAAAGTCCTCTCATACTCGGGAAAACCCGATCTGGTAGTTGTGAAGCAATCACACAGTAAACAAGAACTGACATATGGTAGATTCCAAGGATTGGAAGTCCCAGAGATGGATCCTGGTTGAAACAACAATACCCACACTTAATAGCGGTAGGATGAGCACTTCAACCATGAGGAGGCTACAACTTACAACAGCATGGGGCGACGTGCTTAGCAGTCGCGAAACCTAGCTAGTCAACCAGCAACAGGAAAGAAGCACTAACCGTGCAATGAAATGGAAAAGGAGTAGTAATGGAACCCGAGACATAAGTCTGCGGGACAGTAGTAGCTAGATAATACCACCAAAGGTATACATACTGACTGAGGACATAGTCAGGAGTGATTAACTCCAAACTACAACACCAAAAAGGTTGCAATACCTGGCCAATATAGGTCAGACAGCTACAAGAACAATCACGAGATATAATCCGATAGGACTACAAGAGTAGTGCCTAAACAAGGTAAGACTCGGTAACCACAATAAAGGTGTGGGAACGAGCAACATGGAATGACACAAAACCAAATCAAAAGGGAATCTCCAAGGATTGTAGAAGTACCCAGATCTACGACAGCCATGTCCAGATCACTGAGAAGCTACCTAAAGGATCGAGTATCCCAATCATAGATCAATAAGATCAAGGGAAGAGTCAACAAGACTACCAAGTACGAGTGGAAAAACATACTGTGACGGTATAGGTTTACTCAAAAATCACCAGTACCACGCACTTGCCACGGCAAGTACAATAAGAACAAGAACATGTAGAGGAACCCTGACACACCAAGTACTTAGTAATGTACCGTGACCACAATGAAGCGACTACAGGATCACACAGCCTAAAACTGAAGGAATGGCACCTTAGAAAGGCCTAACGGCCCGACCTTTGTATTAGGAACATACCAGTCAGCAAGAAGCTAGACTTGGTCAAGACCTCAAACATGGCTATTCCATGAAGAACTTCTTTTAACACTGAACCGTTATTTTAAAACCCGAAATTTTTCTTTCAAAACCACAACCTTCTTTTAAACCTTGAATTTTAAAACCAAACCAATTGAATTACGGTGAGTTTCATAGAATGATACAAGAGGAGTTGACAACAGAATACTTCACCTAGGCGTGTGACGGGCACTACGAGTGTACCCAAATACGGGATGTGGGACGACCGCACTCCGAAGGAGCTTGTGGGCCTGACAGATAGTCGGGTAAGTGGTAACGTATCAATATAGTACCCCAGGTGTATACATGTAGTGTACGAAACACGGGAAGTAGTCAACTCCGTTCTACGGACCATGAGTAAGTTCAAACCAGAACAGCTGGACGCCTCAGACGATCAAGGAGAAGGAACTCAGCTAAGGAATAAGTATAAAGAACTCAGAGAATCCATCTGAAGATAAGGAATGAGGAGTAAGAAGTGCAAAGCGCACAAATTAGCAAGCATAGACATTACATATGTCTCAAATAACTCAAGCAATTACATGACAGCTGGGAAGTATACCCAGCCTGAACACAGTAAGGCAAATGCCTAATGAGAACACAACAAGACACAACAAAACGGGACAGAGCTCCCAAGAGCAATCACAAGATTTCCACAAAGTATAACCCACCATTGAAGAGGATATCAAACCTAGTCTAGAACACTAGGAGAAAGTATAAACAGTCTACCCAAGAACGGGAGATGTTATAACCCAAAAAGGGAATAGCTCAAAGTACAAAACCACAAGGCGGCACAGTGGACAACATGTCATAAACATTAGCCGGATGTAACGGACGTAACCAACAGCACCCAAGAGCAATCCTTAATGGGTGTCTGGATTAACAACAGTCGAACAAAACGTCATGAGGAGGGCACAGGAGTTAGAACGAACATTCGGTTAGGACACCCAAGGGATTTCGCATAACGGGAAATACCCTAAACTACAAAAGGCACTGATTAGCACCAGATTGCCTAAAGGGCCTCCTATGAGCGAAAGCGTGATGTCACGACTGGCCATGGAGCCCAGTAATACCTCTAACCTTTGGGGTATACAAGGAGTGAAAACATGTATAAACAGCCCGCAAGGAGCATAGCTCACAGCAGTCTGGCTTAAAAAGCCATGAACTACAACTACGTTAGGTATACTTAAACGGTTGCAAGATCCACACTATTTAGTAACAAGTCTTGCCAAAAAAATGGCCCCATAAGGGAAGAAAACGTTATTTCGTGCGACGAATAGAGCATCAACTGAACCACCTAATTTGAGCTCAATATCATGAGTGGCTTAAAGTAATGGCTACCTTAGTGTCACTGTCACTAGAGCATCATTCTAGTATACAGTTGACGAAGTTTTAATTGCCCTTCATGCCTTCTGTAACAATGGTAGCACAGAGGCATAAGAAAAGTGATAATGCCAACACTGGCCTAGTCCACACTAGGACACTACGGGAAATCTGAAGGAAGGTACATCTCGTTAACTGAAGACCACCAATGCGGTGATGATGAGAACCCTTCGAAAAGGCTTCCATCTACTATAATAAAAAGGCTTGCGCATGTAGTTATTGCCAAGAGACAATCGAATGAGAAAATGAAAATGAGATTTCCAATCCACTACGCCTAGAAAGAGGCTCTGAGGGCAACTATGAGGACCAGAGATGGGTCGTTTCAGAAGCAAACACAGAATGTATAATGTGGACTGTAGAAGCATATCGCTTAAAGAGCATAGAGACTTGAAGGAGTAAGTATACTTCATATATGACCAAACATATGGTGAACCATTGAATGAATGGCGGAAGTACATAAGCAGAGACTAACATAGTAAACCTTGTCACGAGACCTATGAGTGGAGACAAACCTCTCAACAAGAACTTTCACCTATGAGTGATAGAATACTCTTCAATTGGAGAACGGGACCAGAAAACCCTTGAAGTTCCTTGGGAAGTCCCGGTAGTGTACATACAAAAATAAAACTGCACAGCTAGACCTATAACCAATGCCTAGCACTGGGAAGACAGTAATTGTCAAAAACAATCAATGTGAATGCACATTGCACATCACAAATGACCAACGCTCAAGAGAGCTTGTAACCCGATAAATTACTTCATCCATTGTCAACCAAGATACTTGGTAGATTGTATCATAAATGATGAAGAAATGTGAGGTACGCGAACCTACACATGAAACCCAAATTGAAAAAAAACATCTTCACCTTTGGAAGATAGTAACATTCATCCGAACGGAGGAAATCCTCGGGTATTCACACCATAAGGAAATAGTGCCAATGACAATGGCAATGAGCAAAGATAAGCTACCACAGTAACGGAGACCGTTAAAAACGATGTTCTATAATGAGTAAGAATACGGTGCGCAACAAGCGACCGCTTTGAGGAAGTAGTTAGACAATGATACGAAGTAGTAAGTATGAGATGACAGGCAGAAATATTCATTCCTATCACATAAGTGAATTACTGCCTAGTGTTTACGCCTCTGCACTCTGTATGACTGAGTGTTTTGGTATTGCATTTGTGCAGCTAATGATCTAGTGGGATAGCGAGGAATATGGAGAATGTAAAATCGTAGTAAACTTTTCCTTTCACCAACGAACATGGCATGAGCCAGTTAAGCAAGATTAGCAACAAACCGTGCGGCCTAAGGCCGAAGAAGCACGAAGAGTGTAAAACACACTAACTATCACAAGATGTGAATCCCATTGGAATAGGATGTGAAAGGCGATTTAAGAAAGTCACAAGGACCGACGCATAGAAAATGCAAGGTCATACAAGTAAAGAACACTTGTACTGAACCAGAGAAACTGGTATAATTCAGAAAGCACTACAACTAAGTGGTGACTTAACCTCGCCCGACAATAAGTCGGAGGAACTTAGTAAATAATCGTGGGAGTACGAATAGTATGTATAATAGATTGCCAGAGAGCTGGTTGTAAATCTAAACTCATTGAGTTCAAACACGGTAAAAGAATACCACACTTGTTTAATAAACCTCATTCCCACAATAGAGGGATAAAAAGGCGATGAGTAGCACATTTGGAATAACCAAAGAGCGAATTAACCACTAAAATTATCAGGGTCGCGCAGCAGAAGCTAGTGGGCCCTAGCTAAGAGGTTTAATACACCTAGTAAGTATGAGAGAATGGCTATCAATGGCTTGAATCCTATAGGCTAGAACCGAATTGGTTATGAGTTAAATAAACTCATATAGGAATTTATGGTGCAAGGACTAAACCATTAGTATGGTTAAGACCCTTTGACCAGAGTACAGTATATAATGCACCGTAGAGAAGCTAAAATGCTTCAGAATGCCCTAATTAAGTAAACCAATGTTTAATAACAACATATGGTAGATTACGTGGGCGTAATCCCTTTTAAGAGGGGTAGAGTGAAAACCGCTTAATGTAAATTTTAGGAATAAAACACCTAAACTATAATGTGCATAACACAATGAAAATTGATTTGATGATTGGTACTTATGTTAGATAACATACGTATCCATTCATATAGTAATTGTGGTAATTAGTCACGAGAGATGCAAGTACTATAACGTGAGTCTATACAAACACCGATGTAGAACCTAGAGGAAATTGGGTTCCCTAGGTGATTGTTTTAAGGAATTGAGAATGAGTAGTGGACGGAGCTCCACAGGTATTGTAGCCTTAAAGAAATAGTACGAATTGATTAGGAGTAGTAGAGGAATGTAGCCCATGAGTAGTGTATTTGTAGGTAAGTTATTGGAGTATTGGAAGCAAATTGTGGACAATTGAATTTCATAAGTATTGTATTCCTTAATTAGATCATGTGAAACGATGGAGAGTAATGAATGGAAGTAGCGAAAGTTGATGAAATGAGCACTTAGGTATTGAATCTCGAAGTAAAGTATTTGGAAGTAGAGTGAGGATGATCGATGGACTGAATTCCATCCTTTGGAGATGTATGAAATTGTACTTATGACCAGTAAGAGTAAAAGATAGGAAATGGAAATAACCGAATTATTTGATTGTTGAAACTGATGTGGGAAGTCGAACTTGATCCTGATCAGATCAAGGGAAACCGAACACAAATTGGGGGTGGAAAGATAGTTCACACTGATGCTGATCACATCAGGGTTGAATGATTCTTGAAGCTCCCCTTAAGTGGTCACAAGAATCACACGTAGGATAGAAATAAGGAATATAAATTGGAACTAGGAGTTGTTGTGCTTTAGGAAGATTCTTAATTAGCGGTTGTGAAAGGTTTTTCCTTAGACCGGAGAATAAGGATTTGTTGGATTTTACACCGGAAAACAGTGGTAGTATATCATATTGTATTATTCCATGGGTAACAGGACATAAAGGAGTCCTGTGTCTAGATGACTTGAGTGCCTGCGGGATTGTAATGTGTATTGCATTGCTTGGGGATAGCTTTGCACTGTATGTATGTATAAATTGGTAATGAGGAACCGGATGGTTGGTAGTAATGCGGATTGGAGTAATTATTGTACATTGGTATGGTGTGGTATGTAGGAATCTTGAGTAACGGATTTAGGGATTTGTAAGGTGGAAGAATGTATAATTTGGTATTAGGTATATATGAATGAGTAAGTATCGTAATCCTATAACTTTGAGCAACTTTGAGGGCAAAGTTTCTTAAGGGGGGTAGATTGAAATACCCCAAACTTAAATATAGATTTGATTAAAATTATTCTAATACGTATTTAAGGGCCTAATGTTGCCTAAGTAATATTGGTGGAAAAATAAATCTAAAAGAAATAAAGAAACGCTTAAAAAGCGAAAAACGCTAAATAAGCGTTAAATAACCATAGGAGGTATGAGACCTCAGTTAGAGTATTATATGGATTCTAAAGGCGTAATAAGGCCTAAATAATATATGGGAACAATTCCCAAAGAGAACGGATCTTTAAAATGGATTAAAAACATAAAGGAACCTTAAAGCGTGTTTTTCGAGGAACCGGGAAAACGCGACCTTAAGCGGGTTAAATAGACTCGTAATAATTTTGGTCAACCAAATAGTCATTATTAAACATTAATGAAGGTTGAGAACCAATAAAATTAATTAAACAAGAAAATTCCGGAAAACGGGTTCCGGTTAGTAAAAACTGTAACAACCGGGAGGTTGTGGGGTGAGAGTGTAATAAAACAAAACTAGTATGCCCACTTTTGTAAAAAAGGCAAAAATGTGAATGTATGTGTGTGTTGGTCGGCAGCCCCTCTCTCACACACCCTCTTTACTTTCCTAATATGCTAAAGGACAAATAATAAAGTAAAAAGTAACCCCCACACTCTCTCATTTCTCTCTTTTCTCTCTCATTGCCTCTCACCCAGCCGATCTCCCTCTTCTCCTTCCTCTGGTTGGCGATTTTTGAAGCTCCCAAATAACAACAATGGCTTCTCTTCTTCTCTTGCAAGCTCCATCACCATTTGAACTCCAAATGCAAAAGTAACCACATATTCTTGTTCCCCTCATCATTCTCTACACTTCCTTCTTTTCAAAATCCAAAAATGAGGAAGTTCATCTCCATGGGTTTTCCCCATTCAAAGAGAAAATAACATCAATGTAACACCCCATCCTAAGCCAATCGTGGTTATCGCTACTTAACAAATAATACTTAAACGTCGCAGCGGGAATAAACTATCACCAGGACCTTGCTACGGTCTAACCAACAAGAAATACCGTTACTTAAATATTTACAATCACATATCCACAATACATACACCAACTGAGTTTAAAGTATTCTCCAAAATCATACAATATTTCACAAGCTTATGTTCAACTACTAACTGACGGGTGCACAGGCGCTACCCGTACTCAAAATAAAGTCCCACCTAGGGCTACCCGCTCCCACTCTCGTGGTGTGACTTCATCGGCCGCTTACCTGCAAGTGTAAAAACAGCCCCCAAAGGGGGTCAACACGAATGCTGGTACGACCCTCTCATGGCCCCCAAGCTAACGGGGCTACGATGACTAATTGTCGATAGCATGGAAGTTGATTAGCATAATAAGCATAATATGAAACACAATAAACCAACAAACCACAATGAACATAAATAGCTCATAAGCAAATGAACGACTTAGGCGTTCCCTTAGTAAGTGAGTTAGTTCTTAACTCCTTAGATCCACAATCTTCTTAACCTTATAATTGCCAACCGCTCCACTATTAGATTGGTTAGCCCTTAATCGGTTGCTTATCTTTGTAGGGCTTGGTTAACCCAAGCCGGAAGCAGTGCACTATCCGATGATAAGCTATCTTTCTTAATTTGTTGGGGATGTAGGCTTGATCCCCCCACGTCATCCTTAATGTGCCTCCCACCTCAAACAGTAGCCCGGGTGGTCGAGTCGGTTTGTTGACCCTAGGCGACGAGTCTAATGACAAGTCTTATCTGGAAGTCGGATCTGATTCAGATACCAACCTCCCCCAATACACATGTGCCGTTACCATTCCAGATTCCTCACTCCCACCCCGAGTTATGGTTAGTGAAAGTCTTAAATACCAAGTGTTAGTTAAACCTTGACGGGTATTAACCAACAATCACCAATGTACAAGTCCTCTCCTTAACTTAATAAATATCAAGCTTAATTAGTAGCTATCCTTAAGCCTCGTGGGTTAGTGTAAAGAAAACACAAACACAACGAGAACATTAATATCCGGTTGCATGCTTTATCTTGTCTTAGTCATAGCAAGTAAACAGATAGCACACAAGCGAGGGACACCTCGTTAGCAAGCATGTCACAAGAAAGACTGTACCGTTCATAGTCGTCTGTTGTTTGTTTAACCTTCTCCGGGGTCCCAATTCACAAACCTAAAACATTGATTCATTCTTAGGCCATTAGTTATTTGCACCTTACTTAACTCACTTAGTCCCTAAAGATTCCCATTCAATACCCTCTTAAGTCCTTGCCACTTAACCTTATAAACTTAACTTTAAACATTAAGGTTTATACTTAGCTTAACTTAATTCCTTAGGTTCTTAGGTTCCTAATCATTACTACCCTACCAATGGCATACCTTATTACCAATTAACATCTTTAGAATTTAAAATTTCTTTTTTTTGTGTGTTTTAGGCTCGACCGAACTTACCGACCGACCTTACCCAAGGTCGGTCCATTCTAGAACATATTACCATTTGAAAATTCTACCCCGACCGACCTTGCAAGTCCGGTCCCCAAGGTCGGTCCATTCCCGAGAGTTTTCCCCGTGGAAAATTTAAGCCCGACCGAACTTGCCAAGTCCGGTCCCAAGTTCGGTCTATTCCAGAGACCAATTCCAGTACAAAATTCTAGGCATGACCGACCTTGCAAGTCTGGTCCCCAAGGTCGGTCCATTCCAGAGACTTAATTCGTACACAAAATCCAAGCCCGACCGAACTTGTAAGTCCGGTCCCCAAGTTCGGTCGATTCCAGAAACTCTTCCGATAGTGTAATCTGAGCTCGACCGACCTTGCAGGTCCGGTCCCTAAGGTCGGTCGGCTCCAGAACCTTGTTTCTAAATTCCCATTCACCTCCAAACTTCACCTCATATATCCTAGTATGTTCTAACCTCATTTGGGCACCTCAAATACACCTTAGGCCTTCCTCTAAACACATTAAATCACTCACCAACATCCACCTTAGTCATTATGCATTTTCCTTGTAATCATGCCAACACTTGTAATGTTTTTCTCTAGGCTTCTAAGTGGTGGTTCATACCTAATATAACCTCTATGCCAAATGCTTCCTCACCACTATAACATCATCTCCCAAGCATCTTTCACCATCTAAAACTCTTTTACGCAACTACTTAAAGTTTCTACACAAGTTCATGACACCTTCATCCAACACATTATTTCTTTCCAACTAGTTTACCAATGTTGGCCTAAGTCCTAAACACATTCTCAAATTGCCCTTGCTGCATGCCTAAACATTATTTTGATTGCAAGATCCTCCATGATGATGCCTAAGTCATTATAACTCATTATACACCTTAAACTCACCCTTTTTTTTCATCAAGACAACCTCTAAAACTTCCTAGTACTACCTTGGTCATGAAATCCCTTAACACATCCTAAACACTTAGATTCTTCTCTAAATTTTGCCATGGGTTCTCTAGTACTTTATTACACCCAAAACATTTAGTTTTTCACCATCAAATAACCAAGATCACTCAAATTCACATCACAACATCTTAACACACAATTTACACTAAAACTACACCACATCATCATATAGTGTATAAACTTAAAATTCTTGGCACTTAGGCCCTTAAATGACAATAATCTTAACCACTGAATTTCCACATATATTTGCCTTTGACCTGCGAATACACACAACAAGGCTCCCATTGAAATAAAATGCTTCTTGTAATTCATCTCAACATTGTTTAACTATCTCTTTTTCTCATTGGCTCCTTAGTCACACGTTCTCAAACATAGTCATTGTTTGTCCTAGGTTATATATAGCCCTTTTCTAATGTAAACCTTAAGCTACACTCACCATATACCTAAATCCCATCCCTTAATGCATTAACACCTTAAGGTAAGACATTTACCTTGTTCTTTTTCAAGCTTCACAAACTTTCCTCCTTAGACTTTTTCCTTGAACAATCTCGGTCACCAACCAAGTTCTCCTTGCCAATGTTCTAACCAATATCCAATGACTCAAATGAGTGCTAGATAATACATTAACCCTAAGGAACAAACCCTAGGTTAAAAATGTGCTTTAAGGTATTAAGGTGATTGTTTTACCTTGGTTTCTCAAGGCAAGCTTGGATATGAAGCAAGAAGGACCTCCTTAATCCTTTGGAGAGTAGAAAATAAGCTATAACAAGGCATAGAAATGGAACCCCATGAGTGATAATTTTGGACATAGAGAGAAAGTGATGGAAACCTAGATTTTCTTACATTTTCTTTACCTTAGGAGAATGGAGAAGCTAATGGAGTCTCCAAGCTTGAGTTTCCTCCTCTAATGGCGGTTTGACTTGGCTCCAAAATGAGGCTCTTGAAGTTTTGAAAAGATAGAAAGGAAGAGCTTGAGCTAACTAAGAGATATATGTACTTGGTTTTGATTTTGGAGCTTAAATGAGCAAGATGTGGGCAAGAGAAGATGGAGCTAGCATGGAGTTTTCTTCTTACGTGAAAGAGAGGAAAGAGATCAAGGGAAACCGATGGAGAAGATGAAGAATGAAGAGAGGAGGAGAGAGGGCTACTAAAGGTGAGATATTATGCTAAAAGGTAATATTGTTTTTACTTAGTTTGCTTTATTCATTACTTAGCTAGATAAGTGTGGTGAGTCACACTTAAAAACCGGCCCCCTTGATCAAATAAGATAGATTGTGGTCTTTGTTGACCATTTCATTGACTTACTTTGACTAATGTCTTAAACTAGCATTATTTGGTTACTATTCACTAAACAAGGCACATAATTGTGAAATTTTTGATTTCCCATTGATTTAGACTTCCTAATGTGATACTAATTAGTACACATGTTAATTAAAGAGTAATGATGGACATTTAGCGACTCAAAACCCATTTACAAGACAATTTTTCAAAAATGTGCTTTAAGACTTCTTAAAGCACATTTTATGTTTTAACTTGTTTTCAAGCTTTGTTTTCTTTGATAATTGGTTTAAAATGACCATTAGGATATTACTAAGGTCTTAGAATGATATTTGGGTGCTCACCCACAAGTCTCTCTAAGCCTAGAGCACGTTTTCGCTTAAACTGCTCTTTTGTGTTTCCTTATGTTTTCTTTGATTAGAAATGTTTCTTAATGTCTCTAGGGCATTATTAGCCTTCTTATACTTAGTTCATCCTTTAAATACCATATCTAAGTTTGGGGTATTTCAATCTACCCCCTTAAAAGAACTTTGTCCCAAAGTTCACATATATGCTTAACCATTCACGGTACTCAATTCCCTTAATCTTAACACCAATCTCATATTCTCATTCATAATCTCAAGACTCGAAGGTCGATCACAAATACAATACATAAGTATTATACATAACTCAAACTTATCACCAAAGTGTAGTACTTACACAAAAATTACATCTTAAACAACCAAACAAACGACAACAAGTTCGTTTCCTAACTCAAAAGCGAGGAAGCTCTATCCCCTTAAAAAGGGGTACGCCCCGTACCCTATACAGATGATCTAGTCAGTAAACAAAGAAGGGTACTTCGCCCTCATCTTATCCTCTAATTCCCACGTGGCCTCTTCGACATCCTGGTTAGACCCGAGAACCTTCACCAGTCGCACTGACTTATGGCTAGTGTCCCTAGTCTACTGTCCAAGATTCTCTGAGGAAGCTCCACTGATCTCATATTTGGTTCTAATGTCAACCTCTCAGGTTCTAACACATGGGAGTGGTGATGCATGTATTTCTTTAGCTGTGAAACATGAAAAACATCATGCACTTTACCTAGTTCACCAGGTAAATTCAACCTGTAAGCAACCGGGCCCACCCGCTCCGTAATCTCATAAGGACCAACAAAATTCGGGCTTAATTTGCCCTTCTGCCCAAATCTGAATACACCCTTCATTGGTGAAACTCGCAGAAATACCCGGTCACCCACTGCGAACTCCAGGTCTCGTCGTCGAACATCAGCATACGACTTCTGCCTATCTTGAGCAGCTTTCATGTTTCCCTGATTTGCTGAACTTCAGCCTTAACTTGTTCTAATATTCTGGTCATAATGACCGCCTCACTCGACTCATCCTAGCAGAGCGGTGTACGACATGGTCTACCGTACAACGCTTGAAAAGGTGCCATCTTGATCGAAGCGTGATAGCTGTTGTTGTATGAAAACTCGATCAGATGCAATTTGTCAATCCAACTGCCCTGGAAGTCTAAGGCAACATGCTCTCATCATGTCCTCGAGTGTCTGAATAGTACGCTCAGTCTGACCATCTGTTTGAGGGTGGACGCGGTACTCAACTGAGTTCTGTACCCAACGCTTCTCTGGTAGCTCTCCAGTACCTCGAAAGGAATCTGGTATCTCTATCTGACACTATGGTCTTTGGTATCCCGTGATGTCTCATAATTTCCCTCTCAAACAACTCAGCTAATTTGGTCACATTCCAAGGATCCTTCATCAGTATGAATCGGGCTACTTTGGTAAGGCGATCCACCACCACCACCCATATCATGTTGAGACCTCCCCTAGCAGGTGGGAGTCCAACTACAAAGTCCATGGAGATATCATGGAACTTCCACTCCGGAACTGGCATCGATTGTACCATTCCGCCCAGTCGTCGGTGCTCGAATTTACCTTCTGGCAAGTGAGACACCTCAAGACAAACTCGGTACATCTGTCTTCATCCCCGACCACCTGAAGTATCTCTTCATGTCTTTATACATCTTAGAGGCTCCCGGATGGATGGAGACTGAAGAACAGTGTGATTCCTAAGTATACGGTCTTTCAGATCCGTGTTGCCCAGTGGTATGCATAACCGGCCCTTAAGTCTGATCAGATCATCGTCGTGAAGTCTGAAGTCATATTTCTGACCCTCAAAAGTACCATCTGTCAGCTTCTGTCTGACCTCTCTCATATATACTCATCTGTCCTCTGAGCCTCTCGCACCTCATCAACCAAGCTGGAGAAAGAAACTAGCGAATGGAGTGAGTGTGCTCGACGGCTCAGGGCGTCCGCTACAACATTAGCCTTTCCCTCTTTGTATTGGAGGTCAATGTCATAGTCTTTCAAGAATTCCAACCATCTCCTCTGCTTGAGATTCAACTCCTTCTGAGTGAATATATATCTTAAGCTCTTATGATCGGTGTAGATCGTCACACTAACCCCGTATAAGTATTGGCGCCATATCTTCAAAGCGAAGACTACAGCTCCCAGCTCTAAATCATGTGTGGGGTAGTTCTCCTCATGTTTCTTCAACTGGTGTGAGGCATATGCCACCACCTTGCCATGTTACATGAGCACGTAACCCAGCCCTCTGCTGGATGCATCACAATAGACCTCAAAGCCTCTGTACCGTCTGGAATGGTCAGAAACGGTGCAGTGGTCAGTGAGTCTTTCAAACTCTGAAATGATCTCTCATAGTCAGCCGTCCATAAGAACGGTGCATCTTTCTTCATCAGACTGGTCATCGTTTCATGACCTTGCTGAAATCCCTAACAAACCTCCTGTAGTAACCTGCCAGACCGAGAAAGCTCCGGATGTCGGTAACAGTCTTCGGCCTTGGCCAAGTACGTACGGCATCAATCTTTGCTGGATCCACTGAGATCCCAGCGTCTAAGATGACATGACCTAGGAAAGAGACCTGGTCAAGCCAAAACTCACACTTGGAGAACTTAGCATATAGCCGGTTCTCCCTTAATATCTCCAATACCCTCCTCAGATGTTCCTCATGTTCACCCTTAGATCTCGATATATCAAAATATCGTCAATAAACACCACAACCGACTTGTCCAGCTGCTCCCGGAACAAGCGGTTCATCAAATCCATAAACTTCGCCGGTGCGTTCGACAAACCGAACGGCATCACTGTAAACTCGTAGTGGCCGTATCGTGTCCGGAATGCCGTTTTCTCAATATCTCCCTCCTTAATGGCTATCTGATGATACCCCGATCTAGATCAATCTTGGAAAACACAGATGCTCCCTTCAACTGATCGAACAGATCATCAATGCGGGGTAGTGGGTACTTATTCTTCACTGTCACTACATTCAACTCCCTGTAGTCGATGCAGAGGCGGAGACTACCATCCTTCTTCTTCACGAAGAGAACTGGCGCTCCCCATGGTGATACACTGGGCCTTATGAACCCTTTGTCTAACAAATCTTTCAGTGTTCCTTTAACTCATTCATTTCTGCCGGAGCCATGCGGTATGGTGCTTTGGCTATAGGTCCGGTACGGGTAGTAGCTCGATGGTGAACTTACCTCCCGAGTGGGTGGCATGCCAGGCAGTTCCCGTGGAAACAGGTCGGGGAACTCCGACACTACCGGTAAGTCGGGGTCAAACTCGGGGTCTCTCTCTATGTCCTGTACATAGCAGAGGTACACTTCTTCCTTCTCCTCAACTCCCTATACATTGCCATGGCGGTGATGATCTTAGTCGAAGGCTCTCTGGGCCTCTGGCGGTATGATATTGTTACCCCAGACGGGCTCCTGAGCAGCAATCTATACTCGGCGTAGAGGATACGACCCTTGTGCCGCTCCAACCAGTTCATCCCGAAGATAACATCAAATCCCAACTCCCTGAACTCAATAAAACTGACTGGGAAGTCTTCCCCCTTAATTCTGACAATGGCTTCTCGGTAGTAATGAGTGCAACGAACCTTCTCCTTAGATGGGGAGCGTAACCGTGAAGTCGGGTAGCTCATCAGCGTCTAGCCCCAACCTTCTCGCGAAAGATGCCGAGACAAAGGTATGCGAGGCCCCTGAGTCGAAGAGAACTGATGCTCAATTCCATTAATCTGAAAGGTGCCGGTGAGGATAGTGCCGCTGGCGTCGGCCTGTGCCTCTGTAAGTATGCTTAGCGCACCTTCCGTACCGAGTCCATAACCTAATTGTGTTCACAAGCTTCATGAGTTTTGATGGTATAACAAAAGTCGTAACAATTTATATGAACAACACTGTTATTTTATTCATAACCATCCTGTTTACAACATGTGCTTCAACCTTACATCTCATTCCTATCTCACACTAAAACGTTACATAGCTAATATTGTCTAAAGGTTAGGTTTAATCTTCTGGTCCTCATATGTGTCACGTTGATCACTGCTGACGGTGCTGTATTCAGCTTGATTCCTTAATCCCATGGTATTACATCCTTGACTCTCCTCCCATAACTAATACATCCCCAGACTTAAGAACCAACTTATTTGCACGGTCCGCACGCTTCTGCTCGCCGTATAGAAACTATGCATCATCCCAATGGACCAAGACACTACGGGTATCCCTCTTTCGAGAGACTCCGTTGTCTCGTCCTTATCCTGGTGTAGTCCAAGTCGCCCATCTTTCTCGTAGAAGTTCACAAATGCAAATGTCTGCTTGTATGTCTGGAATCGGTTCAGCTTCCAACTGCTGAGCGATCTCCATGACTTGTGTGTTTACCAGATGGAATTCTTCGGTATTTCCGGTGGTGAGATTCCATCCTGTGTCCTCACGGTTTGGTAGGTCTTGGCATACGGATTCCAGTCCTTGCCTAAGCTCATCATTTTTAATTCATTCTTGCTCCCCCTGGGTACTCCGGTGTATAAAAACCTCCCGGTCCAACTCCTAGTTGGCTACATTTCCTGATGATGGCTATTTGTGCTTCAGGTGTCAGGTATCCCCTTAATAAAACCATACCTGGGCGGATAACCTGACATTGTTCAGTTGGAAAGTCTATGGTTTCGATGTCGGTGTACTCCGGGTTAGGTGTAGAAGGCACTGGATAGCAGATGTTGAAGCTTCCTAAAGTGGTAGTAGGTCATATCTTACTTAAGTTCTAATCTTATCTCATTCTTACTTAATTCATTTATTCACCAAACATGCATGATAATGCGGTAAGCAGGCAATTTTATTACTAAATGGTTATAGCGGTACCTGGCCTCGATGAGGGTTCAGGCTCATCGTCCCGGTCCACCAAGTGTAGTGTGGGTCCCGACTTCTGGGTCACCCGTGGGTTCTTGTCTGCAGCTTGCTGCACCCTCCTCTGACCGTCGGATCCAGATCCCTGATCGGTCTTGGTCTTAATCTTAAAACTGGTCTATAATTCTACTCTCGGGTTCCCGCGTAGCACTCATATGCCCGGTGCCGAGTACTCCACGAAAGTTACACTCCACTTATTCCCCCTGCAGTCAACTCCGGGGTGGTCCCCCTTGCACCTCTGGCAATAGTAGTGTCATTGGTAGCCACCTCCGGTTTCCTTTCCGGTCTCAGTACCTGATTAAGCATCGCATCAGTGATTGTGTCTCAATGTGTTAACCATTTTTATTTACTCAAGATGTATTTCCTTACTCTTTGGCGCCCTGGAGCGCAGGGGCTTAGCAGCATAAGCATACGTCAGTTTCAGTGGCTCATCAGTAGCCTTCTCCTTCCCTTTTTGGTTCTGGTTCTTTTGGGCTTGAGGCTGGTACTTCTGTTTCTTGTACCCACCTTGCCCTTGGTGTTCTGTACTCTTCCCAGCACTCTTTCTCTTGGCATTGTCCTCGTCCCTCAGCTGGACGGTTATCTCAACCTTAGCAGCGGCATGATAGCACTCCTGCTTCCCAAGGTACTAGTTCCTCTTATTTCTCACAAACTAAGTCTTATTCACTTAATTATATCTTACTCATTCTTATTACCTGCAAGGTAGTATAAACTCGTCGGCCCCATGCCGTAGCGGAGTCGATGGCTAAGCCCGCCATAGAAGTGGTCCACCAGTATCTGGTCTGAATACCCAAGACCTGGCAGAAGACGGAGCAAGGCGGTGAACTCTGTGTAATACTCATCCACCGTCATCTTGTCGGTCTGCTTGAGCGCATCCAACTGTAGGCGCTTCTTCGTCAGGACATGGGCGGGATAGTACTTTGCTCGTAGCAATACGGTGTACTGCTCCCAGCCGAACTCTGGATTGGCCACATGCTCGGCCCTCACCAGCTTCCACCAATCGCCTGCTGCCCCCTTCAGATGGAAAGCAGCCATACGCACCTTGATCCCAGCAGGGACGTCAAGGGTCTCGAAGGCGGTCTCCAGCTCGGAGATGTACGCCTCAAGCTTGGCGGGATCGGTCTCCCCCTTAAAATGTGCGGGTCGAAGGTCTGAAAGGCTCTTCACCAAATTCGGTTCTCGGGGTTGTGGCGGTGGAGGTGGTGCACCCACACAGGCTGATAGCCCATGTGCCGTAAGGCGGCAGCTACGATCTCTGCAATCATCTGCCCTTCCAGTATCTCAGTCTCGTCGCCTCTGGGACGGCCTCGGCCTCTCTTCCTGACATCTAAACAATCATAACTCACATTAGATTCGTATCCACCACTGTTTCGGTTAACGAATTTATAACGTCCGTAGACGGTAAAGACGATCCACACTTATTAGTGGTCACCTAACTCTACTCACACTATCAGCTCACACCCTCAACCCATCACCTATTTTCTTAACTTATATCCTAACTCGGTGGTTTCTTGTGTCCGGTATTTCTTGATCAGAGCGTAACTACGCTCTGATACCACTTTTTGTAACACCCCGTCCTAAGCCAATCGTGGTTATCGCTACTAACAAATAATACTTAAACGTCGCAGCGGGAATAAACTATCACCAGGACCTTGCTACGGTCTAACCAACGAGAAATACCGTTACTTAAATATTTACAATCACATATCCACAATACATACACCAACCGAGTTTAAAGTATTCTCCAAAATCATACAATATTTCACAAGCTTATGTTCAACTACTAACTGACGGGTGCACAGGTGCTACCCGTACTCAAAATAAAGTCCCACCTAGGGCTACCCGCTCCTACTCTCGTGGTGTGACTTCATCGGCGCTTACCTACAAGTGTAAAAACAGCCCCCAAAGGGGGTCAGCACGAATGCTGGTACGACCCTCTCATGGCCCCCAAGCTAACGGGGCTACGACGACTAATTGTCATAACATGGAAGTTGATTAGCATAATAAGCATAATATGAAACGCAATAAACCAACAAACCACAATGAACATAAATAGCTCATAAGCAAATGAACAACTCAGGCGTTCCCTTAGTAAGTGAGTTAGTTCTTAACTCCTTAGATCCACAATCTCCTTAACCTTATAATTGCCAACCACTCCACTATTAGATTGGTTAGCCCTTAATCGGTTGTTATCTTGTAGGGCTTGGTTAACCCTAGCCGGAAGCAGTGCACTATCCGACAATAAGCTATCTTTCTTAATTTGTTGGGGATGTAGGCTTGATCCCCCCACGCCATCCTTAACGTGCCTCCCACCTCAAACAGTAGCCCGGGTGGTCAGGTCGGTTTTTTACCCTAGGCGACGAGTCTAATGACAAGTCTTATTTGGAAGTCGGATCTGATTCAGATACGACCTCCCCCAATACACATGTGACGGTACCATTCCAGATTCCTCACTCCCACCCCATGTTATGGTTAGTGAAAGTCTTAAATACCAAGTGTTAGTTAAACCTTGACGGGTATTAACCAACAATCACCAATGTACAAGTCCTCTCCTTAACTAAATAAATATTAAGCTTAATTAGTAGCTATCCTTAAGCCTCGTGGGTTAGTGTAAAGAAAACACAAACACAACAAGAACATTAATATCCGGTTGCATGCTTTATCTTGTCTTAGTCATAGCAAGTAAACAAATAGCACACAAGCCGAGGGACACCTCGTTAGCAAGCAGGTCACAAGAAAGACTGTACCGTTCACCGTCGTCTGTTGTTTGTTTAACCTTCTCCGGGGTCCCAATTCACAAACCTAAAACATTGATTCATTCTTAGGCCATTAGTTATTTGCACCTTACTTAACTCACTTAGTCCCTAAAGATTCCCATTCAATACCCTCTTAAGTCCTTGCCACTTAACCTTATAAACTTAACTTTAAACATTAAGGGTTTACTTAGCTTAACTTAATTCCTTAGGTTCTTAGGTTCCTAATCATTACTACCCTACCAATGGCATACCATATTACCAATTAACATCTTTAGAATTTAAAATTTCTTTTTTTTTGTGTTTTAGGCTCGACCGAACTTACCGACCGACCTTACCCAAGGTCGGTCCATTCCAGAACATATTACCGTTTGAAAATTCTACCCCGACCGACCTTGCAAGTCCGGTCCCCAAGGTCGGTCCATTCCCGAGAGTTTCCCCGTTGGGAAATTTAAGCCCGACCGAACATGCCAAGTCCGGTCGATTCCAGAGACCAATTCCAGTACAAAATTCTAGGCATGACCGACCTTGCAAGTCCGGTCCCCAAGGTCGGTCCATTCCAGAGACTTAATTCATACACAAAATCCAAGCCCGACCGAACTTGTAAGTCCGGTCGATTCCAGAAACTCTTCCGGTAGTGTAATCTAAACTCGACCGACCTTGCAGGTCCGGTCCCTAAGGACGGTCGGCTCCAGAACCTTGTTTCTAAATTCCCATTCACCTCCAAACTTCACCTCATATATCCTAGTATGTTCTAACCTCATTTGGGCACCTCAAATACACCTTAGGCCTTCCTCTAAACACATTAAATCACTCACCAACATCCACCTTAGTCATTATGCATTTTCCTTGTAATCATGCCAACACTTGTAATGTTTTTCACTAGGCTTCTAAGTGGTGGTTCATACCTAAATAACCTCTATGCCAAATGCTTCCTCACCACTATAACATCATCTCCCAAGCATCTTTCAACATCTAAAACTCTTTTATGCAACTACTTAAAGTTTCTACACAAGTTCATGACACCTTCATCCAACACATTATTTCTTTCCTACGAGTTTACCAATGTTTGCCTAAGTCCTAAACACATTCTCAAATTGCCCTTGCTGCATGCCTAAACATTATTTTGATTCCAAGATCCTCCATGATGATGCCTAAGTCATTATAACTCATTATACACCTTAAACTCACACTTTTTTTCATCAAGACAACCTCTAAAACTTCCTAGTACTACTTTGGTCATGAAATCCCCTTAACACATCCTAAACACTTAGATTCTTCTCTAAATTTTGCCATGGGTTCTCTAGTACTTTATTACACCAAAACATTTAGTTTTTCACCATCAAATAACCAAGATCACTCAAATTCTCATCATACATCTTAACACACAATTTACACTAAAACTACACCACATCATCATATAGTGTATAAACTTAAAATTCTTGGCACTTAGGCCCTTAAATTACAATAATTTTAACCACTGAATTTCCACATATATTTGCCTTTTACCTGCGAATACACACAACAAGGCCATTGAAATAAAATGCTTCTTGTAATTCATCTCAACATTGTTTAACTATCTCTTTTTCTCATTGGCTCCTTAGTCACACGTTCTCAAACATAGTCATTGTTTGTCCCAGGTTATATATAGCCCTTTCTAATGTAAACCTTAAGCTACACTCACCATATACCTAAATCCCATCCCTTAATGCATTAAACACCTTAAGGTAAGACATTTACCTTGTTCTTTTTCAAGCTTCAAAACTTTCCTCCTTAGACTTTTTCCTTGAACAATCTCGGTCACCAACCAAGTTCTCTTGCCAATGTTCTAACCAATATCCAATGACTCAAATGAGTGCTAGATAATACATTAACCCTAAGGAACAAACCCTAGGTTAAAAATGTGCTTTAAGGTATTAAGGTGATTGTTTTACCTTGGTTTCTCAAGGCAAGCTTGGATATGAAGCAAGAAGGACCTCCTTAATCCTTTGGAGAGTAGAAAACAAGCTAGACAAGGCATAGAAATGGAACCCCATGAGTGATAATTTTCGGACATGGAGAGAAAGTGATGGAAACCTAGTTTCTTACATTTTCTTTACTTAAGAGAATGGAGAAGCTAATGGAGTCTCCAAGCTTGAGTTTCCTCCTCTAATGGCGGTTTGACTTGGCTCAAAAATGAGGCTCTTGAAGTTTTGAAAAGATAGAAAGGAAGAGCTTGAGCTAACTAAGAGATATATGTACTTGGTTTTGATTTTGGAGCTTAAATGAGGAAGATGTGGGCAAGAGAAGATGGAGCTAGCATGGAGTTGTCTTCTTACGTGAAAGAGAGGAAAGAGAGCAAGGGAAACTGATGGAGAAGATGAAGAATGAAGAGAGGAGGAGAGAGGGCTACTAAAGGTGAGATATTATGTTAAAAGGTAAATAGTGTTTTTACTTACTTTTGCTTTATTCATTACTTATCTAGATAAGTGTGGTGAGTCACACTTAAAACCGGCCCCCTTGATCAAATAAGATAGATTGTGGTCTTTGTTGACCATTTCATTGACTTACTTTGACTAATGTCTTAAACTAGCATTATTTGGTTACTATTCACTAAACAAGGCACATAATTGTGAAATTTTGATTTCCCATTGATTTAGACTTCCTAATGTGATACTAATTAGTACAAATGTTAATTAAGGAGTAATGATGGACATTTAGCCACTCAAAACCCATTTACAAGACAATTTTTGAAAATGTGCTTTAAGACTCCTTAAAGCACATTTTGTGTTTTAACTTGTTTTCAAGCTTGGTTTTCTTTGATAATTGTTTAAAATGACCATTAGGATATTACTAAGGTCTTAGAATGATATTTGGGTGCTCACCCAAGTCTCTCCTAGCTTAGAGCACGTTTTCGCATAAACTGCTCTTTTGGTGTTTCCTTATGTTTTCTTTGATTAGAAATGTATCTTAATGTCTCTAGGCAATTATTTAGCCTTCTTATACCTTAGTTCATCCTTTAAATACCATATCTAAGTTTGGGTATTTCAATCAATGGGTAGCTTAGAGTCTCCTTTCTCTATTAAGGTAAAAATCTACATGAAAAACTTATGTTTCCCTCATTTTCATTAGTAACCAATTTTTGCCCTATGTAACACTCTATTTTCTCTCTCTCTCTTTTGAGCATCAATTCAACCTTACAATGGTGGTGGAATCACCTTCTCGAACCAAGGGCTAAAACCTCTCCTCAAACACTCCAAAGGTAAACCTAGAAATTGTGTTTTAAGCATTTCAATGAACTAGCATTAATATAAGGGTTAGAATGTTAATTGCACTTATTTTGTGTGCATTAGGTGATGGGAATGGAGTTTGGCAACTCCATTCCCCATATAGCCATTTGTGCAAGAAAGAGAGAAGGAGAAGAATGGAAAAGAAAGAAGGAAATAAGAGCTTAAGGTAAGAGCTCTTTCTTAAATGCTAAATTTAATGCATTAGAGTAATGGGAATGGGTAAACTAATTAAAGAACCCAAAATATTGTATTGGTATTGTAGTATTGGAAGTTTGAGTATTTGTGAGCAAGTATGTGAATTGTAGGCCTTGGAGCCAAGTAACTTGTGTATGTGTATTAGTATGGTTATTTGAGGAAGTATGGATGAATTGGAATGGTATTGATTGCTGGTAGGACCCTTGTAATGGGTGTGGCTAGATTAGGAATGAATTTGGTGAAAGAGTGTGTATGTGGAGAAGTTAGCATTGTAGGTGAACTATGGAAAAATTTTAGTAGGAAATGTGCATTTATGAATGACTTGGTGAATGGGAAAAACCAAGGTGTGTATTAGATTGAGTAAGGGTGTTTAGTAACCATGGGATTGGTAGTTGTAGTAGAGGATATGAGAGTGTAAAATCTGTAGCAAAGAGTATTTAAATACATTATGGAAACTAGGAGAAATTAGTGTAAAGAGTTGGAGAAAATGGAGATTTGACTTGGGTATAGGTAGTGCATATGTCTAGGGTGTAAAGTGATGCATTGAGAATGCTAGGAGTAACATTGGAAGTGGAAGTATTGAATGGTATAAGATGAAGTAAAAATATGTAGCATTGGAGGAAAGGAAATTGGTAAAAGTGATGGAAGGAAGTGAGGAAAAATTGTGTAAGTGGATTTAGAATGAGTAATGAAGTTGGAGGATGAACTAAGGCATTTTGAGGGCCTAAGTAGTGTTAAAAATGTGGGATTACATGTAGGAAGATTGGGGAAACAATGGGCAAAGTGTAGAACTAAAAACAGATTTTAAAACTAAAATACTGGGCTGGACCGACCTTGGGACTGAACTTGCAAGGTCAGTCGAGCCGATTTACAAAGACGAAAACCTACTGGAATGGACCGACCTTGGGACCGGACTTACAAGGTCGGTCGGCCTAAAATTTTCCCGTAATATAACCTACTGGAAAGGACTGACCTTGGGACGGGACTTGCAAGGTCGGTCGGTCTGAAATTTTCACGTAATGTAACTCATTGGAATGGACCGACCTTGGGACCGGACTTACAAGGTCGGTCGGGTCTTAAATTTTTGAAACCAGAACTTACTGACTGGACCGACCTAGGGCACCGGACTTGCAAGGTTAGTCGGGTCTGAATTCTTCAGTAACGAAACTTACTGACTTCGACCGACCTTGGGTCCGACCCTGGGTAAGGTCGGTCGATTCAAAACAAAAAAAAATATTAAATAAAATGATATGATTACAATAATCATAGGTATATAATATATACATGCTTTAACATATGTATATGTATATGTAGTGGTACATCATTAATGGAAGGAAATGGTAAGGAAATACACATGTGAGTAAGAAAACAAGTTAAGGAAGTAGTGAGCATAAGAACATTAAGTTAAACCGGAATAACTGGATAACGGGGTAAGTACGGGAGTAGTAATTATGTATGTATTGTAATGCTTAGTATTAATAGAATCATTTGGCATGTAGTCATTGATTCAAGAGTAAGAGTCGAGGAACAAGTGTGAACTAAGGAACAAGGGAACACCCGATAAAGTAAATCAACGGTGAAAGGTATGATTTCTTCATGCCCTGTATCATAACTTGGTTACCCCGATTTGTGTGCTTATGTGATCACTCAAAAAGATAAATGCACGAATCGGACTTATATTGCACTTAATTGTGTTTGAACTATATTGTTCTTGTTGTATCTTCTTGAACATTTAGTTTGTATAATTCATGAAATATATGAATGAGAATGAAGAGTGTGTGTAATGATGTGTACTGAGTAGTGTATTGATGTATGGTATGGAAGTACTGACTTCTACTAATTCCTAACCATCTAACTCCTGACATGAGTATTGAGTAAAATGGAATGAGTAGAAGTCCGATATAGTTTCGGCCACGCGTGAGGATAAGGAAACATAAGAGGTTGGATCCGAATCCTGGCTGTAATCTTTTCCACGGATCAATCCCCTTCAATGGGTACAATCCTGGATTAGTGGGCCACCCTAAAGCCCGGTGGTGGGACGTAGTAATCCCTGCCGGAGGTCATACCGACTTGACTTGAGTAAAGTAAGTAAGAAGTAAAGTATTGCATGAGTATTGGTCTTGACTATTGTAAGTCATTGACATTGAATAAAAGAGTATTGAACACCCGATTAACCCGGGTGTGTAAAGAAGCTAACAAGCCTTATGTATGTATTGGAGAAGTGTATCTCCGTATTGCGGTGAGTATTCGGTAAGTATGATTGGTTGACTTGTATTGTCTTCCGTGTATGTGTTGATGAGCATGTATGTATTCTTTGTGTAGTACTGTAGTATGATGTACAGAAGCATGTACGTATGTATGTACTTGTAAAATGAACTGCATGTATTCGACCAAGTGGTCGGCGTACCCTCGCTAGCATGCGGGGTATGCGAAAGTCATATGCAGCGTAAGCTGAGCCCTAGGGGCAACGTTTTTAGTGTGCAGGTACCCGAAGCAGACATGGTCACAAAAGAGACCGGTGGACATGCCTAGGTTACTAGGAATGGAATGTAGATTGTAGTAAATGGTATAAGGCTTGTAGCCCTGAATGTGGAAATGTACCAAGGGGTACACTATTACGTAAGTTGCAAGTATGTAGTTGTGAGGAATGGGTAAATGTTAGACTATTAGTGAGCATGTGTAAATTTGAAGAATTTATTGTATTGTATTCGGATCTTAGTAAACTCGGTGTATTGTAAAGTAATGTATTTTGGAGTATTGAATTGATTGGTGAATTGTAATACTCGGTTGGTAATGGGAGTATGTATAGTAGTTGTGTAGCACTCGGAATTCCGGTCCATCAGACCGATGCTGTAGTAGTAGTAGTAACCTTGTTTAGTCACGTGGGTGGCTGACGGCTTTGTATCACCCACCGTTGTGTAAGTAAGTATCCGCTGCGAAGGTATGTAAGTAGGAAGTAATTGGACGGTAATGGCGGTATTAGCGGTAGGGGTGTTACAGGTGTGATGATACTCTCGATGGTCGGAGCAGTATTTTCCTTAGAATTCCTTTTGTGGTTCTGGACTTTCCAATCCTTACAAATTTCTCACCTGCAATGGGGTAGGCTGTTTATGTCTTGGTGTTTAGAATGAAGATTCACTCGCACTCATAAGACCTTGTGGCGTAAGGTCACACTCATTCGCTCATGGTCCCTTTGGTATGACGGGACATATTGATAACAATTACGAAACTTATTATTCGTGTTTCAGATCCGGTACTTTCAGTTAACGCTCATTAACGTTTGAGTCAGAGGTATTTTATTGGGTTATAACGGGGTTGAGGGGTATGATGTAGTCACATGGGACTGGAGGATTTGTTTGGAAGTTGTGGAGTATTTGTGCAATAGAGGATATGTTTCGCCTTGCCATGGGTGGAATGATTGGACAGGTTTTGATAACCTTTTATTGGTCAATTGGTTTTCTTCGGGACATCATTGGTCCTTTCGATTGGATTTCTTCTTCTTGTTCTTCTGGTGTTACGGTTGAACTTTCTCTCATTTTTGGTGTTTTTTTGAAATTGCATTTGGTCATCGACTTTCTCAAGCGCTTTTACTTTGTATTTTGGTTTTCAACTTTGGAGTTGCATTGACTCATCGATCTTCTTGAACATTTTGGTGTCTTTTTTTGGTGTTTGGCTTTGAAGTTGCATTGACTCACTGATTTCTCCGAACATTTCATTTGTTGTTTTTGTGAAAGATGGTGGGGGAGGGACCATGGCTCTGGCTCCTTCGAGATCCTCTATTGCAAGGTGAGTAAGTATGTGTATGTGAGTTGGCATGCTGTGGAGTTCGTGAAAAAGGTTTATCGTGAAAGGCTCAACGGGGCTCACTAAGGGATTATGTAGAGGGCAGTTAAAGCTCTTTGGTTTAGGGAAAATTCATGAGATACCCCTGTTTTCTTTCGTAATTCACAATATACCCCTGTGATTTTAGTAATTTAACTTTAAACATGCCTAAATGTTGTCCAAAATTGATGAAACTTTACATGGACGATGCTAAAGTGTTATATTTTGGTCCAATATCAAATTTGAAGTTTTTTAAGCTCACATGTGACTTGTGGGACCCAATGAACAGTCACATATTCATTGGGTCCCACAGGTCCCATGTGAGCTTAAAAAACTTCAAATTTGATATTAGACCAAAATATAACACTTTAGCATCGTCCATGTAAAGTTTCATCAATTTTGGACAACATTTAAGCATGTTTAAAGTTGAATTACAAAAATCACAGGGGTATATTATGAATTACGGAAAGAAAAAAGGGGTATCTCGTGAATTTTCCCTTGGTTTTATGGAGATTTTTGATCCTAAGTGCCTCGTCATCCTCATCAGTCAATGATTGTTTTCTTACTATTCTCGGATCTTTGCATGAATCATAATTCGTATCTTGCTATTGACATTGATCTCACTGAAATACCCCAAACCTAGATATGGTGTTTAGATGATAAACTAACATATAAGAAGGCTAAATAATGCCTTAGAAACATTAGGAAACAATTTAAACCGAAGAAAACACAAGGAAACACCATAAGAGCAATTTAAGCAAAAACATGCTCTAAGCTTGGAGTAACTTGGTTTAGCACCCAAATATCATTCTTAGACTTTAGTAACATCCTAATGGTTATGTTAAATCAATTACCAAAGAAAACCAAGCTCAAAAACAAGATAAAACACAAATTGTGCTTTAAGGTCTCTTAAAGCACATTTTTGAAAAATTGTCTTAGAAAGGGGTTTTATGTGACTAAATGCCCATGATTACTTAATCAACTTGTGTACTACTTAGTATCACATTAGGAAGTCTAAATCAATGGGAAATCAAAATTTCACAAAATTGTGCACTAATTTGTGAATAGTGCCCAAATAGTACTTGGTTTAGTCATAAGTCAATTTGGTTTAGCTAATTGGTCAACAAAGACCATAACTAGCCTTATTTAATAAGGGGGCCGGTTTTCTAAGGGGTTGAGTCACCACATGAGTAAGCTAGTTTGTAAAATAAGAGGGAAAAGTAGTAAATGTACTATTTGCTTTTTAAGAAACAAATATCTCTTTATACTTACCTCTCTCCTCCTTTCTTCATTTCTTCTTCTTCCCACCGATTTCATCTGCTCTCTTCTTCTTCATTCACGCAAGAACAGCCCCCATGCTAGCTCCATCTTGCCTTGCCCATATCTTGCTCATTTTAGCTCCAAAATCTAAACCAAGCACATAGTTCTCTTAGTTAGCTCAAGCTCTTTCTTTCTATCCTTTCAAATATCCAAGAGCTTCAATTTGGTGCCAAGGCAAACCGCCATTAGAGGAGGAAAAATAAGCATGAGGAGTCCATTAGCTTCTCCATTCTCTTAAGGTAAGTAAAGTGCAAGAAAAATCATCTTTCCATTCCTTTCCTCCATTACCTAAAATTACCACTCATGGGGCTTTATTTTTATGCCTTGTTCTAGCTGTTTCTATTCTCCAAGGGCTAGAGGAGGTCCTTCTTGATTCATATCCAAGCCTACCTTAAGACTTCAAGGTAAAATATTTATTTTAATACATTAGAACACATTTTTAACCTAGGGTTGATTCCTTAAGGTTAGTGTATTATTTAGCACTCATTGGAGTCATTGGATATTGATTAGAACATTGGCAAGGAGAAATAAATTGGTGACCGAGATTGTTCAAGGAAAAAACCTAAGGAGGAAAGTTTGTGAAGCTTGCAAAAGAATAAGGTAAATTGCTTACCTTAAGGTGCTTTATTGTTTAAGGGAATGGGATTTAGATATATGATAAGCTTAGCTTAGAGTTCACATTAGGAAAGGGCTATAAAACCTAGGAGAAACAATGATTATATAAAATACCCCAAACCTTGATATGTTGTTAAACATTTAAACTATGGTATGTAAAGGCTAAAAAGTGCCTTAGAAAACATCAGTGAACAATTAAACCATAGTAATATGCAATAAAGCACTAAGATACAGTTTGAGCAAAAACATGCTCTAAGCTGGAGAGTAAACTTGGTTAGGACCCAAAGAGCCTACCAAGACTTAATAATATTCAATTATGATTTAATAAGGCTAATTAAGTCCTTAGGAAACCTTGGTAGACAATTAAACCAAACAAAACACAAATAAATACCTTAAAGTCAATATGGGCAAAATGTGCTCTAAGCTTGGGATACATTTGTATAAGACCTAAAGGTCATACCTATACTTATAAAAATGTTAATGAACATATAAAACCAAAACCAAAGAAAACCAAGCTTGAAAACAAGTTAAAACACAAAATGTGCTTTAAGGAGCCTTAAAGCACATTTTGAAACATTGTCTTGTAAATGAGTTTTGAATGGCTAAATGTCCATCATTACTCTTTAATTAATATGTGTACTACTTAGTACCACATTTGGAAGTCTAGATCAATGAGAAATCAAAAATTTCACATCTATGTGCCTTGTTTTAGTGAATAGTAACTATTATAAGCTAGTTTGTAACATATGTTATTATAAGTTATGTTATTGGTCAACAAAGACCAAAACACCCCTTAGTATTAAATGGGGGCCGGTTTTTGCAAGGGATGAGTCATCCCCCTTGTTAGTTTAATAAGAAAAGTAAAACTTATAAAGTAAAGTACTATTTTGCTTTTATACATAAATATCTTAACAAAGTAAACTCTCTCACCTCATTCTCTTCTTCCCTTTCCATTTCCCACGGTTAGCCATCTTCTTCCTCCTCTCTCCATCGGTTTGCTACAGCCATATACCATTCTCCATCTTTGAATGCTTGTAACTTCTAGCTCCATGCACCAAATCAAATTCCAAGACCATATTTGTCTTAGTTAGGTCAAGCTCTACACTTCTCTCTTTTCAAATCTTCAAGAACTGCATTTTGGTGCCATGAAGATTCTCCATTGAAGGAGCTTGAGCTCACCTTTTCATGCCTTGACATTCTCCTTTGCTTCAAGGTAAGGAAAATCAAAGAAAAACCATGTTTCCTCTCATTTTGGTACATGTCCGAAAATTCACCTCACAATGGTGTTTTGTCTTGCTCTCCTCTTAGCTTAATTCAAACTTCAAAGGACAAGGAGGAGCTCTTGTTACATCTTCAAGTTCTCTTTCAAATTCAAAGGTAAATATCATTTTAGTGTATTAAAACACTTATGTTAAACTAGGGATTGTATATGAGTTTAAGTGTGAATTCTTAAGCTCATTACCCTTATATGTATATTGATTAGAAAGTTGACAAGTGATCAAACTCCTTGCTGATTTTCGGTTCAAGGAAACAAGAAAGAAGTTTGAGAGGAAAAGAGGTAAACAAACTATCTCAATGTAGTTTAAATGCCTTAGGAAAAATGAGCTTGATTTGCTTAATAAATACCTAAGGAGCCAATGGTGAATGACCTAGTAAAATGCTCTCAAGGAAACTATTAAGGGGCATACGTGATGTTGAGTGTATTTACAGGTTAAAGGCAATATTATATGTGGAAATTCAGTGTTTAAGGTTTATGGAATTTAAGGGCCTAAGAGCCATGTTATTTAAGGGCCTAAGTGCCAAGCAATTTGATTATGCACTACATTGTGATGTAGTGTAAATTTTGTGAAGTTTTGTGTGTGAGAAAGTTCTTGGTGGATTTAGGTGTTCTTGAATGAAATAAGGTAAAAACCTAAGTGTTTGGATGTGAGAATATACAAGAGAAGCTATGGCAAAATTTGGAAAATGTATATGAAGTTCTAAGTGTTTTAAATAAGTTTTGGTGAACTAGGAAGTGTTAAGGTGAACAAGTGTTTTACTAGGGAAGAAAGCATGTATTAAGGTGATTTAGAGTGATACAAGGATTTAGGTATTGTCTTGGAAGTTCTAGGAATTCAATGAGTGTTTTTGAGGAACGTATTAAAGTCGTGGAGAAGTTTGTTTAAGGTTTAGGAATGTAATGTAAAGGAGGAAATGATGTATAGGAAAGATGTGAAAAAGGAGATTTAGTTAGTGAGAAAAGATGTTTGAGAGATGATGTTATGATGGTAAGGAAACATTTTGGCATAGTGGTTATCATAATTATGAAACACCACTTGGATAAACTAAGGAGAAAACATTATAAGTGTTAGGAATTTTGGTAAGAAAAGAGTAAGTGTTTAAGGAGTTATAAAATGAGTTTTATGGATGTTATATGAAGGGTTAAATGTGCCAAATGATGTTAGAACACATTAGGAGGCTTGAGGAAAAGTTTGGAGAAAGTTGACAAGTTTTGGACAAGTTCTGATGTTGTCCGACCCAGTGGTCCGACCCAGGGTGGGTCGGACAGCCCCAGTTAATTCAACCGTTGGTCTTTCTGGAATGGTCCGACCCAAAGGTCTTGGATCGGACATGGGTCGGACGGGAGGATTTAAAAGACGGAAAAGTTTCTAGAACGGTCTGACCCAGTTGTGGGTCGGACGGCCCAAAACATGTAAACAAAAACAAACTAAGTGTGGTTTAAGTAGTAAACCCTAGTGAGTTATAATGACAATTTAGTGGGGGAAAAGTTGTATTAAAATGTAAAAGTAAAACAAGTTAAAGTGTGAAGTTATTTAACTAAGTTAACGGGGATAAGTTATGAGCATTAGACTTTAAACAATCATGTACGATGTTTAAAATACATGTATACCCGATGTTAATAAAAGTACATGTAATGCTATCAGTTGTTCGAGAATTGCTCGAGGAACATAAGTGGACATGATAGAGTGGACTCCGGTGATAGGTATGGTTTTCTTGCAACCTGTGTCCTACCGGATTACACCGGCTTGTATGCCAATGTGTTTTTCTGTATGTTTGTCACGTTGTAAGATAAAACATGTAATGAGTTTACAGTAATTCATATATGTGACGTGTCTAGTTCCGATACCATTTAACCTCGAAAGTGTTAAACCTTAGCTAATTGAGTCTAGGATCATATGAGAGTTCGGTATTCGGATTAAACGACCCGAACCATGGGACGTTCTAACCACGGCTATGCGTGTGTTAATTGTGTGATATTTGTGTGTGTATGTAGGGACCTCCCTTGTATGTGTAACCCAGTTGTAATACTGTATGATGTGTGGATGTGATAGACTCCATATTGGGGTTCTAACTAGTATCTAAAAGTGAGTATGTACTAACAGGGGTGAGGAATCCGGTTAGGCCGGTCGCACGTTGTTTGGGAGTGGGTATCCTTTTTAGACTTACCCTTCTCTCTGTTATGGTTGTTTCCCTCATAGGTTATGATCTCCCATTAGCTTACTCCAAAGCTTAACTATTCTGACTTATGATCGGTTTAGGGGGAACATGTGTTTGTGTGGTGTGTTCAGGTCACAAAACCTGAACCATCTTAACTTAAGTTACTCGTCCGACTATTAGGACGGTAATGAGTGTTGTATAACAAGCTTATCATAGGGTGACATCATTCTCTAGGCTCACCAGTGAATTAACAATGTTTGGGTCGGTCCCTAAGAGAACCGTTCCCGTTATGTTATGTGTTGTTGTTGTAATGCAATTTCTATTGCGATGTTGTTATGTGCACGTTGAAACGTGAAAAGTGTTGTTATGTTGTGTATGTTATATGTTGTAAATGTGGAGTATGTGGATCATGGATATGAATCTCAGTTTGTGATAAGAGGCGGTTTAAGGATAACCCGATTAATTGGTAAGTGTCGTCTATTAAGGAAGTAGCTCCACTAGAGGAGAAACACTCTAGGGGTAATGAACACCATGAGTGACTTACCAAGTAAGGATGTGTTATCTGTTTGTTGAGCCCATTGAGGTGGAATGTTATGTGTTGTGTGTTTATAGTTTACATGCCTGATTCAAATATAATCAACTGCATGCTAAGACGACAATTAGTTGTGCATGGCCCGGTAGCATGCGGGCTGCGGGATTACCATACCAGCAAAGGTGCTGAGCCCCTTGGGGGCCACCCTTTCTCTTCTTTCCTATTTCAGGTACAAGGAGCTGGAAGCCGTTCGAGAGTAGGACGGGGTAGTCGTTTGTACATGGGTAATCATTTAAGTTATATAGGTACAGTAGGTGTAGTAAGACCGAAATTGTTATCGGCATACATTTGTAAATACTCGGTACAGTTGAAAGGTGTATGTTGTTTCTATTGTTAATGGAAGGGTCGGTAATGTGTAGTCGCTCGCTCGGGAATAGTCCATCAGACCGGTACAAATGTATATGTAATAGCCTTGTTAGCCACGTGGGTGGTTAACGGCGTGTAGCACCAATGAGTTCAGTAATGTGATGAAGCTTGCTTTCCGCTGCAGTTTGTTATTAAGTGCGTAAGTGTTGGATGGGGTGTTACATTATATTTGAGAACTTGTGATTAAGGAGCAAATGGGAAATGCGATAGTTAGACATTTAAAAGGTGAATTACAAGAGCATTTATATTTCAATGGGAGCCTTGTTGTGTGTATTTGCAGGTCAAAGGCTAATATATGTGGAAATTCAGTGGTTAAGCTTTATGTCATTTAAGGTCCTAAGTGCCAAGCAATTTAAGTTTATGCACTATATTGTGATGTAGTGTAGTTTTGGTGTAATTCAAGTGTTAAGAATGTGTGGAAAGAATTTGGGTGTTCGAGGTTGTTAAATGGTAAAAAACAAGTGTTTGGATGTGTAGAAATATACTAAAGAATCCATGTCAAAATTTGGTGAGAAAACAAGGAGTTTAAGGTGTATAAGTGAAGTTTGATGACCTAGAAGTAACTAGGAATTCTTAAGGCTTAAATTAAATTGGTGAAAGAAAGTGAACTAGAGTGTTCTAGAGTGTTTAAAGGACTTAGGAGTTGTCTTGAAGGAATTAGAGTTTAAATGAGTGAGTTTGATGCTCTAAGGTTATGGTGGGAGTGTGATTAAGACTTGTGAAAGTTTTGGTAAGTAAAGGAAGAATAATGCCTTGTGAGAATCTAAGTGTAAGCTTGAGGAAAATAGAAGGAGTTTATGTAATGGAGGTGTTGTGGAGCAAGAATGCTTAGGAGTGGTAGTAATGTTTGTGAGATAACATTTTGGTTAGTTTGAGTTGTAGGTATGATATACCACTTAGAAAACCTAAGGAAAAATATTACAAGTGTTAAGATATTATGTGAGAAATTGGGTAACAAGTTTAGATGAGGAATTAGGCAAGTTTGGGATGTTATTTTGGTGTTAGAATATTCCAAAGATCATGTATGAACTTTGGGTAAAGCATGGATGAAGAGAGCAAGTGCAATCACACTTAGAAAAATGCAAATGTTGAAAACCTGTAGCTGGTCCGGGACCTAGGTCCAGGGTAAAGTCCCGGACCATGCCAAAAATAGAGCCGAGAGTTCATTCAGCACCCTGGTCCGGGACTTAAGCCTTGTATGAAGTCCCGGACCACCCCTTAATTAGTACCCGAGAGTTTCTGCCTGTATTGGTCCGGGACTTAAGTCCTATACAAAGTCCCGGACCACAACATAAAATCAGCCGAGAGTTTAAACCAAGTATTGGTCCGGGACTTAAGGTAAGGACCAAGTCCCGGACCACCCTAAAAATGATGTTTAAGCTTGGAAAATGTTAGGAAATGATGGGGATTGTTAGGTATTGGTGTTATAAAGTTATTTAGGACATGTTTGGTAGGTGAAATGGCTACTAAGTGGGTGAACAAATATAAGAGATAATGAGAGACGATGCACTTAAAAGTTTAAGTTAAAACCATAAGGACTTAGTGAATAACAATGGGTAAATAATGGTGTCTAGGAAAGTTAAGTAAATTGTGTTAAGTTGAGCTAAATAATAACCTAAAACTGAATGAATGTTTTAGGACTTGTGAATTGGGGCTTGGAAGGAGATTAAAAACAATCGTCGACGGTGAACGGTACAGTTTTCTTGTGACCTGCTTGCTAACGAGGTGTCCCTCGGCTTGTGTGCTATCTGTTTATTTGCTATAACTAAAACAAGATAAAGCATGCAACCGGTTTTTATTGTTCTCGTTGTGTATGTTTTCTTTACACTAACCCACGAGACTTGAGATTAGCTACAAACTAAGCTTAGTACCTATTGGATGGAGGAGAGGAACTATATTTCGGTAACGGTTGGTTAATACCCGATAAGGTTTAACTAATACATGGTTTATAAGATTTTCACTAACTGGAACTTAAGGGGAGTGAGGAATCCGGGACTGACTCCGGTCATGCATGTTAAGGAAAAGGGGGTCGGTATCTGAATCAGATCTGACTTCCGCTTAAGGACTTGTCTTCGGACTTGTTGCCTAGGGTCGAATGTCGGCTCAGCTACATTGGATTTCCAGTCCAAGGTAGGAGGCATTAAGATGGTGTGGTAGGATCACCTAAATCCTGAATTTTAAGATAAGTTGTTTATTCAACCAATGGAGTTAATAGCTCATTGGCTAGGGTTGATTTTGACCCGACAAAAATAAACATTGAGGTAATACACTACCAATTCTATTTAAAGGACGGTTTGTATTCTAAGACTGAGATAAGGTTCAAGAGAACACTTTTAAGTTGTTCATTGGTTGTGGACTATGATTGATCATCTGTGGATTGCTGTTTTACTGCAATTCATATTATGATTGTGTATCTAATCAATTTCCATGCTATCAACAATTAGTCGTTGTAGCCCCGTTAGCTTGGGGGCCACGAGAGGATTGTACCAGCAAATTTGCTGACCCCTTCGGGGGCTGTTGTTTATGTTTTTCAGGTAAGCGTCTTATGAAGACTCACCCTGAGAGTAGGGGCGGTTAGACTTAGGTCGAACTTTTATTTTGAGTACGGGTTGCGTCTGTGCACCCGTCTGTTGATATTAAGACTTATGGAAGTTATGTTGTCGCTTGAGATACTATAAACTCGATTGGAGGATGTTTTGGATAGTATGTATATTTTGGATTAGCGGTTGTAAACGTTTAAAGTTTGGTATAATCTGTTGTTCATACCGTAGCAAGGTCCTGGTGTTGGTTTAATTCCGCTGTGACGTTATATTTATGTTGTTAAGTTTGCCATAACCACGATTGGCTTAGGACGGGGGTATTAGACTCACTTTTGAATTATGCCTCTCCATGTGATGAAGGAATGCACATGTCGCTCGTGGTTTTACCTTGATTGGCTCTCTCTTCCTTCCTTCATCACTCAATGGATTGTCCAAAAACGCTCGCTTAAAATTTAAGAGAAAATACCGCTCTTCGCACACTTCTCACTTGATTTGTGGTGCTGATTTTGATTTGACCCTTGTGTAAATTGAAGGATCGAGAGTTTAGTGATTCAAACATTCGATTCAACCAATCTCTCAAGATTTTTCCCAAAGATGTCGTTCCGATATGGAAGTATGCAAATGCAACTATCTACCATGATATATGTTGGGGTAACATGGAATTACTACGTATAGGATGCATGAAATGCTGAAAATGATGAATGGAGATGGTTGACTGAATGTTTTTTTTTGTTTTGGATGCCAATGCATGAGTAGTAAGGCTACACTAGTCTTTCTCGAGTCGAATTCAGCTCATGGTTCAGGAAGCTCATCCCATCGTTGTTGGCCTGAAGGTGGTCTAGTTGTTGGGGTCGCTGTCGGGGTAGTAATTCTCAAATGAGGTCGGGTTGGTGATTGGCCCCTGGATTTGAACTTTTAGGGAGTGACACCTCCCGCATGGTGGCCCCACGGTATGACACGCTCTTTCCCTTTTAGTCACTGACGTGCATGGTGATTATTGGAGAGAGGTTTGAACTCGGTTTTCTTTTCTATCCTTTGAGATCGGGCTCTGGTGGTCGAGATATTGGGATGAAAGTGTTGTGTGGTGGGTGACAATGAAACACATGGTTATGCAATTTTTGAGGTGGACACGACTCGTGAATGATTGATGGAATTGAACTGGCTGGAAGTGCAAGTGACTCTTCTTTTTTTTTTGTCATGAATGCGATGCATCTGTTTTGCTTTGTGCTCGGTTGCATTTGTTGGTGTTGTTTATTAGGGGATGCCTCCTGTGATACCGTGAATTCTCGCCTCATAAAGCAAAGTGGATGAATGACATATAACTGTGAGGAGTCGTTCCTTATTCATTCTTCTCTTTATTTTGCATGCCAAAAGAAACCAAGTTCTAGAAAAACAATTTTGAAAGCGCGTGTTTCAAAGTGGTGGATTTTCTCAATAGTACTTTTGATGCTTAATCATTCACAAATAAATAGGGAGTGGGGAACCCTATACACAATGATCTAAATAAATTCAAAGGGAATGTGTAAACCTATACATGTAATCTATTCAGAAATGGACAAGAGAGAAAAGAATGCTAGGGGAAAAACCCATACATCAATTCTAAAAGTCATTAAATGGGGGAGTTTGAGCTTAAAAACTTCTCTCGAATTCTTCTGCTTCGTCTTCAAGCTTCTGACTGACTGCTCATTCATCTTTGGGCTCCTGATGGCCGTTTGCTCGTCTTCGGGCATTTGACTGGTTGCTCGCTCGAGTTCAGGTTGTTGTAGCGAAGCTGTACCGCGATTAAACAGGACCGGGTTGGTGTTCTTCTGACTTCCAACAGTTTAGACTCGAACAGTTGTTGTTAGTATTCATGTCGCTTGACTTGGGTTGGTACGGCTCTAATTTTTTGCTCAAACCGTGTGTTGTGATCTTATGTGCTCCACTTCCTCCGACAAGGAAAATGAGAGACGTTTTTGAGAAAGGAAAGGTGAATAATCGAGCACAAAATCTTTGTGAAAATCCACCACTTTTGTGAAAACACGAAATGACTAGTACGCTCCACCGTACTGACCGATGCTCTTGAAGGTGGGTTGAACTTCAAAAGCAATGGGTCACCACATGGGGACTAAATCATTTATTTTGAAAAACATTTGTGGAAATCAACTTGAAAACTGATTTTAAAAACGAGTTGAGATAATATTCGAGAAAAAGTGTTTGAAATTCGTTTGTAAAAAGTAGATTTTTGAAATCTGTTTTGAAAATAGTTTTGAAATAACATTTGTGAGAAGTAGTGTTTGAAAATCATTTGTAAATAGTAGATTTTGAAATCTGGTCTTGGCAAACCGTTTGACAGAGTTTATTTTCTAGAAGACTTTGATTGAAATCGATTTTGAAAACTGTTTTGCAAATAACAATTTTGAATCTTTATTTTTTTGAAAATCATTCGAGTTGAGCGGCTTTGAAGATATTTTTTTAGAGTGTTCGAATTGGTTTATTTTTTTTTTATTTTTGCCAATTTTTGAAACGTGATCACACATATATGTAAGTGCAAAACAAAAATCATGGCTGATTTTTTTTGTGGAGCTGAGTGTGAATGATTGGGATAATCACCTTCCAGGTCAATCAATGCTTCCATATCACCGGGGGAACCGTCGTCCCTTCACTGTTCATCTCTCGGGATTTATCTCTGTTACGCCTTTTAGGGCACGTCATCAAGAAAGTCCGGAGTGCTTAAGTTCGAAAGGTCAGGATACCCGAAGTGATACAGTCACACGAGCCACGGCCGAGCATCATCACAACATACTCACTTTTGGGAAACTTGGGGAAGCACTGCATGGGGTCTGGTCTCCCCTCGTCTGCACGATAAGGTGTGTCTAAAGTCCAAATTATTCGTTGACTACGCTATGTCATGTATGGGTATCCGTAAATATGGGATCCTCTATGAATTTGTAGCGCGGCAGTGGGCTTTAAAGACACCCGTGGTGCAGAGGAATCATGGAGAACTGAGCCCATGCAATCTTCAAGGTAAGACAAAAGGGTGGTGAGACAGGCAGCATATAAGGGGTGACTACCCATAAAACCCATCCTAGACACCGGACCAGGCAGCTGGACACTGAAGGCTTATAGTTTACTATATGCTGGCTTTGACTCGAAAAGGTATTTGAAAGTTCCTGAGACTTTCAAGGCGGAGACACTACGGCCGTACCACCTTGTGGGCTTTATCCTTAGCAACGAAGGACCCATACTTAGAGGGAATCAATTGTGGACCAATTGTTTATCCCGACCGCAGATATTTAGGGTGACACAGAGGAATGCATGTCCTAAGCTACCCGGTGCACCCCCCATCAGGACTATTCCTAACAATTCAGTATCACAACCAGAAAGCGGTAAATAAATGCGCATGTAAGGAGAAGGAAGAAGTTGGACCCCGATTGGGCCCACCTACCTGGAGTTCTCTCCAGGTTAGTCTAGCATAATCACATAATTGTGTAGCACACATGGCAAACGAGGCCGATCATGGGCTCTTCACTCATATCCTAGCTATCCTCACCAATCACACTCTCAGTGTGGAGTAGAGTAAACCTCTGGATTTGGAATGAATCTCACGCAGGTTTTGAAAGAAGTGGGGAAGTCCCGACAATTTTGAATGGAGTTCAGTCTTCCTTGAGTTTGAGAAAAACTTACTCAAGTTTTCCCCAACAAAGTCGCCATTCTGTGGAGGGTGATTTTTCGGTATGAGGGGGGTCAATCTAAATATGGTCTGACTAAAAAGCCTAGATCCAAAAAAATTTCATTTTGTGGAGGGTGAGAACCCGTTATTCTAGCATCCCTCAAATACCTACTAAATCGTCCGTCTTTCCCAGAAAGCATAAAGGGGAGTGCAAGTGTGCACTACACTCGCTCTCGATGGGCTCCACGCGGACTTATGCCCTAAGGGCGGAAATTGACTAGCGTCGCCACCTAGTTTGACCTAAGGAACTAGGAAGGGAAGAGAAGGGTTATAAGAACCGTTAATTGACTCTAAGATTGTTGCCTATGGATAGGACTTATCTGGTCATTTCAGAGATTCTATTGTGCGTTCGCACTAGGTTACACCCCTTAGAAGTGGCAACGACCACAACTTTGGATTGGTGCCCGAGGAAATATTGGTCTCCAATTGTCGGGATTGCCTTCTTTCAAAACCTTATTAGAGAGATTCATTTAAGAGCCAAGGATAGGATTATGACAGGAAGAGAGAGTGGATGAGGCGAGCTTTTCTTCCAAGCTAGCGGCAAGAAGAGGAATTGAAGAATTCATTGAGTATGAAGATTAGAGAAAAGTCCGAGGTTGAGTGAATAGACAAGACTTAGAGTCTAATGGTTTGAAGTTTGAGGGAGCCGAGGAAGGTTTGAGAGATATGAAAGCCACCTTAGAAGGGGAAAGGGTTTTTTGTATGGAATGGGGTCGCACCCTAGATGGGCTGCCTACGTACTCAACTCCCTATTGAGATCAGACCTTACGTAGTTCACGTTTTTGGAGGTTTGGAAGCTTGGGGGTTTTAAAGGAATTAGGGTTTTGACATTTTGGGTCTTTGAGGGGTCAAACAGGTTTTGTGGTCATTTTGTGAGGTTTGACAAATTGTTGGGTTTATTTTGAAGTTTGAGGTACAAAAAGTCTGTGAGACACTCGGGTCTGTGAGAAATTTAAAATCTTGAGATGACGGAGTCTGTGAGACGCTCGGGTCTGTAGAACAATCAAGGCCTGAAAGGGTTATGAATTTTAAAGGTGTTCGGGTGTGAGAAACTGAGGGTTTTAGAGGTGTTTGAGTTTGCTGAGTCTATGGAGATATTCGAGTTCGTTGAGCTGCTGAGACATTCGAGTCTGTTGAGCTGTTGAGACGTTCGAGTTTGTTGAGCTGTTGAGACGTTTAAAGATTCAAGATGCTTGAGTTCTAAGGAGTTTGGAGTTTCAAGGAGTTTGAGATTTATGATGTTTGGAATTATTTGGGATTGAAATGAAGTTGAATTGAATTGGGAATGAAAAGAATTTTGAATTGAATTGGATTGAAATTGAGATTGAATCTAATTGAATTAAGAATTGAATTGAATTGAATTGGGCTTGAACTGAAATGAATCAGGTTAGAATTGAAATGAAATGGGTTGAATTGAATTGAATTGCATCGGGTTCGAATTGAATTGAGTCAGGATTGAATTGAAATGAATTGGATTGAATTGGGCTTTAGAAAATAAGTCAGATTGGGCCTTGAAGAATGGCCGAATTTGGTTTTGAAAAATGGGCCAGATTTGGGCTTTGCAAAATGGGCCGGATTGGGCCTTGGTTTGGGCTTGATTTTTGGACCAGATATGACATAGAGATTTAGGCTGGGCCTTGTGATTAGGGTCCGATTTAAGATTTGAAAATTGGGCCGAATTAGGCTTCAAATTGGGCCTCAACTGGATGATTTGAAGTTGGGATTGACAATGAACTAGAATAAATTTTGAATTGTGTATGAAGAATGTTTGATGAGTGAGTGTGAGAAGATTACTTTTGAAATGTGTTTGAGGTTGGAGTATGAGAAAGTTTGGCTTTGAAGGGTGTTCAAAGAGTGAGTAGTGGGAGGATTGATTTTGAAGAGTGTTAGATAAGAGAGATTGATTTGAAGGGTGTTAGATGAGAAAGATTGGTTTGAAGGGTGTTAGATGAGAAAGATTGGTTTGAAGGGTGTTAGATGAGAGAGATTGGAAGAGATTGATTTTGAAGAGTGTTCGATGAGAGAAATTGATTTGAAATTGAATTTTGGGGCTGAATTTGGAATTGAATTTTGGGTTTTGAATTGGATTTTCATTAGTTGAAACGAATGATTGATTTTGAGTTCTATTCTGAGAATTATGGATTGTTTGGAAAATTTTATAAAGAAAGGGCATTCCCCACCGACCAGACTCTACGACCCGTTTGAGTGAGAAACATCCCCGAACCTAGAAGCTTTTCTAAACTGGACTTGATATGTCCAGAAATAAGTGGGTAAGTCTAAAGGCTATTCTATGGCCACCTGTTCTAATCTTGTTCAGCTAACTATAAATCAAACTCAATCGAAAGTTATGAACAATATCGACAGACATACAAAATTGCACATGCTCAATACTTAAACGAAAGTTATGGAAAATATCAATAGACATACAAAATAACCCACATGCTCGATTAGTCAGAAAGATTTTAAGAATCACAATAACGAAATGATATCATGAAGGCATAAAACTGATTACATCAGAGGTTACAATGACCAAATGATTACAAGCCATTATTAAAACCAATAAAAATTGATAATTAAAGACAAGCCGCTATGGGGGGTCACATTGACGCCGTCTCACTCGAGCTGATAGGGATCCAAAGAGATGAACCAACCGTTTTCTGAAGACTGAGGAAATACCCAAGTAGTGCGAGCCAAAATGTTGCTTTCCTAGTCTTAGCAGTTTCTAGTTCCTCAATCCACAATGTACATGTCATAGAACACAGACAAAGAAACACGGGATAAGTTAGTAATGAAATGTAAGAGGGTTGGGGAGTGTGCAATGGGATCATACGGCCCCTCTCAATGGGAGGAAAGGGGGCAATTTAATCATTTCCCACACCCCAACTGAGAACATAGAAAAGAGTTTCAAGCTGCCAACAAATGCTAAGGATTGTAAGATAAATCAAGCATTGGGGTTGCTACTCAAATTAATTCGTCATCTTAGATTATGAATCAAACAAAGTATAGTATCAAAGAGGTGGAGTTGTGAGTCATGTGGGATCATACCTAGAAGGGTTTATATCATTTCCCTCTGAAATGAAGAATTAATAAGGACCAACCAACCAACGAGTGATTTGTTTTAATAATCATAATATTCGGGCAACTATCACCCGATTCATGTTCTTATCTATGCACAAGAGACAAGTCATGCTAGTTTCAAATTAATTTCCAAACCCCATATATCAATGCGCAAGGAGCAATTAAATATCAAACACGATTGAATTATAGTGAGGGTCAAAAATAGAATTTCCAAACCCCATGGTGAGCAGTTACAGGGTCCAACAGTCAGCAAACCCAAGGTCAAACTCAAAGACAAGCAAACGGGATCATCAGTCAAGCGCAACCCATGCTCAATTAGATATGTGTGCCGAGATGAGCAGATACCCAGCCATAGTCCACAAACACGCATAATCCATGAAATCCATCATCAAATTCCAGGCCAGATGTACCAAACTGAGCCAAGTCTCAATAATATACCTCAGTAAAAAGGAGCAGAACCGAAGTCAGAAAAGCATGATGCAAGCAAATCTCAAGCTTAAATGTGTGTTACGAACAATGCCAACGAACCCAATGAACAAGTGAAAACTGGGCAGGCTGATGTATCGAATATCAAGAGATATGTAAACCATCTGTCTCAATCCAGTTCCAATGTCAAAGTCAATAAAACACTCTTTATCAAAGTTAAAACCCTCGAACATCGTAATGATCACTAAACGTAGGGACAAGCAGACAATGATCCTCAAGCACCCAATGGCCGGAAAAGGAGTTGAGGACCCAAACAAACATTTATCCACCATCTAACGTAATTCTAACAAATCTAGCAACAGTAACGAGGGGATTCCACAGACCCCCGTCATAAATCGTCATCAAGGGTCAAGCATAGCTTGCTACCAATAATTAAATCCTCTATATCAACAGATTAACAAATGTTTGCAAGAACTTCAACCACGAAGTTGTCCCAAACCTATAACAAGTGTAATAGTACTAAGGGAAAAGGTGAGGAAAAATCTGTCAAGTGAAGTTTCTCAACCAACCATCAATGTACACGAAAGAGGCAGAATAAACATTGTAAGCGACATGGTTATCAAACCGTACAGGTTGATGAATCAATACTGCAATCAAGGAACTTTCAGCTGGATGGAATATTGAAACCCTCGAGGACTGTAGCAATTCATTACACACAATCGGTGGAGTAACCAAGGCCAAACAGAAAATGCGACCAAATCAAATTAACATAACTCTTGAAACAGATATCAAACCAAATAGACTTCAAGATCTATCATAATCGAAATGACCCGAGATGGTATCACAAATCTCAAACTAGTTTAAACCCAGTTTCGACAAAACAAAGAAAGTTCAATATTACTTCTGACAACAGGCTCGGCAACAGAAGGCATAATGCCCAGACCAGATCGAAAGAGTAACAAGGAAAATACCGCCATGTAGTGTTACACTCACAAAGCGCTTGAAGGACAAAATCGTCGGGAGCTACCGCGAGCACCAGAACGAGAACCCAAGAATTGCCAGACGATGATTGAAGAAGTTGAAATCGATGACGGATTCGAAAGGCCGGAAACGATATGTCATCAATTCACAAAGTTCAGGGGGAGCGAACCAGTGGTTCTTGAAGTTCCGAAGAAGAAGATAGAGGTGGGGAGCAAAGACGACAGAGAGAGGAGATTGAACACTGTCTACCCTCGTTGAGGGAAACCGATTATAGAGAGTGAGCGTATATCAGAATCGAGGGTTAGGGCTCGGTTTCTTTGAATTTTTGAGATCGAGCATGGGATCAGGGATGGGAAGAGGCAGATGAAGAGTACGATGAAGGGAAGAAGAGGATGGCTGATAGAAGATGATGGTGGTCGATGTTGTGTTTCAATTTTCAGAAATTGGTCAAAAGAAGAGTGAGAGGTGGGATAAATAGAAGGAATCGACAAGGAAGAAGGTGGTGGCTAGAGGTGAGAATACAGTCGAAGGAGGATATAAGACGGTCAGTCTGGGTGTTGACGACGACACCGAGAAGAACGAGCGAGACCCCTGCTTAGGGTTTTAGGGATCTGTGTGCTTCTATAGAATAATAGTAGGGTTTGGGTGGGCTTCTTGAAATCATGGGCTGAAAATAGAGTGGACTTAAGGAATTGGGCTAGAACCAAGTATGGATTGGGTTTGTAAGATGAAAATGAACGTGTATAAATAGAAATGAAAATAAAAATACTAATGTTAATAGTATAATAAAATATAATATATAAAAAAAGTGGATAGATGAATAAATAAACAAAAGAAATATAAACAAAAATAAAATAGTAAAATAAGTGAATAAATAGAGAGGGATGGTTTTGAAGCTGGACTGTCGTTGGAAACTCATTTGTAAAAGATCGATTTGTTTTTTGAAATGCTTGAAAAAATTGGTTTGAAAACTATCTTATAAAATAATGGCTTCATTTTGGCACACATGTTAGTACGTTTTGAAAAAGAAAGGCGACGACCCCTCTTATTTTATTCATTATTTCGGGCTTTGTTTTATGGGGTGAGAATTTTTGGTGTCTACACCCGCACCTAACAGCGGCCGAATGAATACCCTAACCATAAGGGGACTGCAACTTGTGACAGCACGGGGCGACATGCTTTGCAGTCGCAAGAACCTGACTGGTCAAGCAGCAGGACGAGTAGCACCAACCGTGCAACAAAACGGAAAAAGGAACAGTAACGAAACCCGAGACATAAGTCTGTGGGACAGTAATAGTTAGATAATACCACCAATGGTATACTACCTGACTAAGGACATTGTCGGGAGTGGTTAACTCCAAAACTGTAATGCCAAGAGGTTACAATACCTGGCCGACATAGCTCAGACAGCTACGAGAACAATCATGGGATATAATCCGGCATAACTACAGAAGTAGTGCCTAAACCAGCTAAGGCTCGGTAACCACGGTAAACGTGTGGGAACGAGCAACGGGGAAAACACAAAAACCAGATAAGGAATCCCTAGGGATTTAAGAAGCACCCTGATCTATGACATCCATGTCAAGATCATTGATAAGTTACTCAAAAGACTGATTAACCTAAGTAAGAGATCCGCTGATAAAGGAAAGAGCCGACAAAGCTACCGAATACGCAAGAAAACAGTACCGTGAACGGTACAGGTTAACCCAAAAACCACCAGTATCACGCACTTGCCACGACAAGTGCAGTAATAACAGGATTATTTAAAAAGACCTTTAGCAAACAATAAGTACTTAGTAATGTACCGTGACCGCAATGAAGCAACTACAGGATCACGCACCCTAAAAACTGGAAGAATGGAACCATAGAAGGGCCTAACGGCTTGACCATTGCACTAAAGGATATACCAGTCAGCGAGAAGCTAGACTCGGTCAGAACCGCCAAATGCCATGAAGAATTTTATTTTCTAAACCCAAACTTTTCTTTAAAACTCGAATATTTCTTTTAAACCTCGGATTTTTAAAACCAAACCAACAGAATTACGATGAGTATCATAGAATGATACAAAAGGAGTTGACAATAGAATACATCACCTAAGCGTGTGACGAGCACTACGAGTGTACCCAAATACGGGATGTGGGACGACCACACTTCGATGGAGCTTGCGGGCCTGACAGATAGTCAGGTAAGTGGTAACGTACCAACAAGGTACCCCACATATGTATACATGTAGTGTACAAAAAACGGGAAGTAGTCAACTCTGTTCTACGGACCATCAATAAATTCAAACCAGAACAGCTGCACACCTCAGACAATCAAGGAGAAGGAACTCAGCTAAGTAATAAGTATAAAGGAACTTAGAGAATCCATCTGAAGATAAGGAATGAGGATTAAGAAGTGTAAAGAGCGCAGACTAGTAAGTATAGACATTGGGTATGTTTCAAGGACTTCAAGCAAATGCATGGTAGCTGGAGTAAATACCCAGCCCAACATAGTAAGGCAGATGCCTACACGAACACGTCGATGTTCGATGAACAGGATAGAACTCCCAGAACAATCACCATGACTACCGGGAATATTAATCTTCACCAAGAGGGTGTTTGAACCGGTCTAGAAGACAAGGAGGAAGTATCAATAGTCTACCCAAGAATGGGAGATGCTATGACCCTAAACGGGATAGTTCAAATACAATACCGCAAGGCGGTATAGCCAATACAACATATCATAAGCACTAGCCAGATGTAATGGCGTAACCTCACAACACCTAGGAGCAGTCCTTGAAGGGTGTATAAGTCAACAGTGGTTGAATGGAATGTTGTGATAAGAACACAAGTTTTAAAGTGAATACATTCGGGTAGAACACCGAAGGGATTCCACCTAACGGGAAATACCGTAAATCCTTATGAGGCACCGATTAACACCAGATTGCCTAAAGGGCATCCCTTGAACGGAAGCGTGATGCAACAACTTACCATGGAGCCCAGTAAATACCTCAACCCTATGATGGCATACAAGGAGGTGGAAACATGTATAAACAGCCTGCAAGGAGCATAGCTCGCAGCAATAAGGCTCAAAAGCCATAAACCAACTACGTTGTGTAGATTTAAATGGTTGCAGAACCACATTGAATAATAAGAAGAACTACCGATGAGTAGGACGACGATCGAATCCGAGGCATAAGAATAGTGGCTTGGAGTAATGGCTACCTCAGTGTCACTGTCACGGGAGCATCAGCCCAGTATACAGTTGACGAGACTTTTAATTGCCCTTCATGCCTTCTGTGGCAATGGTAGCACAGAGGCATAAGAATAGTGATAATGCCAACACTGGTCCAGTCCACACTTGGACACTACGAGAAACCCGAGGGAAGGCACCTCTCGTTAACCGAAGACCACCAATGCGGTGATGATGTGAACCCTTAGAAAGAGGCTTTCATCTACCATAACAACAAAGCTTGCGCATGTAGGTATTGCCAAGAGGCAATTGAATAAGGAAATGAGATTTCCAAACCACTACGCCTAAAAAGAGGCTTCGAGCACAACTGTGAAAACCAAAGATGGGTCAGTTTAGAAGTGGACTGTAGAAGCACATCGCTTAAAGAGCATAGAGACTTGAAGGAGTAAGTATACTCCATATGCAACCAAGCATATGGTGAACCATAGTATGAATGGCAAAAGTATATAAACGGAGACTAGCATAGTAAACCTTGTCATGAGGCTTATGAGTGAAAACAAACCTCTCAACAAGAACTTTCACTTATCAGTGATAGAATACTCTTCAATTGGAGAACGGGACCAGAAAACCCTTGAAGTCCCTTGGGATGTCCCGGTGATGTACATACAAAAGTAAAACTGCACAGCTAGACCCTATATCCAATGCCCAGGACTTAGATGACCGTAAACGTCGAGAACGAGAGTGAGAGCGCGTAATATGACATCGAATGACCAAGGCTCAAAGGAGTTAGTGACCCAACAGATCACTTCATCCTTGGTCAACCAAGATACTTGGTAAATTGTATCATAAATGATGAAGGAATGTGAGGTAAGCTAACCTACACATGAAACCTAAATGGGAGAAGAACATCTTCACATTAAAATAACGACATTGCGGTATGCTACGACAACCACCATACAAACGAACCTAGGAAACTTCCAGTGTGTTTACACCATGAAGAAATGGTATATGTAATGTAACAGTGGAAACAGTAGGCCGTGAAAACAATGTTCTGTAACGAATAAGAACATGGTGCGCAGCAGGCGACCAGTCAGTGTTAATAACCACAGAATGACATGGAGTTGTTAAACACGAGATGACAAGCAGAAATATTCATTCCTATTGCGATCACATAAGAGATTTACTACCAAGCGTTTACGCCTCTGCACTCTATAGGACTGAGTATTTTGGTGTTGCACTTGTGCGGTTAATGATCTAGTGGGATAGCTAGGAATATGGGAAATGTAACTCATGGTAAATCCTTCGTTTCACCAACGAACATGGCATAAGCTAGTCAAGCAAAAGCTTAGAAACAACGGTGCGGCCTAAGGCCAAAGAAGCACGAAGAGTGTAAAACACACCAGCAATCACAAGATGTGAATTCCATTGGAATAAAAAGTGAAAGGAGACTTAAGAAAGTCACTAGGACTGACGCATAGAAAATGCAAGGTCATACAAGTAAAGAACACTTGTACTGAACCAGAGGAACTGGTATAATTCAGAAGCTACTGACGACAAAGGAAGCACTACAACCAAGTAGTGACTTAACCTCACCCGACAATAAGTCGGAGGAACTCAGTGAATAATCATGGGAGTACGAATAGTATGTACAATAGATTGCCAGAGAGCTGGTTATAAATCTAAAACTCATTGAGTTCACGCATGGTAAAAGAATACCACGCTTGGGTAATAAACCTTATTCCCACAATAGAGGGATAAAAAAGTGATGTGTAGCACATTAAGGATAACAAGAAGGGCAAATAACCCAAGTTATTAGGGTCGCGCAGCAGAAGCTAGTGGGCCCTAGCTCAGAGGTTTAATATACCCAGTAAGTATGAGAGAATGGCTAACTGTCAATGCCTTGAAGCTTGATAGGCTAGAACCGAACCGGTTACGAGTAAATAAATTCTGATAGGAATTCGTGGTGCAGGGACTAAACCGTTAGTATGGTTAAGACCCTTTTGACCAGAATACATTGAATAATAGACCGTAGGGAAGCTAAAACACTTCAGGATGCCTGAATTGAGTGAACCAGTGTCCAATTATAACACATGGTAGATTACGTGGGCGTAATCCCTTTTAAGGGGGGTAGAGCGAAAAACCGCTTAGTGTAAATTTCACGTATAAAACACGTAAACTATAATGTGCATAGCACAAATAAGAATTGTTTAATGATTGGTATGTATGTTACATAAACATATGCACCATTCACAGCCTAGTTATGGGTACTACGCACAAGTAATGCGAATGTTATGTATATAAAAATATACCTATCTTGTTAACTCGTGTGGGAGTATACAAGGAAAAAGAGTAAAGGAACTCCTGTGGAATGAGAATCCCTATAGTATGTGTCTAGCTGACATGAGACATGGCATTGCGGTGCATGAGTCGGTATAAAACCGATGTAGAACCTAGAGGAAATTGAGTTCCCTAGGTGATTGTTTTGAGACAATTGAGAGTGAGTAGTGGACGGAGCTCCACAAGTATTGTATCCCTTAAAGAAATCGTATGAAATGATTGAGAGTAATCAATGAGTGGAGTCCATAAGTAGGGTATTCCTAGGTAAGCCATTGGAAGTAAATTGAGGATGACTGAATCCCACAAGTATTGTATTCCTTAGTAGATTATTTGAGATGATGGAGAGTAATGGATGAAAGTAGCAAAAGTCGATGAAATGAGCCCCATAGGCATGGAATCTCGAAGTAAAGTATTTGGAAGTAAATTGAGGATGATTGATGGACTGAATTCCATCCTTTAGGGATGTGTGAATTTACAATCATGACTAGGAAGAGTAAAAAGATAGGATATTGAAATAAGTGAATTATTTGATTGTTTGAAAATGATGTGGGAAGTCGAACTTGATCCTGATCAGATCAAGGGAAACCGAACACAAATTGGGGTGGAAAGGTAGTTCAACACTGATGCTGATCACGTCAGGGTCGAATGATTCTTGAAGCTCCCCTCAAGTGGTCACAAGTAATCACGCATAGGATAGATCTAATGAACATAAATTGGAATTTGGAGTTGTTGTGTTTTAGAAAGATTTCTAATTAGTGGTTGCGAAAGGATTTTTCTTCAGACTTGAGAATGAGGATTTGGTTGAAGCCTATACCAGAGGACAGTGGTGGTGTATCATGTTATATTATTCCAAGGGCAGCGGGACGTAGAGAAGTCCTGTGTCTAGATAACCTGAGTTCCCGCGGGATTGTAGTGTGTATTGCATTGCTTGGGGATAGCTTTGCATTGTATGTATGTATAAACCTTGTAGGGTAAAACCAGATGGTTGGTTGTAATGCGGATCGGAGTGGTTGTAATATACTTGCATGGTATTGTATGTAGAGACCTTGAGTAACGGATTTGGGAATTTGTAAGGATGAGGAATGTTTGACTTTAGGCATTAGATATGTCTGAATGAACGGAAATAGTAATCCCTCACTTTGAACAACTTTGAGGGAAAAGTTCCTTAAGGGGGGTAGATTGAAATACCCCTGTAACACCCCAGCTGCTAATCTCGTCATTACCTCTTAAACTGTCACAATTACCAATAAACTCGCAGCAGAACTCTAAATATAACAGAGGGTGATACAACGCCGTTAGCCACCCATATGGCAAACCAGGCCTATCTCACATACAATAACGGTCTGATGGACTGGAACAACCGAGTACACAATACAAATACTTTACTCAAATCATTTCTTTACTATACCGAGTCTACAATATATTGATGCCGACAACATATTCGGTCTTACACCTCTCTCAGTACATAAGTAATTAAATCTAACTACCCATGCAACCCACCGACCCCGTCCTACTCTCGAACGGTAGCATCTTCGGTGTACCTGAAAAATAAAAACGTTGCCCCTAGGGGCTCAGCTTAACGCTGCATATGAAATTCGCATACCCCGAGCGCTAACCGGGGTACGCCGACCACTTTTGTCGGATATACATGGAGTTCATTGTAGTCAAACAACATGCATCACAACAATACAATATATATGTGTATTACTCAAGGAATCTACATCCAAACACGGAACAAAATTCCTAACTAACATAACAAGGTCGTTAGTTGTATCAGTTTACTCTTAGGCCTTGAGGGTTATACCTCACTGTGCCTTGTTTACTCATTCAATATCTCACCCGCACTCTCGGGTTACTTATTCATATACACACCCATTCTCTTGGGCTACTCATTCTATACTCACCCATTCTCTCGGATTACTTATGCTCATTATCTCACCCACACTCTTGGGTTATTTATACTCAAGCTATTGTAGATTCTCGAGACACTACAGGTCTCCTACGTCAGGCTTGTTACTCTTAATACATTCTCAGGCCAAAACTCATGGCTCTCGAGCATAGTCTTACTTCCCCGGTTTCGACCCTACTCTGGTCTAGCATGGTGGGAAGGTTCAACTAGCTCACGGAACTCTCTTAGTTCCTAACTCTTTTACATGGGTCCGACTACTCTCGGACTACTCTCATTCCCATACACCCCTCTTAGAGTTATAATAATATTATGTGTTTTAGTCTAGAAGCATCACTTTCGATGTTTCTAATGACTTTGGGAACAATACATAAGTTCGGTTAATCTTAGGTTTTAAGAGTTATCCATACGTTTCATTTACTCATACCTTCGGATATTTTCTTAAATCGGTAAAATCCTCATATAGGAGGTAGACCATGACTCAAGGGAGCTACTAATCCCTTAGGTCTCTTTTACCCTCTTTACTAGTTCACATCTTCGAACTATCGTTAATCCTCTTGAGGGAGGTTCACTTATCTTTCCACTCTCATTTGTTTCGTGGATTGTGTCATTATGGTTTACTAGCCGTTATCGGGTAATTACTCAACCCGTACATCTCCTCACATTCTATGGAGTTCATATGTTTGCGTTTTCGTTATACTTTAACGGATAGTTTGTGTGTTTGCACGTTTTCTTTATCATAAGCATCGACCCGATCTATGGGTCTCTAGCCAAACGTTACTCACTATGAGTCGGTCTTTACTTTATGTTAGACCACACCGGCATACAAGTATGTTAGCTCATTCAACATACAACAAGACATACATAATCAAACAAGGGATTATTTTCATGCTTTAGTCTTGATTAAGCCGGCACACAAACACACAAATCAACGTAACTCGGTTAGCACGCGGAGTATGAGAAAATCATACCTTTCACCGGGGTTTTTACTTTTACCGTGTCATCTTACCATGCTTGGGTCACGCACGATTCTCTGATAATGTTTCAAACATAATTATTAATACTAGGCTCATACGGTACATAATAAAATGCTACTCCCGTACATACCCCGTTATCACGGTTTTACTCTTGTTAATTTGAGTTCTCACTTCTCAATCACTTCTAACACTTTCTTACACTTCCTAGGGCCTTTACTTGTCACCAAACAAGGCCTTAACATCTTATAACATCATTAACATTCAAACCCCCATCATTAGAAGCCTTTAAAACACTCTCTGTAGGACTCTGGGGGTGGTCCAGGACTTGGTCCCTACCTTAAGTCCCGGACCAATGCTGGTCTTAACTCACGGCCATATTTTTGAAGTGGTCCGGGACCTTATACATCTCTTAAGTCCCGGACCAAACCTGCACTCGAACTCTCAGCATGAATTTCAATATGGTCCGGGACCTTGTCCCCATCCTAAGTCCCGGACCAGGTACAAACTTCAACTCTCGGCCTTAAATTATGGGGTGGTCCGGGACATGGGCAGGGACTTAAGTCCCGGACCTAACAAACTGGAAAACTCTCGGGGGTATTTTAGGGGGTGGTCCGGAACATGGTCCTGGACCTAGGTTCCGGACCCAGTTGCACATTTAACAGATTTGGCATTTTCCGAATCTGTTACAACACCATTCTTTCATCCTTCATTTCTCTAATCTTCCCCACTTATAATCTACACGTTTTAGCCTCTAATTAATCATCTAAACCACCTTAAACAAATCATCAAGTCCTCTCACTATCTCCTGATTATTTCACTCAAATTCACTTAAATTTCATAACTAGTTGTCGTGTTCCTTTACTTCTTGTAACAGATTTTGGAACCCTCTTCTTACCATTCAAACTTCCATCATTAATACCATTCCCAGCACTCATATGACATTATTTTTACACCTAACACACTCTTCTACTTAGCTGGGTTTTCAAACCATTAACCAACCACTTAAACTTCTTAAACACCCCTAGTTTCTTCCTTAAAATGAAACACTCATGTCCATACTCTCCTAGGCAATTTTTGACAGCACTTGCCTACTTCCTAAGCATATTCACCACAATGAATCAACTTATATACACTCCTTCAATCATGTTTAATGAAACACCAATAACTACAATGCATCACAATCCCACTTGTTCACACATATACACTAGCTTAGCTTCTAGGTTTCTTGCACACTCAACCACATTAAAACATCCTCATCCCCATTCAATATTGTAGTACCATGACTACACCCATTCAAGAACATTAAATCAACTCTAAAATCTGTTTCACAAATCAAATAAAACCAACTCAAGGTGAACTTATTACCATGTTTATTTCCGGTTTTTACTCCTCTTCTTCCTCTTTCTTTTGCTCCCTCTTTCTCATCTTGTTTTCACACCACACAAAGGAATCTAGATTGCTATCTACAATCATATTCCCATGCCATACACAAATAACTAGTTAGGTCACACACCCCACACTAAACTAGAATTTCAAGAGCTAGTTTTAGGGTTTTAACTTAAAGATTACCTCAAGGTGTCCAAATGGAGAGTTAGGCAATCAAAGGATGGAATTTCCAACACTACACAAAGCAGGGAAGAACCGGCTGAAATGGGGAAAAAATCAACGTGGGCAAAAATTTCAATTTGCAAGAACAAGCTAGGAATGATGAACTCTTGCTTATATTTTTACCTTAAAGCATTAAGGAGATGATGGAGAGTCAAGAGAACCCCTTCAAGCTTCAAAAGGCCAAACTACCATGGAGGTGAAGATGGAGGTTCCAAGCTTTCGAAGGGTGGAAAACGTAGCCCTTGCCGATACGAATCTAACGGTGGTGTTTTTGTGTGATTTGGTGAAGAAATGAGTAAGATAGAGGAGGAAGAAGATGGAGCTGCTTGCTCACTTGTGAAATCTCCATTCACAGAGGATGAAGAAGAAGGAGCTCGGTTTGGAGGGGGAAAAGAAATCGTGAATGAAAAGAAAAGAGGGGGGAGAGAGAGTACTAATACCACTTTTAATTATTCCCTCTTTTACTTTACTTTTCTTTCTTCTTTTATTTACTAGCTATTATTAGAGAGGGGGAAGGATAATTGAGCCAATAAAATCGGCCCCACTATACACATACATGCTGGAGCGTTTTTCAGTTTTTGACAGAAAACACTCGTTATTTTGCCCGGTTTGGCACTAATCACTAACCGGGCCCGTTTTTCGGATTTTTCTCGTTTAATTTATTTTAATGGTTATTAAGCTTCCATTAATGCTTATTTATAGTTATTTAATCAACTATAATTTTTACGGGTCCGTTTGACCACTTAAAGTCACGTTTTCGGGTTTTCTCAAAAAACGTGCTTTAAAAATCCATTTGCATTTTAATCCATTATTTGGATCCGTTTTCTTCGGGAATCATTCCCGTACACTAATTAGGCCTAACTAAGCCTTAGGAATCCATCTTGGACCCTCTCGAGATCATATATCTCTTATACTCATTTAACGCGCATTTTAGCGTTTTTCGCTTTTCAAGCGTTTCCTCTTTTCTATTGGTTTTATTCTCTTTGCCAATGCTCTTTAGGCACCATTAGGCCTTTAATAATCATGTTAGAGTATTTTAATCACGAATTTTAGATCCGGCGTATTAAAATCTACCCCCCTTAGGAACTTTGTCCTCAAAGTTGGTGAATCTTATATCGTTACTCTCATGGGCAGGCTATGCCAAGGTTATAATACATGTATAACCTTACAGACTCCACAAGTCAGTCTATTTCATACTACCCATACCACACACATATCACAGCATGTATAGCAATCAAAAATACTCTTTGTACTCTCTCCATGGAATCGGTCCGAAGACAAGAAGGCACTATAGTCCTCGAATCCATATTGAGTAATATACTACTGATCCCTCAGGTACTGGTCACGTTGAACACTCACTCTTTCTGGTTCACGGCCGTTCATGACAAATGGGCACTTACTCTCTCTGGCCCACGGTCCCTTCGGTTCTGATCAAAACGTTACACATATACATATCCTCAGGCACTCTGGTTTACTCACTCAATACAGGAACATCTCAGGGTACTCTCCCCGTCCCGCTGCCTTTGGAAAAAAATCACACACTGTCACTGCCCCAACCGGTCACTTAGGACCGCCGCACGTACGGTGAAATGGTTTCAAAACTAATACACGCCCACCGTTCTACCGGTCATCAAGACTTAAGGCCACAGCCATCGGCGGGTGATAGCGGTTTCAAAACCATTTTTCGTTTCCATCTTCATACTTGAAGAAAATCCTTTTTCAAATCCTGTTTGAAAATTCTTTTTAAAACATCACACAACTCCAAGTCCAATTTATGGTAGCTGCCTCTTTTCTTAGCGTGATTACTTGTGACCACTTATAGGGAGCTTCAAGAATCATCCAACCCTGATGTGATCAGCATCAGTGTTGAACTATCCTTCCACTCCAATTTGTGTTTGGTTTCCCTTGATCGCTAGCAGACCAAGTTTCACCTCCCACGTAAGTTTCAACAAACAGATAGTGAAACATTTTCGTTTTCTATCTTTTACTCTTTCTAGTCATGTTCATAAAACATTACATTTTAATTTATCTCAAATCCTAGAACTTAGGTCATCCGTCATTATCATTGCTTCACTTGTTTTACCTAGGCATCCCATACTTATGGCCTCATTAGTCAAATTGTTACTCAATTTAAAACATACAACATACAACTCCAAAGGATGGAACTCACTCCATCAATCATTTTTAAATAAAATTACCTAGGGAAACTCACTTCCTACTAGGTTATACACCGGTTTCATACCGATTCATACTCATCATATCTCATGTCTAATCTCGATAGACATATGCTATGGGGATTCTCATTCCCTAGGAGTCTCTCTACTCCTCTTTTCATAAATATTATATACTCGTTACTCGCATCACTCATGCACAATACTCATACTTACACGATGAATGGGTACACATGTTTATGTAACATGAGTTCCAATCATGAAATTAATTTCTTTTGTGCTATGCACATAGTAGTTTACGCACCTTTACGTAAAACATACTTTAAGTGGTTTCTCGCCCTACCCCCCTTAAAAGGGGTTACGCCCGCGTAATTGACCATATGTTATCACTGAACATTGGTTCACTAATTCGAGAATCATGAAGTGTTTTAACTTCAATGCGGTTAATTAACTCATAACCGGGTTCGGTTCTAGCCTCTGAGGCTTCAAGGCGTTTATGATTAGCCATTTACTCACATTTGCTAGGTATACTTAACCTTTGAATTACGGTCCACAAGCTTCTGCTGCGTGACCTGATAACTAGAGCTTAACTCGCCCTTTTGGTATTCTCAATGTATTACTCAATGGTCGCCTGGTATCTTTTACCGTATGCGAACTTGGTGAGTTATAGATTTTCTTTCCAGTTCTCTGGAAATGTAACACCCCATCCAACATTAACACACTTACAATAAACTGCAGCGGAAAAACAACCTCATCACATTACTTAACTCGTTGGTGTTACACGCCGTTAGCCACCCACGTGGCTAACAAGGCTAATACACATACATTGTACCGGTCTGATGGGCTAAATTCCCGAGCGTCTACACATTACTATCCATTTCCATTAACAACAACAACAACGTACACCTTCCAACTATACCGAGTATTAATAAACTGGTGCCGACAACAATTTCGGTCTTACTACACCTACTGTATATATATACTTAAATGTTTACCCATGTACGACGACTACCCGTCCTACTCTCGAACGGCTTCCAGCACTTCGTACCTGAAATAGGAAAAGAAGAGAAAGGGTGGCCCCCAAGGGGCTCAGCACCTTTGCTGGTATGGTAATCCCGCAGCCCACATGCTACCGGGCCACGCACAACTAATTGTCGTCTTAGCATGCGGTTGATTATATTTAAATCATGCATGTAACAGTAAACACACACACTTAACATTTCGCCTCAATGGGCTCAACAATCGGATAATACATCCTTACTTAATAAGTCACTCAAGGTATGCAATATCCCTAGAGTGTTCCTCCTCTAATGGAGCTACTTCCTTAACAGACGACACTTACCCTTAAATCGGGTTAACCTTAGACGCCTCTTTTCTCAAACTGGGATTCATATCCATGATCCACACACTCCACATTTTACAACATATAACATACACTACATAACAACACTTAACAACACCTTGCACGTTTCCACGTGCACAACATAACACCGCAATAGATATTGCATCACAACAAAGATACATAACATAACGGGAATGGTCCTCTTAGGAACCGACCCAAACATTGTTAATACACTGGTGAGCCTAGACAATGTTGCCAGTCTCATGATAAGCTCGTTACATAACTCGTTACCGTCTCGTTAAATGAACGGTTAACTTAACACAAGGTGTCTCGGATATAGTGATCCAAGCACACCGAAACAAACATAACAATAGTATGCCCCTGTGGCCCGACGTGAGTCAGTAATAGCCTTGGTTATGCTAAAGGGAAGGTTGGGAACCAAATTGGAAAACAACCATAACATACGGAGAGGATCGAACCTGCTATGACAACGACCCCCATACTCACACGCGTGGCCGGAACATACCGGACTCCTCACTCCCCCGTTAGCACTTGTTAGAAGTTCAACTTTGAACTTTATTAAACAATCACAAACATTGGGTTAAGTCTTGTTAGACATACACAAGGGAAGAGAGAGTCATACATTCACATACAAACATCACACATAAACATCACATAACCAACTCACGCATAGCCGTGGTTAGAACGTTCCTTAAGTCGGAAACGTTGTTACCGGATACCATTCTCCTACATTTACCTAATAGTGGTTAACTAGCCCTTCAAGCGCATTCGAGGTTACCGGTATCGGCACGAAAACATACAATAACAATAACGACTGTAAACTCGTTTCATGATTTATCTCATAACGTGGCAAACATACAGAAAAACACATTGGCATACAAGCCGGTGTAATCCGGTAGGACACAGGTTGCAAGAAAACCATACCTGTCACCGGAGTCCACTTTACCACGTCCACTTATGTTCCTCGAGCAATTCTCGATCAACTGTTAACATCACATGTGTTTTTATTAACATCGGGGTTTGCTTGATTATTTAATGTCTAATGCTTAACTTTCCCTGTTAACTTAGTTACATAACTTTACATTTTAACTTGTTTTACTTTTACATCTTGATACAACTTTTCACCCACTTAATTGCCATTTAAACTCACCTAACATGTCCATAACAACCTTATAACATCATTACCTATCAATCCCCATCATTACACATCATTTCCATACCTTAAACAATGTTTTTGGTCCATACAGCGCCTTGTCCGAACTTGTGTCCGAACCTCCAAGTTCGGACGCAAGCCGCGACCTAATACTGAAAACCATACACACGTCCGAACTTGTGTCCGGACTTCCCAAGTTCGGACACAGTTCGAGAGTAAATCCCAGATAGAAACAGTCACGTCCGAACTTGTGTCTGGACTTCCCAAGTTCGGACACAGTTCGAGAGTGAGAAAATCCTTTACCCACAGAGCCTGTCCGAACTTCCATGTCCGGACGGAAGTTCGGACACGGCAAAACATTCAATTTCCAAGTCTTAAAACACTTAACCAATTTCACCAAACTTCTCCTAAAGCCTCATAATGTTTCCTAACATCATTTGGCACATCAAACACACCTTTAGCCATGTGCTAAACTCTTTAAATCACTCACCAAAACCATCTTATCATTCACAAATTTCTTACAAAATTCCTAGCACTTGGGATGTTTTCTCCTTAAGATTTTTAAGTGGTAGTTCATCAATAATGACCACTACACCAAGGTGTTTCCTCTACACCTTAACATCATCTCTCAACTTCTTTTCCTACTAACTAAATCTCCTTTTTACAACTTCTTGAATTCTTTTCTCAAAACCTTACTTAAACATCATTCTTCCTTGGATACTAACATTACCTAAACCTTAAACGAACTTCTCCAAGACTTAAATACATTCTCAAAACACACCTTGTATTCCTAGAACTTCCAAGATAATACCTAAATCCTTGCATCACTCTAAATCACCTTAATACATGTTTTCTTCCCAAGTAAAACATTTGTCCACCTTTAACACTTCCTAGTTCACCAAAACTTACTTAAAACGCTTAGAACTCCTTACACATTTTCCAAATTTGGCCATAGCTTCTCTTGTATATACTCACATCCAAACACTTAGGTTTTTACCTTATTTCACTCAAGAACACCTAAAATCCATCAAACACATTTTTATACACAAACTTCACACATTTAGCACTACATCACAATATAGTGCATAACTTAAATTGCTTGGCACTTAGGCCCTTAAACAACATGGCTCTTAGGCCCTTAAATTGCATAAACCTTAAACACTGAATTTCCCACATAAACAATGCCTTTGACCTGCAAATACATACATACATGTTCTTTTACTAGTCTCCTTGAGAGCATTTTACTAGCTCATTCACCATTGGCTCCTTAGGTATTTATTAAGCAAATCAAGCTCATTTTCCTAAGGCATTTAAACTACATTGAGATAGCTTGTTTACCTCTTTTCCTCACAAACTTCTTTCTTGTTTCCTTGTAAAACAGGTGGGGTGTTTGGTTGTTTGTCAACTTCTAAACAATGTACAATAGTAGAATGAGTATTCAAGCATTATGCTTCATCTCATTGTAAACCCTAGTTACACATATTGTTTTAACACATTAAGGTAATTGTTTTACCTTGGAATTGGAAGAGAACTTGAATAAGTATCAAGAGAGGACTCCTCCTAGCCCTTGGAAGATTCAAATGAAGCTAAAACAAGCAAGGTAAAGACACCATGGTGAGGGAATTTCAGCCATGTACAAAAAGGAGAGGAAACTTGATTTTTCTTTGAGATTCCTTACCTAGGAGTAAAGGAGATCAATAATATGTGGAAAGACAAGCTCAAGCTCCATCAATGGTGGAACTCCATGGCACCGAAATGGTGATCTTCAAATTTTGAGAAGATAGAAATGAAGAGCTTGATGATGAGGAAGAGAATGTGTGGTGTTGTTTTTGATTTGGTTAAGTGAGCTAGGTTTTACATGGTCAAAGATGGACTTCCATGGTGGTATTGTGTATTACCGAGAGAGAACAGCAAGAAGGGAGGGAGAGAGATTGGAACCGTGTGAAATGGGGAAGGAATGAGAGAATGAGATAAGTTTGCTTTTTAGAAGATATTTGTGTTTATAAAGCAAATAGTAACTATATTAGTCATCTTTATTTCTTTAACAAGTTAACAAGTGAGTGGTGAGTCACCACACTTAAGAAACCGGCCCCCTTTATTATAATGAGGGTGTTTTAGTCTTTGTTGACCAATTTAATTACTTATAACATTATATGTTACAAACTAGCTTATAAAAATCACTATTCACAAAAACAAGGCACTTGTTGTGAAATTTTTGATTTCCCATTGATATAGACTTCCAAATGTGATACTATATAGTACACATGTTAATTAAAGAGTAATGATGGACATTTAGCCATTCAAAACTCATTTACAAGACAATTTTTCAAAAACGTGCTTTAAGACTCCTTAAAGCACATTTTGTGTTTTAACTTGTTTTAAAGCTTGGTTTTCTTTGGTAATTGATTTAATATGTTCATTAACATATTTATAAGGTATAGGTATGACCATTAGGTCTTATACAAATTTATCCCAAGCTTAGAGCACATTTTTGCTCATATTGACTTTAAGGTATTTTCTTGTGTTTTATTTGGTTTAACTGTCCACCAAAGTTTCATAAGGACTTATTTAGCCTTATTAAATCATAATTGAATATTATTAAGTCTTGGTAGGCTCTTTGGGTCCTAACCAAGTTCACTCATAGCTTAGAGCATGTTTTTGCTCAAACTGTATCTTAGCGTTTTATTGCATTTTACTATGGTTTAATTGTTCACTGACGTTTCTAAGGCACTTTTTAGCCTTTACATACCATAGTTTGATATTTAAACCACATATCAAGGTTTGGGGTATTTCAGGAAATCTATTTCGTGTAGCATTGTATACCTTCGTGGTTATTCACTTACCTTTCCCGACTTGTTGTCAGTTGAGGTGAAGCTACTACTAAGCATGTAGTGCTTCCTCATTTAATAATGACTTCTGAATCATGTTGTTTATTTGTTTCTGTACAAGAATTCCTATTCGTACTACTCGCCTTTACCATTCATCGGTCCTGGGACCTGTGGGTTACAGCCCACACTCTTTGTGCATATTTGGCCAACGGCCGCACGGTTATCTCTCTAGATTCTCACTCAACAGGCTTCGTTGACATCTCTTAATTCCTGGCTCCCCCACTCGATCATTACCGCACAAGTGCAATACCAAAACACTCAGTCATACAGAGTGTAGAAGTGTAAACCCTTGACAGTAAATCTCTCATGAGATAGGAATGAACATGTCTCCTTTACCACATTTCCTCATCAGCTTTATATCATTATCTTATTATACTCTTACATTGGTTGCTTACTGCGTACCATGTTCTTACTCATTACGGTATTTGCTTACACAAAGGCATCCACTCATGCACTCTCGCCATTTATGCTATGGCTTGCCATTCGCTTGGCTCAATAGGATATACCACTCTAAACTCTCTACGCTTGTTGCGCATTGTTTACTCTGCAATTCATATTGCACACATACAGTGTCTACTACTCATCCGATTACTCTGTCGGTTTCCTTCCATTACTATCAAAGCCTCCTTACATACTATCTCTGTTCGCATTACTCCTTGGCAATAAACACATGCTCAAGTATCACCACGCCGCTCTAGTGGTTTCGTATTACATTTTTATGTGGTAGCCCTTCTCTGGAGGATTCACGCAATTGCCACTCCATAGGCCCCACAATAACAAGTGGTATCCCCACTCTAAAGTAGTGGTTCATTTTCCACTGTTTCTTCTTATGCCTTTATGCATAGGTTCGCAATGTTTAAATCTACGGTTTGTAGTTAATTTTCTGGTTTACACGCCTCATTGACATAAGCCATGCTCTGTGCGGCTGTTTATACAATGTCTGCTCCTCCGTACACCACTAAATGATTTTGGGGCTATTACTGGGCTCTTTGACATGGTTGTCTCATCACGCTTCCGTACTTGGAAGGCCCTTTAAGTATCTAGGTATCATTTCATGCCCTTTGGCAACTTATGGTATCCCGTTTCATGTGGGATCCCTTCGGGTTCTACCCGAGTGTTCGCTTTAACACTTGTGTTCTCAACACGATGTTTCGTTCAACTACTGTTGCCTCCGGCAACCTTCACGGATTGCTTCTGGGTGTTACTGAGTTGCGCCAATACTTCTGGCTCGAACTCGTGGGTATGTCTAGTTGCGACTTCGCCTTGCGGGTATGTATAACTCGAACTATCCCGTTTAGGGTTGTAATGTCTCCCACTCTTGGGTAGACCATTGATTCTTTTTCCTTTAACTTCTTGGTCAGGTCGTTATTCTCCTCAGTGAGGTATGTTGTGGGAATCCTATCCCGTTTATCAAACATTGATATGATCATTTAAGGCATTCATCCTATTGCTTACACTGGTATTCATTCCAGTTATCAGGTATTTCCTCCTTGATTCCTGAGACATATCCTATGTCTATACTTAATACTATGTGCTTCTCGCACTTATCCACGCTATATCCTTAGGTCCGTCACCTTACTGGTTTCTAGACTCCTTTAGTTTCGTAAACTTATTTGTGTTCTTCGATCATTCGAGGTGCCCAAATATCTTGGTTTGGATTGGCTCTTTCGTCCGTAGTATGGAGTGGGCTACTTCCCGTGTTCCGTACTCTACTTGTATACATACATGAAGTATCTTATTGATACGTTGCCACTTACCCGACTAACTCATAATTGGTCTGTTAGGCCCGCAAGCTCCTTCGGAGTGCGGTCGTTCCATGTCTCGTTTGTGTACACTGGTAGTGTCGGTCACACGCCTAGATGAAGTATTATGTTGCCAACTCCTCTCACATAGTCCTATGATAACTTACCGTGGTTCCTCTAGTTTAGTTTTAAAATTTTTGGGGTTTATGGAAAATTTTACGTTTTGAAAGAAAAATTTGGGATTTGAAAATAAGATCTTCACGGCATTTCAATGCCGGTTGCTTCTTACCGAGTCTAGCTTCTCGCTGACTGGTATGTTCTTTATACAATGATTAGGCCGTTAGGCCTTTGCAAGGTTTTGTTTCACAATTCTTAGGGTTTGTGGTGTTATATTGGCTTCCATAGCCCTCTTCGTACTTTGTTAAGTACTTATTGCTTTTTAAAGTTCCTCTTAGTTGTCCTATTATTACTGCACTTGCCGTGGCAAGTGCGCGGTACAAGCGGTTTTTAGGTTAACTCATACCAGTCACGGTATTTTTTTTTCACATTGTATTTGGTAGCCTTGTCGGCTCTTCCTTAATCCTTTAGTTGGATAACTACTCCTCAGAGCTGCTTTTCATTCATCTAGACATAACTGTCAGTCATTTAGGTGCTTCTTCACTCTTGGAGTTCCTTAATTACTTAGTTCTATGCTCTACCTCGTTGCTCATTCCCACGTCTTCACTGTGGTTACCGAGGGTTAAGTCATTTAGGCACTACTTCTGTAGTCTTATTCGGGTATGTCCAGTAGTTATGCTTGTAGCTGCCTAAGCTACGCCCGCTAGGTATTGTAACCTCTTCGGGTGTGGCAGGGTGGGTGTATCTACCCTCGACTAGATTCTTAGTCGGATGATATATCGTTGGTGGTATTACATAACTATGGCGGTCCGTGGACTTGTGTCCCAGTTTTTGTTATTTATCATGAATCAGCCTTGTTGCACGGTTGGTGCTTTGCTCCTTATTGCTGCTCGGCCAGCTAGATTCTCGTGACTGCTAAGCATGTCGCCCCAAGCTACCACAAATTCTGGTCTCCTTGGATAAGGATTTCTCAATCTTTCGCCATTGAGTGCGGTTATTGTCGTTCCAGCGGGATCCGTCTCCGGGATCTCCGGTTCTCAAGATCTACCGCATGACAGATTCTGGTTCGTATCGAAATAATAATTAAGTGCCAGATCAGGTTTCCCCGTCTCTCTGGCGTTCTTTCCCACGCTTTTAATACGGGGGATGTGGAGGGCGGGTATGGTATTGTAGGTATCCAGATCATACTGGAAGTTCCTATCTAGTGCATCTCTCGCGCTACCACTCAACCCTTAGCCCTAAGTCTCTAATTCCTAACTCGGTATTTCCTAAGCTTGGTATTTCCAGTCATCAGAGCAATACTTCGCTCTGATACCATTTTTGTAACACCCCAGCTGCTAATCTCGTCATTACCTCTTAAACTGTCACAATTACCAATAAACTCGCAGCGGAACTCTAAATACAACAGAGGGTGATACAACGCCGTTAGCCACCCATATGGCTAACCAGGCCTATCTCACATACACTAACGGTCTGATGGACTGGAACAACCGAGTACACAATACAAATACTTTACTCAAATCATTTCTTTACTATACCGAGTCTACAATATATTGATGCCGACAACATATTCGGTCTTACACCTCTCTATGTACATAAGTAATTAAATCTAACTACCCATGCAACCCACCGACCCCGTCCTACTCTCGAACGATAGCATCTTCGGTGTACATGAAAAATAAAAACGTTGCCCCTAGGGGCTCGGCTTAACGCTGCATATGAAATTCACATACCCCGAGCGCTAACCGGGGTACGCCGACCACTTTTGTCGGATATACATGGAGTTCATTGTAGTCAAACAACATGCATCATAGCAATACAATATATATGTGTATTACTCAAGGAATCTACATCCAAACACGGAACACAATTCCTAACTAACATAACGAGGTCGTTAGTTGTATCAGTTTACTCTTAGGCCTTGAGGGTTATACCTCACTGTGCCTTGTTTGCTCATTCAATATCTCACCCGCACACTCGGGTTACTTATTCATATACACACCCATTCTCTTGGGCTACTCATTCTATAATCACCCATTCTCTCAGATTACTTATGCTCATTATCTCACCCACACTCTTGGGTTATTTATACTCAAGCTATTGTAGATTCTCAAGACACTACAGGTCTCCTACGTCACGCTTGTTACTCTTAATACATTCTTAGGCCAAAACTCATGGCTCTCGAGCATAGTCTTACTTCCCCGGTTTCGACCCTACTCTAGTCTAGCATGGTGGGAAGGTTCAACTAGCTCACGGAACTCGCTCTTAGTTCCTAACTCTTTTACATGGGTCCGACTACTCTCGGACTACTCTCATTCCCATACACTCCTCTCTCGGAGTTATAATAATATTATGTGTTTTAGTCTAGAAGCATCACTCTCGATGTTTCTAATGACTTTGGGAACAATACACAAGTTCGGTTAATCTTAGGTTTTAAGAGTTATCCATACGTTTCATTTACTCATACCTTCGGATATTTTCTTAAATCGGTAAAATCCTCATATAGGAGGTTGACCATGTCTCAAGGGAGCTACTAATCCCTTGGGTCTCTTTTACCCTCTTTACTAGTTCACATCTTCGAACTATCGTTAATCCTCTTGAGGGAGGTTCACTTATCTTTCCACTCTCATTTGTTTTGTGGATTGTGTCATTATGGTTTACTAACCGTTATCGGGTAATTACTCAACCCGTACATCTCCTCACATTCTAGGGAGTTCGTATGTTTGCGTTTTCGTTATACTTTAACGGATAGTTTGTGTGTTTGCACGTTTTCTTTATCATAAGCATCGATCCGATCTATGGGTCTCTAGCCAAACGTTACTCACTATGAGTCGGTCTTTACTCTATGTTAGACCACACCGGCATACAAGTATGTTAGCTCATTCAACATACAACAAGACATACATAATCAAACAAGGGATTATTTTCATGCTTTAGTCTTGATTAAGCCGGCACACAAACACACAAATCAACGTAACTCGGTTAGCACGCGGAGTATGAGAAAATCATACCTTTCACCGGGGTTTTTACTTTTACCGTGTCATCTCACCATGCTCGGGTCACGCACGATTCTCTGATAATGTTTCAAACATTATTATTAATACTAGGCTCATACGGTACATAATAAAATGCTACTCCCGTACATACCCCGTTATCCCGTTATCACGGTTTTACTCTTGTTAATTTGAGTTCTCACTTCTCAATCACTTCTAACACTTTCTTACACTTCCTAGGGCCTTTACTTGTCACCAAACAAGGCCTTAACATCTTATAACATCATTAACATTCAAACCCCCATCATTAGAAGCCTTTAAAACACTCTCTGTAGGATTCTGGGGGTGGTCCAGGACTTGGTCCCTACCTTAAGTCCCGGACCAATGCTGGTCTTAACTCTCGGCCATATTTTTGAAGTGGTCCGGGACCTTATACATCTCTTAAGTCCCGGACCAAACCTGCACTCGAACTCTCAGCATGAATTTCAATATGGTCCGGGACCTTGTCCCCATCCTAAGTCCCGGACCAGGTACAGACTTCAACTCTCGGCCTTAATTTATGGGGTGGTCCGGGACATGGGCAGGGACTTAAGTCCCGGACCTAACAAACTGGAAAACTCTCGGGGGTATTTTAGGGGGTGGTCCGGAACATGGTCCTGGACCTAGGTTCCGGACCCAGTTGCACATTTAACAGATTTGGCATTTTCCGAATCTGTTACAACACCATTCTTTCATCCTTCATTTCTCTAATCTTCCCCACTTATAATCTACACGTTTTAGCCTCTAATTAATCATCTAAACCACCTTAAACAAATCATCAAGTCCTCTCACTATCTCCTGATTATTTCACTCAAATTCACTTAAATTTCATAACTAGTTGTCTTGTTCCTTTACTTCTTGTAACAGATTTTGGAACCCTCTTCTTACCATTCAAACTTCCATCATTAATGCCATTCCTAACACTCATATGACATTATTTTTAAACCTAACACACTCTTCTTCTTATATGGGTTTTCAAACCATTAACCAACCACTTAAACTTCTTAAACACCCCTAGTTTCTTCCTTAAAATGAAACACTCATGTCCATACTCTCCTAGGCAATTTTTGACAGCACTTGCCTACTTCCTAAGCATATTCACCACAATGAATCAACTTATATACACTCCTTCATTCCTGCTTAATGAAACACCAATAACTACAATGCATCACAATCCCACTTGTTCACACATATACACTAGCTTAGCTTCTAGGTTTCTTGCACACTCAACCACATTAAAACATCCTCATTCCCACTCAATATTGTAGTACCATGACTACACCCATTCAAGAACATTAAATCAACTCTAAAATCTGTTTCACAAATCAAATAAAACCAACTCAAGGTGAACTTATTACCTTGTTTATTTCCGGTTTTTACTCCTCTTCTTCATCTTTCTTTTGCTCCCTCTTTCTCATCTTGTTTTCACACCACACAAAGGAATCTAGATTGCTATCTACAATCATATTCCCATGCCATACACAAATAACTGGTTAGGTCACACACCCCACATTAAACTAGAATTTCAAGAGCTAGTTTTAGGGTTTTAACTTAAAGATTACCTCAAGGTGTCCAAATGGAGAGTTAGGCAATCAAAGGATGGAATTTCCAACACTACACAAAGCAGGGAAGAACCGGCTGAAATGGGGAAAAAATCAACGTGGGAAAAAATTCCAATTTGCAAGAACAAGCTAGGAATGATGAACTCTTGCTTATATTTTTACCTTAAAGCATTAAGGAGATGATGGAGATTCAAGAGAACCCCTTCAAGCTTCAGAAGGCCAAACTGCCATGGAGGTGAAGATGGAGGTTCCAAGCTTTCGAAGGGTGGAAAACGTAGCCCTTGCCGATACGAATCTAGCTGCTTGCTCACTTGTGAAATCGCCATTCACAGAGGATGAAGAAGAAGGAGCTCGGTTTGGAGGGGGGAAAAGAAATCGTGAATGAAAAGAAAAGAGGGGGGGGGAGAGAGTACTAATACCACTTTTTACTATTCCCTCTTTTACTTTACTTTTCTTTCTTCTTTTATTTACTAGCTATTATTAGAGTGGGGGAAGGCTAATTGAGCCAATAAAATCGGCCCCACTGTACACATACATGCTGGAGCGTTTTTCGGTTTTTGACAGAAAACGCTCGTTATTTTGCCCGGTTTGGCACTAATCACTAACCGGGCCCATTTTTCGGATTTTTCTTGAATAATTAATTTTAATGGTTATTAAGCTTCCATTAATGCTTATTTATAGTTATTTAACCAACTATAATTTTTACGGGTCCGTTTGACCACTTAATGTCATGTTTTCGGGTTTTCTCGAAAAACATGCTTTAAAAATCCGTTAGCGTTTTAATCCATTATTTGGATCCGTTTTCTTCGGGAATCATTCCCGTACACTAATTAGGTCTAAATAAGCCTTAGGAATCCATCTCGGACCCTCTCGAGATCAAATATCTCTTATACTCATTTAACGCGCATTTTAGCGTTTTTCGCTTTTCAAGCGTTTCCTCTTTTCTATTGGTTTTATTCTCTTTACCAATACTCTTTAGGCACCATTAGGCCTTTAATAATCATATTAGAGTAATTTAATCACGAATTTTAGATCCGGGGTATTAAAACCCCGAACTTAATTATAGTGACTTAAATTATTCTAATATGATATTCAAGGGCCTAATAGTGCCTAAGTAATTTTGGTAAGGAAAATAAATCCAAAAGAAATGAAAAAACGGTTAAAAAGCGAAAAATGCTAAAATAAGCGTTATATAACCATAGCAGGTACGAGACCTCGGTTAGAGTATCATGTGGATTCCTAAGGCTTATTCATGCCTAATTAGTATACGGGAATGATTCCCGAAGAAAACGGGTCCAAATAATGTGTTAAAATGCTAATAGATCTTTAGCGCACGTTTTTTGAGAAAACCCTAAAACGTGACTTTGAGTGGTCAAACGAACCCGTAAAAATTATAGTTCATTAAATAACTATAATTAAGCATTAATGGAAGCTTAATAACCAATAAAATTAAAGAAACGAGAAAATTCTGGAAAACGGGCCCGATTAGTGAATAGTACCAAAACCGGGTAAATTAACGAGCGTTTTCTGTAGAAGACGAAAAACGCTCCAACTAGTGTTACTGTGTGGGGCCGGTTTTTAAGAGTTAATTAACTCCCCCACACACACACATAACTAGCTAGCTAATAAGGAAATCAAAAAGCAAAAAGGAGAAAAAGTAAAAAGCACCTTACACACTCTATCACCTCTCATTTCTCTTTTCCCCTTTTCTCTTTCTTCTTCTTTTCCCCTCCCAGCCAATTTTGCTCCTCTCTCTCTGGTTGGGGACGATTTTGAAGCTCTTCAAAAACCAACAATGGCTTCTTGATAAGTGTCCAAATGAGCATGTTTTATGGGTGTATTTCATATATTATATTAGCACTTTTCTTGCTCATTTCTCACTTATCGTATGTTTTTCCTCTAGTTTATGTTTTATTGATTATGTAACGACCCCAAAACCGGCCTAGGAGTTAGGGCCGCTACACGCCGCGAGTCTACTACCTAACGTCGCAAGGCTCTAAGCAAAACAATCCCCAAAACTAAATAACGAACTTATATAAATACCAAAAGAGTTTACAAGATCCAAATACTTAATAACCAAATACAACGGAAGGCCCGGAGGCTACACAAAATCTTTAAAGCGTCCAACGCGCATAGCAAACAAAGTCTAAAGAAGCATAAAGTAAACGAAGCTCCAGAAGGGGACAAGAGAGAAGATCCCACGAGCTCAATCTGCAGCAAAGAGAAGGGGTGAGCTAGACAGCCCAGTAAGTAGAAGACTTCCTCAAGGAAGCCTACTCAAAACAGAAGCAGCAGAATAACTTATAAACAGAGGATAAGGCGGAGTCATTATAAACCGTCAGAAAGGAAACGCAAAACAAAAGCAGAGCAGACATCACTTCAAATCATAGTCGGACTTTCAGAACATAAACAGAAGAGTGGGACACTAGCAACCAGCCAACACAACAGAAGGACTCACATAATGTCATATGGATCCGAAGATCCCACAACAGAAGCCGTAGAGATAGCTAACAGACCCGTCGGTCAAATAACGTCCTAAGGGAGACCCTAAGGAGTATAAACAGAAGGAATTCCTGCGCAGCATGCTACGGGACAGCCCGACCCGACTATCCAAGGCTCAGAAGCAAAGTAACTAGGTCCCAAAACCAAAAGCTCACAAAACAGATCTTAAATGCATGGAAATGCATATAAACAGCATAAGAAGCTTGCATACAGATAGGGGAATCCAACCCCGCAAACGGAACTCAAAACGGAGCTAAAATAGAGAAGTTATGCTCAAAACAGTGGCATGTCCGAACTTGCGTCCGACGTTGCAAGTTCGGACAGAGGCCGAGAATCAGAGGTTGAGAAAACGTTGATGTCCGAACTTGCGTCCGACCTTCGAAGTTCCGACGCAAGTCGAAAGTCAGAAACCAGAACTCTCATCGTGTCCGAACTTGCGTCCGACCTTGCAAGTTCGGACAGATGTCGAAACTCACACGAAAAATCATCCTCGCGTCGGGTCCGAACTTACAAGTTCGGACCGATGTTCGGACACCTCAAAATCTTGAAAATCAAAACGCGCCCGATGAACTGTCCGAACTTTGCATGTTCGGACAGAAGTTCGAACAGCGCAAAACTGTCGAATTCCAGAAAGAACAGATGCGCAGAAGAGAACCAAAAATCATCACAACTCACCCAAAACTCACAAAATTGTAAATCAGTACCCTCGGGGGTTTAGCCAAACGATTAACAACGCAAAACCGATGTGAAAACACACAAGCCACACACCAAACAGATCCGGAAACAGAAACCAAAAGCAATCCCCGAGGGTGAGCAAACAACCCCGATTCCATCCCCCACTTACCTCAATTCGTAGAGGAGATTGCACCAGTCTGAAGCAGAGTGAAGACTCGACACACAGCAACCCCGAACAGCACAATCAGCCACTGAATTCGCAAAGAACAGCCCCCAAAATTAGAAGACAAAAATCAGAAACTGCTCCTCTCGAAACAAACAACAACTCCACCGAATTCACCAACGAACCTACCTGATTTGCAGAGGAGAAGAACCCGCACAGCAGCAGCAGAAAATCGACGCAGAAACGCAGCAGAAATCCACACAAAACCAAAGGCACACCAATGGAGAAGAAGAAGAGAGAGCGCTCAAACTGTCGCGAGGAAGAACGAGCGGTTTGCAAATTTGATCGTGAATAGAAAAAAGAAAACAAATGACTTATCTTTCCTTAATAAGTCTTACCAAAATAAAAGAGAGGGGAATGACCTCCTTGCCCCCATCTTTTAATTCAATGCCTCCGACGTCCCCTCTACTAAACAAAGCACACATAGCATAACTTTAATTAATAACATTAACCGGAACGTTATTTATGAAATCTGAAAAACGAAATACGTAGTATTACAGATTATCTCGCAAATTTATTGGTTAAACATGAGGAAAGCCAAGCTAGGAGCAAAGTAGACGAAGAATCTAGAGCCGGTCAAAATTCGCAAAAGAGAACGAGTCAAGATGTACGTCCGTGTTGTGTCCGCTCAACCAGGGCCGGACAGAACCAATGCGTCCGAGGAACCAGGGCCGGACAAGGGACGGACAAGGGGCGGACAAGAGAGAAGGACGTTCGTGGAAAAAAGCACGGACAGAAGCAAGGACACAATGTGTCCGTGGCCTGTCCGGGGAAAAAAGGCCGGACAACACTAGGATGTCCACCCAAATATAGCCGGACACAAACAAGGACGCGTGTAAATGCAACCTAGATCCAGAAAGTGTCACGCCTGATTTCCTTCACCGACCGTCTTCCCCAATTGCTTCTTCCTTTGCGGCGCCTACAGACATATCGAACTGCTCCATTAACAATATCAGGCACCCCCCTTTTCCTGCAAATCCTTTCACGCATGCTACAGCTCTTTCTCCACTCCAGATCTGCCTCCAAACCTTATCCTCTGCTCCTATATAAACCCAGCTCCTTCAACCATTAAACACGCACGGGAGATTAAAAGGAAACAGACCATCGCTCACCACACTCCTCCATTCTCTTCCATTCATCTTCTCCCATAACACCACAACATTCCATACTCACGTACTCAGCAGAAACAAAAGAAATAGAAGAGAGGCAGCAGAAGTGAGAGCGAGTGCAGACCCGTTCTTTCTCTGAATTAATGTCTAAATCTATCTGTGCTATCTTTTTATCTCCGTTAATGTCTGAGTAATTTTATTTGTATCTTCGGATGAGGGTTTGATTCTAATATTACTTAAATCAGTATTTTTCACCCGTCTCTCTTATTAAACTTGATTTAATTTCTTTCAACAAATATTGTTAAATGCTTTGCGTGACAAACAACTGCATTTTTATGGTAACTATCAACATATGGTTTTGAGATAGTCAAGTACCACAAAGGAATAAACCTTGGTATTTACACTCCGGATTGAGTAGGAAAATACTGATGCTATTACTAAGAGTTCGTAACTGACAATTATTAACTCCAATAGACAATAAATAATTGAGACATGGTTATAAATCTGTTTAAGTAATTTAGGCAATTCCCCCGTTGTCCTAGGATACCTTTTTCCATCCACATCAACTAATTTACTTTATTTTACTATTTCCTTACTGAACCAACAACAAATCAAGCTTGCCTCTGGCTAAACCCTTTTTACTGTTTTTATTAAATACCGAGACTAGGATAATTGAACAATTTCCCTATGGGTACGACACTTGTTGTACTACTCCGACTAAGGTGCACTTGCCTATTAGTTTGCTGTAAATCTATATATATTAATGTATAGTATTTACCCAACACTTCTCCTCTTCTCTTGCATACTCTAGCTTCATTAAGGCTCCAATCACAAAAATAAGTATATATTCTTCATCCCCTTAGCATTCTCTATCATTATCTCTTTTCAAATTCCAAAAATGAGGAAGTTCATATCCATGGGTTTTGCCCATTTGAAGAGAAAATGGTACCAAATCGAAGCTTGAAGTCTCCTCTCTCCATTAAGGTAAAACTGTCCATGAAAAACTCATGTTTCCTCCATCTCTCTTTGTAGCCAATTTTTTCCCATTGTAATGCTCTATTTTTCTCTCTCTTTTGAGCACCAATCCAACCTTGCAATGGTGGTGGGATCACCTTCTTGAGCCAAGGGCAAAAACCCCTCTTAAATGACTCCAAAGGTGAACCCTAGATTTGGTGTTGTAAGCATTACAATGAATTAGCATTATTCCAAGGGTTAGCATTTTAATTACACTTATTTTATATTCCTTGGATGATGGGAATGGAGTTTGGCAACTCCATTTCCCACTTGGCCGATTTTAACCAAGAAAGATAGAAGGAGGAGATTGGAAAAGAAAAGAAGGAATTATGAGCTTAAGGTAAGAAATCCTTCTTAATGCTAATTTTAATGCATTAGAATAATGGGAATGGGTAAAGGAATGAATGAACCCAAAATATTGTACTAGGAATGTAGTTAGTGGAAGTTTGAGAGTATTTGTGAATTGATGTTTGAATTGAAGGCCTTAGAGCCAAGTAATTTGAGTATGTGTATTGGTATTGTTGTTTGAGGAAGTATTGATAAATTGATATTGCTTTGAGTGCTGGTAGGACCCTTGTATGGGTGTGGCTAGTTCAGGAATGAATTTGGTGAGAATGGATGAATGTGGATAAGTTAGATTTATAGGCAAACTATGGCAAAATTTTAGTAGGAAATATGCATTTTTGGATGACTTGGTGAATGGGAGAACCAAGGTGTGTATTGGGTTGAGTAGAGATGTTTAGTAACCGTGCAGTGGTAGTTGTAGGATGAGAATAAAAGGGTGTAAAATCTGTAGCAAGAAGTGATGTAATGCATTGGAAAATCTAGGAAGAACTACTGTGCAAGATTTAGTAAAATGAGTGTTGAACTTGGGTATAGATAATGCATTTGTTTGGAAATGAAATGGAAGGGTAAATGGAGTTAGGACAAAATGCAAAGTGCAAGAGAAGTGTAGAAATGCACAAGTGTGCAAATTGTAAAAATGAGAATGGAAATTTGTAGAAATTGAGCAAGAAGTTGAGTAAGGATTGGACCAAGGATTTAAGGAGTTTTAAGGAGTGCTTAAGTGTGTTTAAACATGTATAAAACATGTGGAAAGATTATGGAATGATTAGAGGTGGATTAAGGGTTGATTTGGGGTTGAAAAATCAACATAGTAGCAGTTTTTAGCAGGGTCCAGGACCTAGGATATGTACCAAGTCCCAGACCGCATCAAAAAACATGTCGAGAGTGCATCCTGCAAGTGGTCCGGGACCTAGGTCCAGGACCAAGTCCTGGACCAATAGTTAAAAAGGGCCGAGAGTGATTTCATGAATGGTCCGGGACCTTGGGTCCGGACCAAGCCCGGTGTAACACCCCATCCAACAACCAACACATAATAACAATCTGCAGCGGAAACTCAACTCATCACATTACTTATTCCAATGGTGTTACACGCCGTTAACCACCCACGTGGCTAACAAGGCTAATATATGTACATTTGGTATCGGTCTGATGGACTAGATTCCCGAGCAACTACACATACAATACTCAATCCATCTTCAACATTTATTATATACATACACTCCCCCTGTACCGAGTATTTAAAAACTGTTGCCGACAACAACTTCGGTCTTACTACACCTACTGTATACATACACTTAAAAGTTTACCCATGTACAATGACTACCGTCCTACTCTCGAACGGCTTCCAGCACTTCGTACCTGAAATAGGAAAAAGAAGAGAAAGGGGTGGCCCCAAGGGGCTCAGCACCTTGCTGGTATGGTAATCCCGCAGCCCGCATGCTACCGGGCCACGCACGACTAATTGTCGTCTTAGCATGCAGTTGATTATATTAATTCATGCATACAAACCATTAATATATCTCACATAATATTTCGCCTCAATGGGCTCCACCAATAACCAAACATCCACGCTTAACCAACCATCCAATGATTCCCTAAACCCTAGAGTGGCTCTCCTCAAGAATGGAGCTACTTCCTTAACGAACGACGTGTACCATTAATCGGGTTATCCTTAAACGCCTCTTGTCACCAACTGGGATTCATTTCCATGATCCACACATTCCATGTCCTACAACATAACTCATCCTACACATAACAAACATAACAACCCTTTCTTGTCTCGACGGACACATGACCGCATTGCATTCATTTAAAAACATCCAATATATATAAGCCAAAGCATAGCAAGGTATTTTGCATATCAACAAACAATACATATACCTCGAGAACGTTAACATTAAGATCCTTCCACCATAGTTAGTCCATACCATGAGCACAGAGATTGTTGCCAAACTCATACCAAGCTCGTTAATTACCTCATCACCATCCTGTTATTTGAACGGTTGACTTAAACCCAAGGTGTGTCGGATATAGTGATCCCAAGCACACCAAACAACACAGTATGCCCCTATGGCCCGACGTGAGTCAGTAAACTAGCTTTGGATAAGCTAAGGGAAGGTTGAAACCAAATTGGAATACCACCTAAACATACACCAAGGGAGCCGAACTGGATATGATAACGACCCCCACCATCACACGCGTGGCCGGAAACTACCGGACTCCTCACCCCCCATTAGCCCATAGACTCTTATAAATAAGTAGTTAGAGATCCATTATGGAGCCTACCACAACCACACACCATACGGTATCATAACCGAGTTAAGCACAAGGGAGGAGAGAGTCATACCTTCACATACAAACATCACGCACACAAACATCACATAACCAACTCACGCATAACCGTGGTTAGAACGTTCTTAAGTCGGAAACGTGTTACCGGATACCGTTCTCCTACGTTTACCTAATAGAGGTTAACTAGCCCTTCAAGCGCATTTGAGGTTACCGGTATCAGCACGTAAACATACAATAACAATAACGACTGTAAACTCGTTTCATGATTTATCTCATAACGTGGCAAAATATAGAAAAACACATTGGCATACAAGCCGGTGTAATCCGGTAGGACACAGGTTGCAAGAAAACCATACCTGTCACCGGGGTCCACTTATCCTGTCCATTTATGTTCCTCGAGCAATTCTCGAACAACTGTTAACATCACACGTGTTTTCATTAACGTCGGGGTTGGCTTGATCATTTAATGTCAATGCTAATTTTTCCCCGTTAACTTAGTTACATAACTTAACATTTTTAACTTGTTTTACTCTCACATTTTAATACAACTTTTAACCCACTTAGGTGTTATTAAAACTCCCCTAGCATGCCTCAACATCCTTATAACATCATACCTACCAATCCCCATCATCACAAATCATTTTATAACCTTAAACCATGTTCTTGGTCCGACCGACCCACGACCGACCACAACTGGGTCGGTCCTTTACAGACCCCTTTTACTTCCTTACAAACATGCCCGTCCGACCCACGTCCGACCCACCATTCTGGGTCGGTCCATGTGCGAACATTTTTCCACCTTTGAAACTTGACCGACCGACCCATGTCCGACCCACCCTTTTGGGTCGGACCATCACCGAACATTTTCCCAACATTTTACAGAGGCTCGACCGACCCAAAAACTGGGTCGGCCCCTGGGTCGGTCGCCTCCTAAACTTACCCAAACTAGTCAATTCTTCACCAAACTTCTCCTAAGGCCTCTCAATGTGTTCTAACACCATTTGGCACTTCAAACACACCCTTAAGATTCTTAAACACTCACAAAACTATTTTTCCTAATTCCTTAAACTTTTACTTATATCTCCACAAAATTCCTAACACTTACAATGTTTTCTCCTTATGATTTCTAGGTGGCATTTCACCTATAATGACCACAATACCAAGGTGTTTCCTCTACACCTTATCATCATCTCTCAACTTCTTTCCTTACTAACTAAATCTCCTTTTCACAACTTCTTAAAACTCCTTACTCAAAACCTTACCTAAACATCATTTTTCTTTGAACACCAACATTACCTAAACCTTAAACAAACTCCTCCAAGACTTAAATACATCTTAAGAACACCCATAGATTTCTAAAACTTCCAAGATAATGCCTAAATCCTTGCATCACTCTAAATCACCTTAATACATGTTTTCTTCTCAAGTATACATTCATTCACCTTTAACACTTCCTAGTTCACCAAAACTCACTTACCACACTTAGAACTTCTTACACATTTCCCAAATTTGGCCATAGCTTCTCTTGTATATACTCACATCCAACACTTAGGTTTTTACCTTATTTCATTCAAAACACCTAAAATCCATCAAACACATCTTTATACACAAACTTCACACATTAAGCACTACATCACAATATAGTGCATAACTTAAATTGCTTGGCACTTAGGCCCTTAAATAACATGGCTCTTAGGCCCTTAAATTGCATAACCTTAAACACTGAATTTCCCACATAAATAATGCCTTTGACCTACAAATACATACACCAGAACATATGTTCTTTACTAGTCTCCTTGAGAACACTTTACTAGGTCACTCACCATTGGCTCCTTAGGTATTTTATCAAGCAAATCAAGCTCATTTTCCTAAGGCATTTAAACTACATTGAGATAGCTTGTTTACCTTTTTCCTCACAAATTTCTTTCTTGTTCCTTGTGAAACCGGTAGGGCATTTGGTCCCTTTTAAAGTTCTATACATTGTACAAACAACATAATGAGTATTCAAGCTTTAAGCTTCATCTCATTGTAAACCCTAGTTACATATATTGTTTTAACACATTAAGGTAATTGTTTTACCTTGGAATTGGAAGAGAACTTGAATAAGTATCAAGAGAGGACTCCTCCTAGCCCTTGGAAGATCCAAATGAAGCTAAACAAGCAAGATAAATACACCATGGTGAGGTGAATTTTCGGACAACAAAACATGAAGGAAACTTGATTTTTCTTTGAGTTTCCTTACCTTGAAGCAAAGGAGAACAAGAATATGTAGAAATACAAGCTCAAGCTCCATCAATGGTGAATCTTCATGGCACCAAAATTGAGCTCTTGAAGATTTGAAAAGATAGAAGTGTAGAGCTTGGTCTAACTAAGACAAATATGGTCTTGGAATTTGATTTGGCCAAGGGAATCACAAGTTACAAGTGAAGGAAGATGAAGAATGAGTGTGGGCTGTTGGAAACCGATGGAGAGAGGAGGAAGAAGAAGACCATCGTGGGAAATGAAAGAAGAAATGAAAGAATGAAGATAACACTTGCTTTTGGAGATATTTATGTACTAAAGTAACTTTCTTCTTTTTACTTTCTTTTCCTTCCTTCCTTTAATTGATTTTACATGGTGGTGACTCACCTTACTACAAAAACCGGCCACCATTATAATAGAAGGGTAATATAGTCTTTATTGACTCATTTAATTACTTATAACATTATATGTTACAAACTAGCTTATAAAAGTTACTATTCACAAACTAAGGCACATAGAAGTGAAATTTTTGATTTCCCACTAATATGGCCACCCAAATGTGATACTATATAGTACACATATTAATTAAAGAGTAATGATGGACATTTAGCCATTCAAAACTTTACAAGACAATTTTTCAAAAACGTGCTTTAAGACTCCTTAAGCACATTTTGTGTTTTAACTTGTTTCCAAGCTTGGTTTTCTTTAGTAATTGATTTAATATGTTCATTAACATATAAATAAGGTGTAGGTATGACCATTAGGTCTTATACACATTCATCCCAAGCTTAGAGCACATTTTTGCTCATATTGACTTTAAGGTATTACCTTGTGTTTGTTTGGTTTCATTGTCTACCAAGTTTCTTAAGGACTTATTTAGCCTTATCAAATCATAATTAAATGTTATCAGTCTTGGTAGGCTCTTTGGGTCCTAACCAAGTTCACTCATAGCTTAGAGCATGTTTTTGCTCAGACTGTGTCTTAATGCTTTATTGCATTTATTATGGTTTAAATTGTTCACTGATGTTACTAAGGCACTTTTTAGCCTTTACATACCATAATTTGATATTTAAACCACATATCAAGGTTTGGGGTATTTCAATCTACCCCCCTTAAAAGAACTTCGTCCTCGAAGTTCACACTTTTCACACATCATTAGTTTAGAACACGGAATCACTTGGAAATAAACTTCCATAACCAAAACACACTTTACATCACAACCTCAGACTTAATGGTCCGGGCAACACATTCACATCCACACATAACATAACATATCCACATGATAACCTCGGACTCTATGGTCCGGGTATCTTAACAACACTTACACATACATACAACCCCTTTGACTCACTGGTCTTGGGTAACATAACACATTTGGACACATAGGTCCCCATAACATAACAGTCTTTAGACACATAGGTCTATGTAACACCACACATTTAGACTCATAGGCCTTGAGTATACACTTTAGGAAATCCAGGTCAAAACAACATTCATTACACATACCACACAACATGTCAGAGCATGTATAGCAATCAAAATATCCTTGATATACACTGTGATCCCGCAGAACCCGGTCGCGATGGACGCCTTCCGTCCCCGTGCCTTTGGGAAATTAAAACAATCACTTAAATTTAAAATTTCCTTGTGAGGTTAAGTATAAGAAGATCTTTTATTCAACATATTAATCGATTGTTGAAATACCAATGGAAAATCCTTTTGAAAACACCACACAACTCCAAGTCCGATTTATGCTCTTTGTATCTTTCTTAATATAGTTATTTATGACCACTTACAGGGAGCTTCAAGAGTCATCCAACCCTGATGTGATCAGCATCAGTGTTGAACTATCTTTCCACCCCAATTTGTGTTCGGCTTCCCTTGATCTCATGAATCAAGTTTCATCTCCCACTTCATTTCAACCAACAATTAATTCAAGCATATCCCATTTTCTATCTTGAATCCTTCTAGTCATAATCATAACATCTCCAAGGGATAGAACTCCGTCTATCAATCATCATCCAAATCCAACTTAATTCAAGTTACCTAGAGAATTCAATTCTCACTAGGTTCTATGTCGGTCTCATAACCCTTCATAAATCACAACATTGTATATATATACATATATCTTTTATCAAAATACAATACATGGTTTACATTTATGCACCGTCGGGGTTTTAGTTCCCCGGGAGTTTCTTTACTCCCTTCCACTTGTACTCTCACACACCACTGTTAACAAAATAAACACACTTCCCATAAATGCGTATGTTTATATAACACACGCGCCAACCGTCATAACAATCATTTTGTGCTATGCACACCTAATTCGCGTACACTTGTACGGTAAAACACACTAAGTGGTTTTGCGCTCTACCCCCCTTAAAAGGGATTACGCCCACGTAATCAATCACTGAGCATTAGCTTAAAATGTTCTTCCGTCGTGAAGTGTTTTAACTTCCACGCGGTCTATTACACAATGGATTCTGATTAGAGGATCTTAACCATATTGGCGGTTTAGTCCCTAAACCAAGAATTCGCATTGGAGTTGTAACTCATAATCGGTTTCGGTCCTGGCCTGTGAGGCTTTTAGGCATTGATATCTAGCCATCCATTCGTATTCACAATGTATACCCGGTACCTGACGCATGGGCTCACTGGCCTCTGTTGTGCAACCCTGATAATTATAGAGCTAGTTTGCTCCATTCGTTACTGTTACTGTATTGTACATCTCCAATGTATGCCCTTATCTTGGGAACAATGGGTTCTCAACCGACGCATGGTATCTTTTACCCTGAGCGAATTCGGTGAGTTTCACGATTTTCCATCCACTTCTCCAGTAGTTTACAGCGTAAACTACTATGTAATTCGCAATGATCGTCTTGCTTCTACCGACTTACTGTCGGTTGAGATTGAGCTACTACCTAGTGTGTAGTGCTCTCTCAGCTATTTACAATATTGGGGTATATTCCATACCGATATTTGGCAGTTAGTGCTACTGTTATCACTCATTCTTAACCGTACCTCCACCTTTGGTTTCGTACAAGTATCCCTTATTGGTGCGGTCTTGCATTTCCTATGCATCGGCCATTATAACATTATTCTTCCACCATCAACATGTTCCAATTCCTAGCTATCCCACTCGATCATTACTGCGCAAGTGCAATACCAAAACACTCAGTCATACAGAGTGCAGAGGCGTAAACTCTTGACAGTAACTCTCTCATGCGATTGCGATAGGAATTTTCACTGAAATCCTTATCATCTAACGCTTGCCACCGGCTTAGTGCTCGGTTCATTTGCTATCACTTACTGTTGTATCTCCACTGGGGTTAAGTCACAACTCTGCTTACTCGCCATTTTATCATCTAACCATCCTCATACAACGGTCGCTTATTGCGCGCCGTGTCCTTACTCATTATATAACATCAACTTATACTGCATCTGCTATTATATTAGCTTCTGCCAATATGCTGGGTTTATCTGGCCACTTATTTGGCTGGTTTTTGAATATATTACTATCTTTCCCTTGAGCGTTGTTCGCTACACATTTAGCTTCACACACCTATGGTGATTGCTATCAACTTATCACACTTCCTGTCTACACAACAGGTACGAGCACTTTTTTTTTTGTGTTATTTTATTTAAATCACCCTGGGGTAATAACAACGTGGTCCGTCCTCCACATATCTCTTGAACTTGATTCACCTAACTACCGCTTCTGCGGTCTCACAATATCGAGAGGTATCCCCACTCTTAATGCAGTGGTTCGCTTACCACTCTATTCGCTTATACCACATAAACTTCTACAATCAACCGTATTCATATAACATATCTTACTTATGGCTTATAAGCCTTATTTGCCTTGAGCTGGGCTCATTGTAGGCTGTCCACACATATGTACTTCTCTGTACAACATTACATATTTAGAGGTTGTAGTGGGCTCCATGACAAGGTCGTTGCATTTCGTTTCCCTTCATGGGATGCCCCTTAGGTTTGTCAGTCCGTCTCCTGACCACTTATGTCTAAACTGGGTGTTAATTTCAACGCTTGTGGTTCTGTCATGCATTTCGTTCAACAATTATTGATGCGAACACCCTTGAAGGAATTCTCCTGGGTGTTGTTAAGTTATGCCTTTACATCCGGTTCATAATTATTGGTACATCTAGTTATGTACGCCTTTCGCGTTCTTTACTGGTTATTATCTTCTTCTGTGAAGATTAACATTTCTTGATAGTGTATGTACTCATTCTGGGAATTTCATCCCGTCCATTGCACTTAATGTGTCCACATTAGGCTGGGTCACCATTCCAGCTATCATGTTTGCTCCTGGGGATCCTTAAGTCGTATAAGCTGTCTTTACATTGCAGTTAGTGCACTTCGCACCTCCTGACTCTTAAACATTTCCTTGAAAGGAATTCACTAATTCCTTTAGTCTTGTTAACTTAATTGGGTTCCTTAACTTCAAGCATTCCTTGTATTTTCTAGCTCCTGTTGATTTATACTGCTGACCGTAGACGGAGTCGACTACTCCCCGTGCTTCGGACCCTACTGGTATACATATATGGGGTATCATACTGATACATTACTACTTACCCAACTAACCTATAAGCAGGTCTGTCAGGCCCACATGCTCCTATCGGAGTGCGGTCGTCCCACAACACAGTTGGTACACTTGTAGTGTCCGTCACACGCCTAGGTGAAGTATTCTGTCGTCAACTCCCTTATATTGTCCTGTGACAATATTCATTCCTTGCTTCCCGAACTTAATCGAGGGAAGGTTTATCCACTGTTGCATCCTTGTCAATTGCCCCTGGTTTCACTGGTTTGGTTTAAAAGAAGGTTGGAAAGAAGTGTTGGTTTGAAAGAAAATCTGGTTTTGAAAGAAAAGGTTTGAATAAATTTAGGTTTGAAAGAAAAATTTTCATGGTTTCACAACATCTTCTTACCTTAGTCAAGTCTAGCTTCTTGCTGACTGGTGTACTTCCAATTACAGAGGTTAGGCTAACAGGCCCTTCCACTGTTATGACATTCACATTTAACTTTATTGTACTTTTCCAAGTATTTTGTAGAGGTTATGAATTTCCCGAACAGTCCTATTATAGCAGCACTTGCTATGGCAAGTGCGCCATGCTAACTGGCTATCAGTTCAACACATACCGGTTGTGGTATTGTTTTTACCCGTACTATCATCAGTGGCCTTGTTGGCCCTCACTGATCTTACTGCCTTGATAAATACTCCTCTAGGTAACTTCTCACTGTTTTCACATAATAATCAGTAGCTAGGGTGTTTCCCTTTCTGGGAGACCCTTTGTCTTAGTATTATATTCACCTTGTAGCCCGTTCCACGCATTGTCGTGGTTACTGAGACTTGTCTTGTTTGGGCACTACGTTGTAGTTCCTTGACGGTTGGTATACCGTTGGTGTTTTATTTATTAACTGTGGTCCCATAGACATTCGTCTCGGGTTTTATTAATCCACTTCTTGCCTGTTGCACGATCGGTGCGTTGCAAGCTGGTCATCCTCGACTGCTCGGCATGTCGACCCAGGTTGCCAGAAATTCTATTCTCCTTTACACAAGGTCCTTCATTCATTGCTATGAAATGCGGTTAACATCATTTAGGTGGAGACCGCCTCCGGGATTCCCAATTTTCGGGATCTACCGTATGGCAGGTTCTTCGTACCTTAAAGGTAATTAATAGCAGCCAGATCGGGTATTCCCGAGTAAGAGTGGACTTCCATCTCTCTGGCGTTGTTTCCCAAGTTATATACCAGGGATTGTGGAGGGTGGGATGGATATTGTAGGTTTCCAGTAGTCACTGGTAGTTCCTAACTAGCGTATCTCTCACGCTATCACTCAACCCTTAACCCAAAGTACTTAAATCCTAACTCGGTACTTCCTAAGCTCGGTAATTCAGTCATCAGAGCGATACTTCGCTCTGATACCACTTTTTGTAACACCCCATCCAACAACCAACACATAATAACAATCTGCAGCGGAAACTCAACTCATCACATTACTTATTCCAATGGTGTTACACGCCGTTAACCACCCACGTGGCTAACAAGGCTAATATATGTACATTTGTATCGGTCTGATGGACTAGATCCCCGAGCAACTACACAATACAATACTCAATCCATCTTCAACATTTAATATATACATACACTCCCCCTGTACCGAGTATTTATAAACTGTTGCCGACAACAACTTCGGTCTTACTACACCTACTGTATACATACACTTAAAAGTTTACCCATGTACAATGACTACCCGTCTACTCTCGAACGGCTTCCAGCACTTCGTACCTGAAATAGGAAAAGAGAGAGAAAGGGGTGGCCCCAAGGGGCTCAGCACCTTTGCTGGTATGGTAATCCCGCAGCCCGCATGCTACCGGGCCACGCACGACTAATTGTCGTCTTAGCATGCAGTTGATTATATTTAATTCATGCATACAAACCATTAATATATCTCACATAATATTTCGCCTCAATGGGCTCCACCAATAACCAACACATCCACGCTTAACCAACCATCCAATGATTCCCTAAACCCTAGAGTGGCTCTCCTCAAGAATGGAGCTACTTCCTTAACGAACGACGTGTACCCATTAATCGGGTTATCCTTAAACGCCTCTTGTCACCAACTGGGATTCATTTCCATGATCCACACATTCCATGTCCTACAACATAACTCATCCTACACATAACAAACATAACAACCCTTTCTTGTCTCGACGGACATGACCGCATTGCATTCATTTAAAACATCCAATATATATAAGCCAAAGCATAGCAAGGTATTTTGCATATCACAACAACAATACATATCACCTCGAGAACGGTTAACATTAAGATCCTTCCACCATAGTTAGTCCATACCATGAGCACAGAGATTGTTGCCAAACTCATACCAAGCTCGTTAATTACCTCATCACCATCCTGTTATTGAACGGTTGACTTAAACCCAAGGTGTGTCGGATATAGTGATCCCAAGCACACAAACAACACAGTATGCCCCTATGGCCCGACGTGAGTCAGTAAACTAGCTTGGATAAGCTAAGGGAAGGTTGAAAACAAATTGGAATACCACCTAAACATACACCAAGGGAGCCGAACTGGATATGATAACGACCCCCACCATCACACGCGTGGCCGGAAACTACCGGACTCCCACCCCCCCATTAGCCCATAGACTCTTATAAATAAGTAGTTAGAGATCCATTATGGAGCCTACCACAACCACACACCATACGGTATCATAACCGAGTTAAGCACACAAGGGAGGAGAGAGTCATACCTTCACATACAAACATCACGCACAAACATCACATAACCAACTCACGCATAACCGTGGTTAGAACGTTCCTTAAGTCGGAAACGTTGTTACCGGATACCGTTCTCCTACGTTTACCTAATAGAGGTTAACTAGCCCTTCAAGCGCATTCGAGGTTACCGGTATCAGCACGTAAACATACAATAACAATAACGACTGTAAACTCGTTTCATGATTTATCTCATAACGTGGCAAACATACAGAAAAACACATTGGCATACAAGCCGGTGTAATCCGGTAGGACACAGGTTGCAAGAAAACCATACCTGTCACCGGGGTCCACTTATCCTGTCCATTTATGTTCCTCGAGCAATTCTCGAACAAACTGTTAACATCAACGTGTTTTCATTAACGTCGGGGTTTGCTTGATCATTTAATGTCAATGCTTAATTTTTCCCCGTTAACTTAGTTACATAACTTAACATTTTTAACTTGTTTTACTCTCACATTTTAATACAACTTTTAACCCACTTAGGTGTTATTAAAACTCCCCTAACATGCCCTCAACATCCTTATAACATCATTACCTACCAATCCCCATCATCACAAATCATTTTATAACCTTAAACCATGTTCTTGGTCCGACCGACCACCGACCGACCCACAACTGGGTCGGTCCTTTACAGACCCCTTTTACTTCCTTACAAACATGCCCGTCCGACCCACGTCCGACCACCATTCTGGGTCGGTCCATGTGCGAACATTTTTTCCACCTTTGAAACTTGACCGACCGACCCATGTCCGACCCACCCTTTTGGGTCGGACCATCACCGAACATTTTCCCAACATTTTACAGAGGCTCGACCGACCCAAAAACTGGGTCGGCCCCTGGGTCGGTCGCCTCCTAAACTTACCCAAACTAGTCAATTCTTCACCAAACTTCTCCTAAGGCCTCTCAATGTGTTCTAACACCATTTGGCACTTCAAACACACCCTTAAGATATTCTTAAACACTCACAAAACTATTTTTCCTAATTCCTTAAACTTTTACTATATCTCCACAAAATTCCTAACACTTACAATGTTTTCTCCTTATGATTTCTAGGTGGCATTTCACCTATAATGACCACAATACCAAGGTGTTTCCTCTACACCTTATCATCTCTCAACTTCTTTTCTTACTAACCAAATCTCCTTTTCACAACTTCTTAAAACTCCTTACTCAAAACCTTACCTAAACATCATTTATTCTTTGAACACCAACATTACCTAAACCTTAAACAAACTCCTCCAAGACTTAAATACATCTTAAGAACACCCATAGATTTCTAAAACTTCCAAGATAATGCCTAAATCCTTGCATCACTCTAAATCACCTTAATACATGTTTTTCTCAAGTATACATTCATTCACCTTTAACACTTCCTAGTTCACCAAAACTCACTTACACACTTAGAACTTCTTACACATTTCCCAAATTTGGCCATAGCTTCTCTGTATATACTCACATCCAACACTTAGGTTTTTACCTTATTCATTCAAAACACCTAAAATCCATCAAACACATCCTTATACACAAACTTCACACATTAAGCACTACATCACAATATAGTGCATAACTTAAATTGCTTGGCACTTAGGCCCTTAAATAACATGGCTCTTAGGCCCTTAAATTGCATAACCTTAAACACTGAATTTCCCACATAAATAATGCCTTTGACCTACAAATACATACACCAGAACATATGTTCTTTTACTAGTCTCCTTGAGAACACTTTACTAGGTCACTCACCATTGGCTCCTTAGGTATTTTATCAAGCAAATCAAGCTCATTTTCCTAAGGCATTTAAACTACTTGAGATAGCTTGTTTACCTCTTTCCTCACAAATTTCTTTCTTGTTCCTTGTGAAACCGGTAGGGCATTTGGTCCCTTTTAAAGTTCTATACATTGTACAAACAACATAATGAGTATTCAAGCTTTAAGCTTCATCTCATTGTAAACCCTAGTTACATATATGTTTTAACACATTAAGGTAATTGTTTTACCTTGGAATTGGAAGAGAACTTGAATAGTATCAAGAGAGGACTCCTCCTAGCCCTTGGAAGATCCAAATGAAGCTAAAACAAGCAAGATAAATACACCATGGTGAGGTGAATTTTCGGACAACACAAAACATGAAGGAAACTTGATTTTTCTTTGAGTTTCCTTACCTTGAAGCAAAGGAGAACAAGAATATGTAGAAATACAAGCTCAAGCTCCATCAATGGTGAATCTTCATGGCACCAAAATTGAGCTCTTGAAGATTTGAAAAGATAGAAGTGTAGAGCTTGGTCTAACTAAGACAATATGGTCTTGGAATTTGATTTGGCCAAGGGAATCACAAGTTACAAGTGAAGGAAGATGAAGAATGAGTGTGGGCTGTTGGAAACCGATGGAGAGAGGAGGAAGAGAAGAAGACCATCGTGGGAAATGAAAGAAGAAATGAAAGAATGAAGATAACACTTGCTTTTGGAGATATTTATGTACTAAAGTAACTTTCTTCTTTTACTTTCTTTTCCTTCCTTCCTTTAATTGATTTTACATGGTGGTGACTCACCTTACTACAAAAACCGGCCACCATTATAATAGAAGGGTAATATAGTCTTTATTGACTCATTTAATTACTTATAACATTATATGTTACAAACTAGCTTATAAAAGTTAATATTCACAAACTAAGGCACATAGAAGTGAAATTTTTGATTTCCCACTAATATGGCCACCCAAATGTGATACTATATAGTACACATATTAATTAAAGAGTAATGATGGACATTTAGCCATTCAAAACTCATTTACAAGACAATTTTTCAAAAACGTGCTTTAAGACTCCTTAAAGCACATTTTGTGTTTTAACTTGTTTCCAAGCTTGGTTTTCTTTAGTAATTGATTTAATATGTTCATTAACATATAAATAAGGTGTAGGTATGACCATTAGGTCTTATACACATTCATCCCAAGCTTAGAGCACATTTTTGCTCATATTGACTTTAAGGTATTACCTTGTGTTTTGTTTGGTTTCATTGTCTACCAAAGTTTCTTAAGGACTTATTTAGCCTTATCAAATCATAATTAAATGTTATCAAGTCTTGGTAGGCTCTTTGGGTCCTAACCAAGTTCACTCATAGCTTAGAGCATGTTTTTGCTCAAACTGTGTCTTAATGCTTTATTGCATTTATTATGGTTTAAATTGTTCACTGATGTTACTAAGGCACTTTTTAGCCTTTACATACCATAATTTGATATTTAAACCACATATCAAGGTTTGGGGTATTTCACCCGGACCACCCCCAAAATGTTGCCGAAAGTGGTTTTTAGGGTTTAAAACATGGGGGATTGATTGGTAATGGTTTTAGAAGTTGTTAAGGCCTTGTTTGGTGATATGTAAAGGTCCTAAAAAGTGTGAACAAGTGTAGGAAATAAGTGAGAAGTAAGGACATAGTTTGACATAAGTAAAACTAAGTATAACGGGACAACGAGGTAAGTACGGGAGTAGTAATTGTTAATGTACTGTATGAACATAGTATTAATAACAATGTTGAAACATTATCAGTGGAACAAGTGTGAACCAAGGAACGAGGGAACACACTTTAAAGTTAACCCCGGTGAAAGGTATGATTTTCTCATGCCCTGTATCCTAACTTGGTTACTCTGATTTGTGTGCTTAATTGATCACCTAATTAAAATAAATGCACCAATCGGATTTTAATGCACTTACTTGTGCTTGTATTATATTATTCTTCTTATATTGTCTTGAACATTTATTTTGTATAATTCATGAAATGAATGGATGAGGATGAAGTGTATGTGTAACTGGATGTGTATTTGTGTAGTGTATTAACCTTTGATATGGAGGTAATGACTTCTACTAATTCCTAACCATCTGACTCCTAACTTAAGTATTGAGTAAAATGGAATCAGTAGAAGTCCGATATAGTTTCGGCCACACGTGAGGATAAGGAGACACAAAAGGTTGGATCTGATTCCTGGCCTGAATCCTTTCTATGGACCAAACCCCTTAAATAGGTAGCATCCTAGATTGGTGAGCCACCCTAAAGCTCGGTGGTGTGACGGTGTAGTCCCTGCCCGGAGGTCATACCGTCTTGACTTGAGTAAGTAAGTAAGAATTGTATGAGTAATGGTCTTGGCTAGTGTAAGCCATCGACCTTGAGTAAGAGTAATGTACACCCGATTAACCCGGGTGGGTAAAGAAGCTAACAAGTATTGTGTAAGTATTGGAGAAGTGTATCTCCGTATTCCGGTAAGTATTGATTGGTTGACTTGTAATGTCTATCTTGTGTGTATTGAATGTATGTATACCTTGTGAAATGAATGTATTGTATTGTATAAGAGAATGTATGTATGTATGAATAAATGAACCGCATGTATTCGACCAAGTAGTCGGCGTACCCTCGCTAGTACGCGGGGTATGCAAATTTCATATGCAGCGTTTCGCTGAGCCCCTTGGGGTAGTGTTTTTATTTTACAGGTACCCGAAGCTGTTATGGTCGTAGTAAGAGACCGGCGGCTATGCTTAGATAGCTAGGGATGAATTGTAGCTAGTAAAGAACTGTATAAGGCTTGTAGCCTTTGAAGTGCCAGTGTACCAAGGGGTACACCATTATGAATTCAGGAAGTAGGTGGATCTGTGAGGAATGGGTAGGATGTTAGACTCTTAGTGAGTATGTATGGACATGTGGAAAATATTGTACTTTGGTATTGTACATAGAAGACTCGGTATGTTGTATGGTAAGTATTGAGTAATGTATTGAATGGAAAATCGTTGTATTCGGTTGGTAATTGTAGTATGGATTGTAATCATTTTAGTACTCGGGTATTCCGGTCCATCAGACCGATGCTGTAGTGGAAGTAGGCCTTGTTGGTCACGTGGGTGGCTAACGGCATTGTATCACCCACCGTTGTGTAATGAAGTATTCGTTGCGTATGTATGGAAGTACGAGGAGATTAGACGGTAATGACTGTATTAGCGGTAGGGGTGTTACCACACTAATGAGAATTCTTGGTGCAGGGACTAAACCATCAATATGGTTAAAACCCTTTGATTAAACAACATTGTATAGTAGACTGCATGGATGTTAAAACACTCCATGACGCTCGTATTGTATGAACCAATGTTCAATAGTCATACAAGGTAGATTACGTGGGCGTAATCCCTTTTAAGGGGGGAGGGGGTAGAGCAAAAAACCGCTTAGCGTATGTCTTACGAATTAAGTGCGTAAACTACGATGCGCATAGTGCAAAAGAATTTGTTTTGATGATTGGTACTTATGTTACATAAACATTTGTATTCATTCATTGTGTAATTATGGCTAATACGCACTAGAGATGCGAATACCACGTATATGAATACACTTATCTTGTTAACTCGGGTGTGATTATACAAGTGGGAAGGAGTATAGAAACTCCTGGGGAAATTAAAACCCCTAAGATATGTGTCTATTTGAGATCACACAAGGAATTGAAATGTATGAATCGATATGAAACCGATGTAGAACCTAGTAGGAGTGAGTTCCCTAGGTGATTTAATTTGAGAACAATTGATGGAGTGAGTTCCATCCTTGGGAGTTGTGTTGATGTATGATTTGATTGAGGAAGAGTTTTTTTTGATGAAATGAGCCCATAAGTTTTGAATGCCGAGGTAAACTAGTTTGAAATAAATTAAGAATGATGGATGACCTAAGTTCTATGATTTAGAGAAAAATTGAAATGGATTCCTTTGTGATTATGGCTAGAAAGAGTAAAAGATAGAAAATGAATAATGATTGACTATTTGAATTGTTTGAATTTGAGTGGGAGGTGGAACTTGGTTTACTAGCGACAAGGGAGACCGAACACAAATTGGGTGGAAGGATAGTTAAACACCGATGCTGATCACATTGGGGTTTGATAATTCTTAAGGTCCCTATAAGTGGTCATAAGTAATTACACTAAGAATAGAGGCAAGTAGCATAAATTGGACTTGGAGTTGTGTGTCGTTTTCAAAAAGAATTTCAAACTGATTTCTACAAAAGGATTTTCCTTCAAGCTTGAGAATGATAACCAATTTTGAAACCACTACACCGGACTAGCTACAGTCCTAAGTTGACCGGTAGGTAGGTGGGAGTGAGGATTAGTTTTGAAACCATGCACCAGACGAGCAACCGTCCTAAGTTGACCGGTAGAACGGTGGCAGGGCGTGTATTCTTCAAAAGGCAGCAGGATGTAGAGAAGTCATGTGTCAGCGTGGATGACCTAGAGTGTCTGAGGATATCTAGAGATCCAAATGTTTTTATCAGAACCAAAGGGACTGTGGACCGGAGAGAGTAAGTGTTCAACGTGACCAGTACCTGAGGGATCGGCAGTGTATTACTCAATATGGAATTCGAGGACTGTAGTGCCTTATTGTCTTCGGACCGACCCCATGGAGAGAATGCAAAAGAGTATTTTTATTGCTATACATGTTGTTATATGTGAGTGGTATGTGTAGCGTATACAGAGACAGACATGTGAGTCTGTAAGGTTATATAGGGATTATGACCTTAGCATAGAATATCTATGTGACCAACTATATTAGATTCACCAACTTTGAAGGCAAAGTTCATAAGGGGGGTAGATTGAAATACCTCAAACTTAAATATAGTGATTAAATAATTCTAATATGCTATTTAAGGACCTAATAGTGCCTAAAGAATATTGGTGAAGGAAATAAAGCCAAAAGAAATGAGAAAACGCTTAAAAAGCATAAAATGAAAAAATGAGCGTTACACAACCGTAGGAGGTATATGACCTCGGGTAGGGTCCTATATGGATTCCTAGGGCTTAATTACTCCTAAATAATATGTGGGAATGATTCCCGAAGAAAACGGATCCATATAGTGGATTAAAAACGCTAATGACGCCTTAAAGCATGTTTTTCAAGAAAACCCAAAAACATGAATTTAAGTGGTCAAACAGACCCGTAAAAATTATAGTTGACTATATCACTATAATTAAACATTGATGGGAGCTTAAGAACCCTTAAAATTATAGAAACAGAAAAAATCCGGAAAACGGGCCCGGTTAGTGAATAGTACTCAAACTAGGAATTTAACGAGCGTTTCTTGTAAAAAGACGAAAAATTCTCCAGCCTACTTAATAAGTGGTAGCCGGTATTTAGTAGATAATCAGCTCCCCTCTCTATTACTAACTAGCTAGAAAAAAAAAAAGAAAAGGAAGAAAAGCAAAAAGTAGAAAAGTTACAAAAGTAACTTTTCCTCTCTCTCTTCTCTCTTTCTGTTCCTCCTTCCCATCCGGTAGCATTTCTTCTCCCCACTTGCTGGCGATTTCAAGGTGCCATCCATGGCTACTCCACCTTCTTCCTCTTGCCCAAGCCACATTCATGCTCTAAATCAAAAATAAATTGCATATTTGAGCTCCCCTCATCAAGAGCTTCATTCCTCTCTTTTCAAAATATCAAAAGTTTGAAGTTCATTTCCATGGGTATAGCCCATTTGAAGAGAAAGTTGGAGTTTCTTGAAGCTTGGAGTCTCCTTTTTCATTTAAGGTAAAAGATTCAAGAAAAATTTATTCTTCTTCATTCTTCTGCCTTGGCCGATTTTTACCCGTCTTAATGCCTTGCTTCTTTCCTTGCTTGAGCTATTTTTCAAGTCTTCAATGGAGGATTGGAGCTTCTCTTTGATTCATGCCCAAAACCTCATTCTAGGGCTTAAAGGTAAATCCCAAAATCTTGAGTTTTAAACACCCATTTTGTAATATAGAGCCATTAATGACCTAAGTATCTTGCTTGGTGTCATTTTCTATAGGGGTACCGAATTGGAGCTAGGTAACTCCATGGCCTTGGCTGATTTTCAAGCTAGAAGAAGGGAGAAAGAGAAAGAAGAAGAAAGGAGAACTTGAGAATTAAAGGTAAGCCAACTACCTTAAGTTCCTAAATGTTTTAGAATTTTGGGATGGGAAATAGAAAAATGAATGAAAATCTAAACCAAATGTGTTTGGTGACTTAAGAGAAAAGTGTGATTCTCTTAGTGCAAATGTGAATTTTGTGTGATTTATGGGCCTGAGAGCCAAGCATTTAAATTAGTGCACTATATTGTCTTTAATGAGCTTTGGATGAATTTTGTGTGCTGGTAGGATCCACTAGGGATGTGGTTAGTTGAATTGATTGAGAAGGATGAAACGATGCATTTGTGGCATGCTAGATTTGTGACGAAGTTATAACAAAATTTCTGTAGGAACCAAAGGAGTTTAGGTGTTGTTATGGGTGAGAATAACCTAGGGAGTTACTAGGTGTTGTAAGAGGTTTATTTGGGTTATTTGATCACCCTAGGATGTTGGTGTAAGGCTTGGTTTAATTAAGTGAAAATCTGTAGCAAAGTATGTGGTGAAGTGCCTTGGAATTTCTAGAAGAGAACTAGTGGGCAAGACTTTGTGAATAGATGGACTTGCGTAATAGAGGTGAGAATGGCTAAGAATGCATGGTTATAGTTAACAAGTGAAATGGGAATGGCTTGTGGAAGGTTGTGAAACACCAAGAGGATTTAGAAATGCACAAGTGTGCAAAATGCAAAATGTGAGAATTGAAATTAGTGGAATTGAACAAGAATTGGGTAATGAGGTTGAGCAATGATTTAGTAAGGTTTAAGGAGTGTTTTAGGGTGTTTAAACATGTTGGAAACATGTGGAAGGATTAGGAAAAGATTGGGTGAGAATTAAGGTGAGTTTGGAGTTCAAAGTGAGTAGTTAAAATGGGTACTGGGCTCGACCGACTTTAGGACCGACCTTGTAGGGTCGGTCGGGCTGAAATTTGCAGACCTGGAGTCTTCTGACTTCGGCCGACCTTAGGACCGACCTTGGTGAGGTCGGTCGGGCTAAAATTTTCAAATCCGGAAGTCTTCTGACTTCGACCAACCTTAGGACTGACCTTGGTAGGGTCGGTCGGACTAAATTTTGTAAACTCGTAGCCTACTAACTTCGACCGACCTTGGGACCGACCTTGCTAAAAAAATGGCATTAGTAGTAAACCATTGGGAGAGTAATGACGGTAAGAAAAATATGCACCTTAGTACCTAAGTAATCGAGTGTGAGAAGTGAATGAGAAGTTGTAAACTTAAGTACACTTGAGTAAACCTAAGATTAACGGGACAACGGGGTTAAGTACGGGCGCATGAGTCGTTTGAGTATCGTATTGCCTTAATGTTAATAAAACCACTTGAAATGTTTTCAGTGGTTCGAAAATAACCCAAGGAACGTGAGATGACACAGTAGAGTAATTCCATGGTGAAAGGTATGGATTTCTTGCAACTTGTGTCCTGCCAAGTCCTCTCGGCTTGTGTGTTTGCTTGTGTGCCGACCTAATAAGATAAATGCATGAAAAATGTTTATTGCATTTCTATGTATCTTGATGCATGTGGTATGTGCTAACTAACCTTGTATTATTGTGTAACTTAATGTTGTAGACCGACCCGTAAATGGGTAATGATTAGTTAGTGACTCGTAGAAGAGTCGTTCCGCAAACAACGTGAACGGGGAAAACACACATGAACTATCGATTAGAGAATAACGTTAATGCAACTTTATGAACTCACTAGAATGTGAGAGGTATGTACGGGATTAGTAGACTCCCGTTAACAGTTAGAGAACCGGAACAAAACAATCCATGAAATAACTAATAGTGGAAAGATATAAAGAATCCCTATTAGGATAACATTGGTATTTTAAAGTTATGAACTCATGAAAACAGTATAAAGAGTAATGTGGGACCAACAAACTCCCTTGAAAGGTAGTCAGCCTCCTATATGAGGATCCGACCCGGTAAGAGAAAATAATACGAATGTATAAGTATTCACAATGTTGGGGTAACTCTTGGTTTCTAAGAATACAAGAACTTACGATAATTCCCTAAGTCATTAGAAGACATCGAGAGTGAAGCTTCTAGACTAATATACAAAACTATATTATAACTCCGAGAGATGAGTGTTTGGGAATGTGAGAAGTCTGAGAGAGATTCAGACTTATGTGAAAGAAGTAAGGAACTAAGAGAGTGGTTCAGGTAGCTAGTTGAGCCTTCCCACCATGCTAGACCCAGAGTAGGGTCGAAACCGGGGAAGTAAAACTAGGCATGAAAGCCTGGTGGTGAGTCTTGTGTATGACTCTACCTGGAGGCCATGTGTATTGGCTTAAGAATTATGTAAGAGAAGAATAATTGAGAAAGTATGTTTGAGACCGTAATGTCTAAAGTATTAAGAGAACGAGTAAGGCATCCGGAGAGAACAGATAAAATATTGAATATAAGAAGAGGCGTTAGTGAGGTATAAACTCTCAAAGCCTAAAGAGTAAGAAAACCCAAACTAACTAACTAATGTGTTAGTCTCATTGATTGTATTCTTTGTTTGAATACTTGTGTGAATGCGAACATGATGTTTAACTGCACTTCATGTTTTGATTTAAATAAAATCAACCGCATGTTAAGATGAGAATTAGTTGAGTGTGGCCCGATAGTAGTGGGTTGTACGACTTCCATAGCAGTAAAGGTGCTGAGCCCCTTTGGGGCCACCCATTATTTTTCAGGTACACTGACGACGATACCGTTTGAGAGTAGGATGGGAATGGTGGTTAAGCTTGGGTAGTAGAACATGTATTTACATTGTATTGTATTTGAGTGTTGTAAGACCGAGAGTGTATCGGCATTTGAATTGTAATAGATACTCGGTATAGTTTGTAATGTTGAGACTCGATTTGTAAATGAAAGGAGTTGGAATTGTATTGTATTGAGTACTCGGGAATTCTGGTCCATTAGACCGATGATGTAATGAGTTAGGCCTTATTAGCCACATGGGTGGCTAACGGCATTGTTTCACCCACCGTTGTGTATAGAACATCCGCTGCAAATGTAATGGTTATTGAGGCAAGTATTAGCTAACAAGGAGATTAGCGGTAGGGGTGTTACAAAAAGTGTTATCACATCGCTCTGATGACTGGAAATACCGAATTTAGGAAATACCGAGTTAGGAATTAGAGACTTAGAGCTAAGGGTTGAGTGATAGCGTGTGAGGTACGCTAGATAAGAACTTCCAGTATGAATTGGATACTTACAATACCAATCCCGCCCTCCACAACCCCCAGTTTGTAACTCGGAAAGACCTCTCCTACTCGGAAAAACCAATCTGGCTGTTAGACAGTATTCCTATAGAAACATAAACCCTATCATACGGTAGATTCCAAGAACCGGAATCCCGGAGACGGTTTCGTTTGAACAACAATACCCACTTAATAGCGGAAGATGGAGAATCCTAACCATAAGGAGACCGAAATTTACGACAGCATTGGGCGACACGCTTAGCAGTCGTGAGAACCCTGCTCATCCAGCAATAAGGAAATCATCGATTGTGCAATGAAAAGGAAAGGAGCAATAACCAAACCCGAGACACGAGTCTACGGGACCGTAATTATTAGAAAATACCGCCAGCGGTATGCTCAAAGACCAAGGATATAGTCAGGAGTAGTTAACTCCAAAACTACTACGCCACAGAGGTTACAATACCTACCGACATAGCTCAGGCAGCTACGAGAACCTTTACGGGATACACCTCGATAGGACTACAGAAGTAGTGCCTAAACCAGTTAAGTCTCGGTAACCACTGTAAATGGGTAGGAACGAGCAACAAGGAAAAATACCGAACTAAGTAAATAGGGATCTCCAAGAGTGGAGAAGCGCCCGGATTGATGATAGTCATGTCAAGAACACTGGGAAGTTACTTAGGAGATTGATCACTGGGATCAAAAGATCAAAGGAAGATCTAATAAAACTACCAAATACGAATCGAAACAATACCGTAACCGGTGTAGGCTAACCAAAAAACCACCTGTACCGCGCACTTGCCACGACAAGTGCAGTAAGGACAGAACCATTTAGAGAAAATTTTAATAGGCAGCAAGTACTTAGTGAAGTACCAAGATGGCGAATGAAGCAAATATAGGATCACAAATCCTAAGAATTTTAAAATGAAACCTTGGAAAGGCCTAACGGCCTAACCATTGTATTATGAGAATGTGCCAGTCAGCAAGAAGCTAGACTTGGTCAAGATCACCAGACATGGTAATACCACGAAAATTTTTCTTTCAAAACCAAATTTCTCTATCAAACTCAAATATTTCTTTAAACCTTAAATTTTAAAAGTAAACCAAAAGGATCGCAGCAAGATATCACAAGACAATATAAGAGGTGTTGACAACAGAATACTTCACCTAGGCGTGTGACGAGCACTACCAGTGAATAAAAACGAGATGTGGGACGACCGCACTCCGAAGGAGCATGTGGGCCTGACAGACCTATTTATGAGTTAGTCAGGTAAGTAGTAATGTATCAATAAGGTACCCCACATATGTATACAAGTAGTGTACGAAACGCGGGAAGTAGTCAACTCCGTTCTACAAACAGTGAAGTAAGTTTAAACCAGAATAGTTGGATACCCCGAACCATTGAAGAGGAAGAACTCAGTTAAGCTAACGAGTATAAAGGAATCATAGAATTCATCTAAGGATAATGAATAAGAGACGGGAAGTGCAAGGAGCACAAATGGTTAAGTATAGACATTGGATATGTCTTAAGAATTTCAAGCAAATGCATGATAGCTGGAAGTAATACCCAATCCAAACAGTACGACAATGCCTAACATGGACACGTTTATGTTCAATGAATGGGATAGAATTCCCCAGAACAATCACTATAGCTACCGTGAGCATTACTCTCCACCAAAGAGGATGTTAAACCCGGCCAAGAACACAACGAGAAAGCATTAATGGTCTACCCACGAACGGGAGACATTACAACTCTAACAATGGAAGTTCAGAATATGGTACCGCAAGGCGGCATGGGTTACCAACATACCATGAATATCAGCCCGATGTAATGGCGTAACTCAACAACACCCAGGAGCAATCCTCAAAGGGTGCTGGAGTCAACAACAGTTGAACGAATTATCATGATAGATGCATGAGAACTAAACAAATACTCGGTTCTAAACACCAAAAAGGGAATCCACTTAACAGGAAGTACCCTAAATTGCTAAGAGGCACTGATTAATATCAGATTGCCTAAGGGATCACCCATAAACGGAAGCATGATGTGACAATCGTATCAAGGTGCCCAGTATTACCTCCAAACCATTTAACGATATATAGAGAAGTTAAACTTGTATAAACAGCCTACAAGAGCATAGCTCAAGGCAATGTGGCTCATAAGCCATAAACCAACTACATTAAGTAGAGTTAAATGGTTGCAAAACCCATATTGAATGACAAGAAGGATTGCCGAAAATGGCACCAGTAAGAAGAAAGACAGTATTTCACATAAATGAATAGAGCGGAGAACGAACCACTCATTATAAGAGTGGGGATACCCCTCGTTATTGTGAACCACCTGGAGTAGTGATTTTGTGGACCCTTCAGAAAAAGGGCACCCACCTATTACTATATTAGAACTTGAGCATGTAAGTACTACCAAGGAATGATTTGAACAAGAAGGAGAAATGTCTAAGATAGTATAACGAAAGGATCTTTTGTAGCAAAGGTTGAACACCGAAGAGTAAGCGGTTTAGAAGTAAACACAATATGTGTACAATGTGAATTGTAGAGTGAACAACGCTCTAGGAATATAGAAATTTAAGGAATGATGTGTACGATAACCAACCAAGTAATGGCAAACCATAGTAAAAAGATGGAAGTACATGAGCGGAAGCTAATGTAGTAGCGGACGCCATGTAAATTAATGTTGTTTAAACGAGTAAGAACATGGTGCGCAGCAAGCGACCATTGTAAGAGTACAGTCAAACAACGATATGGGGAACAAAGCAGAATTATGAGCTAGACTCAGTGGAAATGAGTAGCAAGATATGGTAGATAAACTGAGTAGTAAGCCCGTAGCCTATCAAAAGAGCTCACAGAGAAGGCATGGTTCATTCCTATTGCAAATGCATAAGGAACCGGAAGCGTATCCTTAGTGGATCAAATTGATACGAGAAGTAATAAACTTCGGGACAAGAGTACCCCATTACTAAATAACCAACCGTACTGGATACGGAAGGTGTATAAACATACCAATGAACGAAACAGAAGCCAATTAAGAGAAAGCTCAGAAACAATTGTGAAAGTATGTTTGAAACCGTAATGTCTAAAGAACTAAGATAACGAGTAAGGCATCCGGAGAGAACGGATAAGGTATTGAATATAAGAATGAGACGTTAGTGAAGTATAAACCCTCAAAGCCTAAAGAGTAAGAAACGCAAACTATCTAACTAATGTGTTAGTCTCATTAATTGTATTCTTTGTTTGAATACTTGTGTTAATGCGAACATGATGTTTATTTACTGTACTTCATGTTTTGATTTAAATAAAATCAATCGCATGTTAAGATGAGAATTAGTTGAGTGTGGCCCGGTAGTAGCGGGTTGCATGACTTCCACACCAAGCCCCTTTGGGGCCACCCATTATTTTTCAGGTACACCGATGACGATACCGTTCGAGAGTAGGATGGGAATGGTGGTTAAGCTTGGGTAGTAGAACATGTATTTACGTTGTATTGTATTTGTTAGTGTTATAAGACCAAGAGTGTATCTGCATTTGATTGTAATAGATACTCGTATAGTTTGTAATGTATGAGACTCAGTTATAAATGAAAGAGTTGGAATTGTATTTGTATTGAGTACTCGGGAATTCTGGTCCATTAGACCGATGTTGTAATGATTAGGCCTTGTTAGCCACGTGGGTGGCTAACGGCATTGTTTCACCCACCGTTGTGTATAGAACATCGCTGCAAATGTAAAGGTTATTGAGGCAAGTATTAGCTAACAAGGAGATTAGCGGTAGGGGTGTTACAAAGATGGTTAAAAATGACTAAGTGACCAATAGGGTCTGAGTGCAAACCTAGCATACTCAATGTTTATCACTGAGCCTCCACGGCATTTTGCAGGTTGCTGATTATCGTGGAAGCCGAAGTGCGGGAACCGGGTAGTTAGGGTTTTATTTCACTTACCACATGCAATTAGTTTTTTATAACTATGTTAGACTTTGGATTGTATGATGGTACTGTTGTATATAATCAAGGATGGGTAGACGCTCACTTGTTGACGGTTATGATTAAGGAATTAGTATGATGTATAGGTATTTATCTCGTTTTCACTGCGGTTTAGTATCGTTGGTTATGTTGTTATTGTATTTAGTTCTGCTTCGTTGCTCGCATGGGCGAGTAATGGCAGGTGATACCTAAGTGAGGATTATTATTATTGTTTATACTTCCGCTGTAAGACATTTTGATTATACTACGTGAGGGATTATTACGTGTTTTATCGAGAGGGGTGTTACAAAAGTGGTATCAGAGCGGTACTCCGCTCTGATGACGATATACTAGGATTAAGACTGTGAGCCTAGGATTTGGGAAATATGGGAAACGTTTGGGAGGTACGAGATGATTCGTCTTAAATGAAATTATGTTTTGTAATGCAAATTGGGTGATATACTAGCCTTAAAGGCAATTCAATATCCACTGGTTGTGTACAGTAAATTTACCGACTAATCATGTGACATTCTGTACTACAGATGTCTGATGGGACTAGAGGCCGTGGTGCCGGCAGAGGGGGTGGCAGTGACCCCGTGATGCCAGGAGTTGTAGAGACGATTGTTGTCGTTCTCGCTCTGCTTGGAACTCGGATTAGAGGAGCACCACCCCATCCGCCATAGCCCAGGGAGACGAACTGGCTGAAGTCAGTTTCCGAGGCCTGACCACCTACTTATTCAGGGGAGCCAGACCCCGTAGCCTTAGAGCGTTTCATAGTTGAGCATGAGAAGGCCTATGAGGTTTTACAAGTGCTTGCTGACCAGAGGGTCGTCATCACTACATTACATCTGAAGGATGCAGCCAGCACTTGGTGGAGGTTGGTCAAGGACCATCACCTGGCTACGCCCGACTTTGCGTGGGATGCCTTTGTTGAGCTGCTAAGGGGGAAGTACTACCCGGCACACCTCAAGCAGAAGAAGCGCCATGAATTCGAGACACTCTCCCAGGGAGGTCTGACCGTGGATGAGTACTACGCTCGGTTCATCGGTCTACTGGACTTCATCCCTGGAGTCGACTACTCAGAGACCGTGAAGGTCGAGAAGTTTTGGGGGGATTGTTGTTTCGCATTAAGATGGCGATGGGTGCTACCCTCTATACAACTATCCAGGTATAAACATGAATAGTGTTAATTCCTTACTTACTAAATTATTAATTAACTCTGTGAAGTCTTACCAATGAGATTCCAGGAGTGCTATGACGCTGCCTCGAGGACAGAGCTACTGCTCCAGACTCGGGAAGAGACTCTCGGGCCGAAGAAGAGTTAGAACCCAGAGAGAAAGTCTAAGGATGGTGGAGCGTCTCGAGACGAGGGCCAGAAGAAGGGAAAGTAAGAACTTATCCCATTCTAAATTTTTTACCATATTAAACATCTTCATGATTGCTGACCCGAAACCTTAAACAGGAAATTCTTCAAGAAGAAATGGCAGCAGGGTCACCAGGGTGCTAAAGGGAAAGAGCCCGTCCCTCGGTTGACCAGCCCAGCTATCGATGCTCAGCCTCTGAGATCCGCGCCACCTAAGGGTGAGAACACCTTCCTCTTAAATTGAATTGTAACCTTAACCTTTTTACCTTCAGATATTAACTTAAATTGAATGCCACCATTAGGCACCGGACAGCCCCAGCGCCACTTTTACTACAAGCGTTGTGGGATGGACCATCTAGGGGTCGATTGCAGTGGCCGCAAGGTGGAGTGCCGGTACTGCAAGAATGAGGGCCACCAGGAGTTCGAGTGCTGGATGAACCCGGAGGGTCGTAACTATAGGCCACCAAAGACTATCCAAAAGACCTCAGCTGGAGGATCTGGAGTACCACGAGGCGACCAGGAAGGCCAGACATCCACTGATGCTAGAGCCCAGAAAGGGAAAGGAGTCGACAGGGCAGGAGCACCTTAAACTCCGCAAGACCTTAGTTGGAAGACTTTTGCTTTTGTTACCATACTTAGCCTTGGGTTGTATAGAGAAACTTACTGTAAGTATGTGGGAGTGTGTTAGTGACCACTCGTCTTTTGTGTATGGCTTTTGGATCTAGTTATGTGTACAAGATACAAGTAATCTTGAAACCTTGATGGATCGCATATGTATATGAACGAAATTCTAATGCTTACACTACCATCCACGATGCATTAAAATACCTCCAACCCTATCTTTTTAGGACCAAATCATGTAACCCATACTCAACGACGAAAGAGTCAACGAGACCAGTAATTATGAACCGATACCTCAACCTGCATGGCGCACTTGCTATAGCAAGCGCTATGGCAGTCAATTCACTAAAATTTCCATCTGCTGCACACTTGCCTCAGCAAGTGTGTAGCTACCACTAAATCTTAATCTACCGGTAAATAACCAACTTTCGTTCAAATTTCATACAAACCTTTAAGATTAGAGGCCTATGAAACCTTAGAAAGACCTACTAGTCCGACCATTGAAACTGAAGGAATTACATAGCCATTGTAAATCACACCAGTTTAATTGTTCGAGAATATCATACATGTATACCAGCATTGAATACTAATCACTACTAGTGATGAATGTTTAGCCTTAAGGACAAGCATGACTTTGTATGAAATTTCATACCCTTCGTGGATACACCACCGTCATTGAGGATGGTTGGGAAGCAAAGAGCCGAGTTGCTCAAGCTGTTATGCAATCTGCAATACATCCAATTAAACGGATACGGGATAACTCACACCCACACTATATCGTTAATGGCAGATGAGTTGTGATCACACGACGATTAGGGCCGACGATATGCCCATGACGGTATGCGTCAACATACAATAAATAACTAGAAAAAAAGGGGAAGAATATGTGTTGTACTCAATGAGATCGAGATAGGAGACCCAATGTTGCTAAACCCAGCATGAATTTTACTTAGAACGATTGCAGCCGTAAAGGCAAATCAATATTGAATGTTAACCCATTTAACCACCAAAGTACTACCTTTAGAAAGGAGTACCACATGCAACATATCATTAGCAAGACATGAGTCCAGGGAGCGAAGTATCATCTCCAACCACCTTTACAATCCATGCCACTAGAGCAACAACACCTACGACAAGATAACCAATAATACGAACTGATCAACCTCAGACTACAAGGACATCCATCAAAGGGAGATTGATAACAGAATACTTCACAATAACCGTGTGACGAACATTACTAGTTTACTAAACGAGACGCGGGACGGCCGCACTCCGATAGGAGCTTGTGGGCCTGACAGACTTATTTATAAGTAAGTCAGGTAAGTAGTAATGTATCAGTAAGGTACCCTATGCATGTTGACATGTAGTGTAAGGAACACGAGAAGTAGTCAACTCCGTGCCAAGGTCAGTGATGCAAATCCAGACCAGTGCAACTAATTACCTCGAAGATGGACGAAAAGAGCCGCAGTTAAACCAACGGGCTAGAGAAACCAAGAACCTTCAATACGATACGAACAAAGTCATAACTCCACAGAGGAGAAGATAATAAACAGTGAAGACAAGGGAAACCTTTCAAAGACATGAACGCTAATGACAGAGACATGAAAACCCATTACATGGGCGAATGATATGTAGAACCCTCATAAGGATCAAGCAAGTTCTTGCCATCCAGAAGGAACCTACCAAATGGTGTGAACATTAACACATGACTACGCAACAAAGAAAGGCAGAGCTAGTATACTAGCGCATGCCTTAAGTGAGAAACAAAAGTTATAGCAATTAACAACTGTCGAATAGACTGGGATATGGTGCACACAGAAGCGACCAACGGGAACAGCCATTAATAATGAATACATTGACAAAAGTAGACGAGTAAACTCGCATTGAACTCAATGAGGAGAAATGAAGGCTGAAGATGCAAAACTCTAAGACGAGCACAACATATGGATTCCCCGGCAGAAAGCAAGAAGGACCATACGAACGTTGTTGCTAGCCCGATACACGGGAAGATATAATATACATCAACAAAGAAATACATAGCAAAGACTACAACAACGTAATACTCCGGAACAAAACCACTTGAAGACACGGATGACAAGCATTATCTCTGTGGACATAAAGGCTAGTATGTCTCAGTATCACAGAGACAAGTGCAAAGAGCACTAACTACTAACAATAGCCAATGTCATATTACACCTCAAGCTGAAAATCAGTGAGAGAAGTACGTGCATGTGTGCTAGTAATCCAATCATATGATATACGACTTAGATCTAATCGTGCACGTATACAATCGATGTTACCGCGCCGATAAAGATACCTATGTTTTCAAATTAAGGATCATGTATATCACTATCATATTGGAACGAGGTCAGCTGAAATACCCCGTAATTAAAAACAGTGATTAATTAGGCTAATTATATTTTTAAAGGCTTAATTACACTAAAATAAATACTAGGGAACAAATCCCGGAGAAAACGGACCTTTAAAATGGGTTAAAAGCATAAACGAACCTTAAAGCGCGTTTTTCGAGGAAACCGGGAAAACGTGACTTTAAGCGGGTCAAATAGACTCGTAATAATTTTGGTCAACTAAATAGTCACTAATAAATATTAGTGAAGCTTTAGAACCAATAAAATTAATTAAACGAGAAAATTCCGGAAAACGGGTACCGGTCAGTGAAAACTGTAACAACCGGTAAGTTGTGGGGCGAGAATGCAAATAAAGGAACTTAATGTGTCCACTTTGCAAATAAAGAAAGTAAAATCTGTGTGTGGGGGAATAGGGACCGATTCTCCCTCCCTCTCTCATTTCTTTAATAGCCCCTAATACACTAAAAGACAAACAAAGTAAATAAAAAGCAAAAAAATTTACTCTCTCTCCTCACTTCCCTCTTCCTCTCACGTGTCCCACTCCTCTCTATTCTCTCTTTTCTTCTTCTCCTCCTACCTTGCGATTTTCATGGAGAAAGAAGGGAGCTCACTCAACTCCAATCTTCTCTCCTCTCTTTGAACACCCAAACCTTCTCCAAACTCAACAAAAATCACACCATTGGAATCCCCTTGCAAAGGAGAAGATTTTCATCCTCTCAAAAACTCAAAAGCTCTATTTTCGTTTTTGAGGGCAGTCACCATTTGGAGATTTGAAGCCACCATTAGAAGCACCTTCACCTCCTTATTATCTTGAGGTAAAAAGAAGTTCGAAAATCCATGGTTTCTAGCCCTTGTTTGCATTCTAAGAATTTCCATGTTTTGAACCCTTGGTTCCTTGTTTGCTTCAGCCGATTTTGGCTCTCTTGTGGGCTAGGAATATTGTTCTTTCATTAGTCAAGAACTTCATCTACTCCTTTGAAGGTAACACTCTTTTCTAAACCCTAAAACTTAAACTCTAGGGTTAGTATAAAATTAATGCTAAATGGTATGGTGAATGTATTATGTGCTGTAGCAATTTGTGTGTGGAACCCTATTGGGACCGAGAACAAAGAGAAGAAAGGAAGAGAAGGAAAAGAAAGGAAAGAAAACTAGCAAAGCAAGGTAAAACCTCTTACCTTGAGCTAGTTTGTATTGTGTATTGTAGCAGTTTTGGAGTAGTAAAATGAGGAGTGAATTGAGTAATGAGTAATGAGAACATTGTAGCATGATGAATAAGGAAGTCGTGACAGTTTTGAAGTTTTTAAATGAAGTTAAAAGCTTGGGAGAACCATTGGGTAACATGTGTATAAGTGCAGGAATTTTTATGTGTGTAGTAGTGTTGAATGGTGGGTATAGTGTATTGTATAAACAGGTTGTGAGAATGTGAATTGTGAGCTGAAATAATGTGTGGAGAAAGTAAGAATTATAGGGGAGACCATGTCAAAATTTGTGTAGAAATGAGAGGACTTAGCTTGTGTAAAAAGAGGAAGTAGTTAGAGAGTTTTAATGGAGTGCTTTAGTAGTTGTAACAGATTGGAAAGGAGTTTGTAAATGGAAGGGAACTAGAGTGTAAGATAATGCATTTTGGATGCTAGGAGAAACATTAGTGAAGGAGTAGTGAAGTGTAAGAGTTAAGGTAAAAATCTGTAGCATAGAAAGAAGAAACAAAATCTGTAGCATAAGTGTGAGGAAACTAGTATAAGTGTTGAAAATGTAATGAGGAAAATGTGTAAGTAAATGTAAGGATTGAGTAGTAAGTTTGGTGGATGAATTAAGGTGATTTAGAGTGTTTAATTAGTGCTAAATCATGTTAGGATGCATGTAGGAAGAGTAGGGAAGCAATGGGTGAAATTGGGGAAAGAAAAATAAACCTGTAGCCATGTTCTGGAACCGTCCGACCCAGCGTCTGGATCGGACGTGGGTCGGACATGGCTTAACTAACGAGAATCAAACCTTCTGGAACCGTCCGACCCAGAGCCGTGAGTCGGACATGGGTCGGACGGGCCTTGAGAAACCTCGGTGAAATCTTTCTGGAATGGTCCGACCCAGGCCGTGAGTCGGACGTGGGTCGGACGGACGAAAATTTTCTCCATCGAAGTTTCTGACTTCGTCCGACCCAGAGGTTGGGTCGGACGTGGGTCGGACATGACTTGGATGACAAATCGAAACTTTCTGGAATGGTCCGACCCAGATGGTGTGGGTCGGACGGAATAGTGCTGGGTCGGACGGGAGTAATTTCAGAGGACGAAAACCTACTGGAATGGTCCGACCCAGGGTGGGTCGGACGGTGGGTCGGACGGCCCAAACACTTACAAAAAAAAATGTTTTAATTATATGACTATAGTAATCATATATACATATATATATGCCTACATACCTATATGCATATATATGTAGTAATACACCATTGATGAAGTAATAATGGTAAGGAAGTAAGAAATTGTGTAAGAAAACAAGGTTGTGAAGTAGTAAAGAAAAGAATGGTTTATAACCAAGTAAGAAAGTAATGGAGTAGTAAGTATACATTGAAAATATCAATGAAGGAGTAAGTAGATCAATAATAGATCATTGATCATACTACTTCATGTATGTATAGGAATCTCATAGTTGGGCTCCAAGGGAACCGGTAGTACCCTACGACGGTGAACGGTATGATTTCCTCATGCCCTGTATCCTAACTTGGTTACCCCGATTTGTGTGCTTATGTGATCACCAACAAGATAAATGCATGAATCGGATTTATATTGCACATATGTGTTTGAACTATATTGCTCTTGTTTATTGCTCTTGAACATTTAGTTGTATAATTCATGAAATGAATGGATGGAAATGAAGTGTATGTGTAAGTATGAGTACTTGTGTATGTATGTATGTATGGAAGTAAGTATGGACTTCTACTAATTCCTAAAAACCTAACTCCTAACATGAGTAATGAGTAAAATGGAATGAGTAGAAGCCCGATATAGTTTCGGCCACGCGTGAGGATAAGGAACCACAAGAGGTTGGAACCGAATCCTGGCTATATCTTTTCCTGGACCAATTCCCTTTGTATGGGTAGCATCCTGGATTAGTGGGCCACCCTAAAGCCCGGTGGTGGGAAGTAGTATTCCCTGCCCGGAGGTCATACCGACTTAACTGGAATAAAGTATGTGAGAAGTATGTATTGTATTTGTATTGGTCTTGACTATTGTAAGTCATTGACCCAGAGTAAAAGTATTGAACACCCGATTAACCCGGGAGTGTAATAAGGCTAACAAGACCTTGTATGTATTGGAGAATTGTATCTCCGCGATGCGGTGAGTATGGTAAGTATGAATGAATGACTTGTATTGTATTCCTTGTATGCATTGTGTGTATGTATGCTTGGTAAATGAATGTATTGTATTGTATTGTATAAAGCATGTATGTATGTATGAATGAAACGAACCGCATGTACTCGACCAAATAGTTGGCGTACCCTCGCTAGTACGCGGGGTATGCGGTTATCATATGCAGCGTAAGCTGACCCCCTAGGGGGAATGTTTTACTCCACGGGTACCCGCGAGGCGTGAAGGTAGAGTAAGGGCAGCGTGTAATTCTTTTGGAGTAGTTAGTAGGAATTGGAATGGTGTACCGAGTTGTACACGGCTAGAGCCTTTTGAGTAGCCGGTGTACCATGTGGTACACCTTTTTGGACATTGAACTCTTAATTGGATAGTAAGGAGAGGTGGTATAAACTCTTCATTTTTGGGAAGTAGTCATGGAATGTAATTTGCCTAACTTGGATACTCGGTAATCAATTGTAAGTAAGTATTTGGTATTGTTAAGTATGTAGTATGTATTTGGTTTATTCTAATCGTCAGACCGATACAGTAAGTAGTGGTAGCCTTGTTGGCCTTGGATGGCTAACGGCGTTGTATCACCCGCCGGGAGTAAGTAAGTAAGCAAGTATTCTGCTGCGAGTAAGGTAAGCATGGGAACGATTAAAGGATTATGAAAGGATTAACGGTTGGGGTGTTACAAAAAGTGGTATCAGAGCGAAGTATCGCTCTGATGATTAGACTCTTAAGTATAGTGATTACCGAGTTAGGATTTCAACCGTCTTAAGACGGATATTTAGAAACCTAACTAGGAACTACCGTTAGCAATAACGGATACCCTTAACGTCTGCAAAGACGATACCATTGCTTGAATGAAGACCATGAGGTCATAGTATCACAACATCTAATGTAATCCACACTTGTTCAGATGTCAGGACGAGGTCGAGGCCGACCTAGAGGAGAGACATCTGATGGACCGGGCGCGCAGACGATAGCTGAGATCGTCGCCGCCACGGTAGCGCAGATGCTACCGCAAGTAATCACGGCTGTACAGCAAAAACACAGCAGCAGCAGCAGCATCCCGACCCACCTCATCCCCGAGAAACGAATTGGGTAAAAGTTGTCGCCGACCTTCGACCTGCATGCTTTAAAGGCGAGAGCGACCCCGCCAAGCTCGAGGCCTACCTCTCCGAGATGGAGACGGCCTTCGAGACACTTGAGACTCCCGCTGGAGTTCGAGTGAGGATAGCTGCGTACTACCTCAAGGACGCGGCTATGGATTGGTGGAAGCTCGTTAAGGCCGAGCACATAGCTGACCCTGCTTTCGGATGGGAAGCATTCACCTCTCTTCTCCGATCTAAGTACTACCCCGAGCATGTCAAGACCAAGAAAAGGCTTGAGCTCGATGCACTAAAGATGACCGAGAAGATGACGGTTGATGAATATTACCGCACCTTCACCTCTCTTCTCCGACTTCTACCCGACCTTGGGTATACCGGCCAAGTCTTGGTCGACCGCTTCTACGGCGGATTGAGCCATCGACTCCGGTATGGCATGGGCTTCACTCGGTTTACCTCCCTTCAGGTAAACAAGTTGAACCCTTAAAAAGCCACGAGTAATATGAATTAGTATTCCCGTATGTACATGTAACCTAATGCCTAAGTAATTCAGGAGTGTTACCACGCTGCATCTCGAGTTGAGATCACCTGCCAGCTGAGAGATGAGGAGCAAGCGCTGAAGCGCAAGGTGAGCGGCAAGGGTAACCCCTCCGATGAACAAAACCAATCCAAACCCTGGAAGAAAAGGAAGGGGAAGCACTCCCACCAGCAGAAAAATACATCCGGAGACGGCGGTGCCCATACTGAGAAGGGCAAGGCAACTGAGCCGTTACAGATTGCCTACACCGCACCAGTGGCAGCGAAGCCACTGAGGTCTCAGCCCTACAGGGGTAAGAAACCGAAACCGAATTAGTACACTTGTGAAATTGTAAGTATATAGAGTATTGTAAGTATACCAAACCTTGCTAACTTGAAAGCTATAGGTTCTGGATTTGGCCAAGGAAAGAACCAATCCGACGGCCGCAGCTACATCTGCCGTAACTGCAACAAGGATCATCCCGGCACAGATTGCCAAGGAAGGGAGATCCGCTGCTTCAATTGCCAAAAACCGGGCCACCGTGCCAATGTATGCCCAGAAAACTCTAAGCCCAAGGGCAACTATCAGGGCTACAAGCAGCGTGAGGGCAAGGAAGCTGCATCTGGCGATGCTCATGCCCAGCATACCTCACAGGGACAGGGATCCCGAGGTCCGCAGAAGGGCGCACCACAGAGGCAGCCGGCCCTACACATCATAGACCGTGATGGGACCGGGACTAAGTCCGGCCCAGGTAACTACCGTAACCTTTTATCCTTGAAGAGCATGTCTAAAGTAGTGAAGTATCTGTATGAGTAACTATATGAATGCGTAAGTATCTGAAGTATGAAATTGAGTATGAATAAGTAACTTGGAAGTATGTATTGAGCATGAAATGAATTAGTGAACCTAGAACTCACACTAGATGTAATTTACCACCTTAGGGAAATTCCTTATCTGTTACCCAATACCTTCAAACTCACCTCATGAAGAGACCGACATCGCCACTCACGACTTCGACAACAATCAGTGTCAGGTCATCCGCCCAGGTATGATCTTATTAAGAGGATACCTGACACCCGAAGCACAAATTTCAATCATCCGACGATGCAACGAGTTAGGAACGGGTCCAGGAGGATTTTATACACCCGAATTCCCCGGTGGAGCTACAATGAAGCTGAAAATGATGTGCTTGGGAAAGGACTGGAACCCTTATACCAAGACATACCAAACAACGCGAGCAGGAGACGGAGCAACACCTCCAGCAATACCCCCAGAATTCCAAACGCTTGTCACACAAGCTGTAGAAATTGCACAACAATGTGAAGATGAACCAATCCCTGCACTTGAAGCAGATCTGTGTATCGTCAACTTCTATGAGAAAGAAGGACGACTTGGCTTACACCAAGACAAGGACGAGACAGCGGAATCTCTTGAACTAGGAGTGCCCGTAGTGTCTTGGTCCATTGGTGATGACGCCGTATTTTTGTATAGCGAGCGGAAGCGTGTGGACCTCGCAGAAAAATTGGTATTGAGATCAGGAGATGTTCTAATCATGGGTGGAAAATCAAGGTTGCTGTATCACGGGATCCAGAAGATCAAGTTGAATACGGCACCACCGCAATAATCAATGCCACACACATGATACCAGGACGCCTGAACCTTACCTTTAGAAAGTATTAATTTGTAGTAGCATGTAATCCAGTAGTAACGTGTATTAGAGACACAGTATGTATGATGGTTGGTTATTCAATAAAAGCAGTGTGGTTATTAAATTCCACTTGCGTTCCACCATCTTTACTTATAATCTCATGAATCAATAGGTTGTGGACTCGGTACCGAAGGTAACCTGAGTATCCTCACCGAAGAACAAGCCGGCAAGAGCGGCACCATTCTAACGGGAACCTTCCCAGTAAACGGCATCGAAGCCTCAGTATTATTCGACTCCGGGCCTCTCACACCTTCATATCGCCATCTCTTGCGAAGAAGTTGGGGCTAGATGCGGATGAGCTACCGAACTTCTTGGTTACTCTCCCATCGAAGGAGCGGGTACAATGTACCAAGTATTACAAATCAGCCACCATTCAAATCAAAGGTGAAGCGTTTCCCATTTCCTTCATCGAATTCAACGGATTGGGATTCGACTTAATTATTGGAATGAACTGGTTGGAGCGGCACAAGGGGAGAATCCTATGCGCCGAGCACCGATTGCTGCTCAAGAGTCCATCTGGGGTCACTGTTTCATACCGCCAGAGACCGAGAGAGCCTTCAACTACAGTCATCTCCGCCATGGCAATGTATCGGGAGCTCAGAAAAGGGCATGAAGTGTATTTATGTCACGTGCAAGACCTGGAGAGAGATCCAGAGTTCAGTGACGAGGTAGCAGTAGTCTCAGAATTCCCTGATGTATTTCCGAAAGAGCTACCTGGTATGCCACCACAGAGGGCGGTAGAATTTGAAATCGATCTTGTACCGGGTACTGGTCCCATCGCTAGGGCACCATACCGTATGGCACCGGCAGAAATGGCAGAACTCAAGGAACAACTACATGATCTTCTCGACAAAGGGTTTATACGCCCGAGCGTATCACCCTGGGGAGCACCGGTCCTCTTCGTGAAGAAGAAGGACGGTAGCCTCCGCCTCTGCATCGACTACCGCGAATTGAATGCGGTCACTGTAAAGAACAAATACCCATTGCCACGCATCGACGACCTGTTCGATCAGTTGAAGGGAGCATCCGTCTTTTCTAAGATTGATCTCCGATCCGGTTACCACCAAATTGCTATCAAAGAGCAAGACATTCAGAAAACAGCATTCCGAACAAGATATGGCCACTACGAATTCACGGTGATGCCATTCGGTTTGTCTAATGCACCAGCCAAATTCATGGACCTAATGAATCGGTTATTCAGTGATCAGCTGGACACTTCAGTAGTAGTATTCATCGACGACATTCTTGTGTATTCGAAGTCACCAGAGGAGCATGAAAACCATTTGAGAAAAGTACTTGAGACACTGCGCGAGAACCAGCTGTATGCGAAGTTCTCCAAATGCGAGTTTTGGCTAGATCAGGTATCATTCCTCGGTCATGTCATCTCGAGCGCAGGCATTTCAGTAGATCCATCCAAAATTGAAGCAGTGCGATCATGGCCTAGACCTAAGACTGTTACCGACATCCGGAGCTTTCTTGGTTTAGCCGGTTATTACCGGAGGTTTGTAAAGGACTTCTCAAAAGTCGCTAAGCCCATGACGTCATTGATGAAGAAAGATGCACCGTTTGTATGGACAGATGAGTGCGAGTTATCATTTCAGAAACCTGAAAGACTCATTGACCTCAGCGCCGTTCTCACACTTCCAGAGGGCACAGAGGGATTGAGGTGTATTGTGATGCATCGGGCAAGGGCATGGGATGCGTACTCATGCAGCATGGCAAGGTGTGCTTATGCCTCCCGCCAGCTGAAGAAACATGAGGAGAATTACCCGACTCACGATTTAGAGTTAGGAGCCATTGTCTTCGCCTTGAAGATATGGCGACACTATCTCTATGGGGTAAGCATCACCATCTATTCCGACCACAAAAGTCTACAGTACGTATTCACCCAGAAAGAATTGAACCTAAGGCAGAGGAGGTGGATGGAGTTCCTCTCGGATTACGACATCAACCTCCAGTATAAAGAAGGGAAGGCAAACGTAGTAGCCGACGCCCTGAGTCGTCGAGCACACTCGCTCCATTCGCTACTCGCTTCTTCTAGCTTGGTTGACGAGGTGCGAGACGCTCAGTTGAGCGACCCTTACTTTTCAGAGATCAGACAGAAAATCACAGATGGTACCTTCGAGCGCCGAAAGTACGACTTCAAACTGCATGAAGATGGTCTGATCCGTTTGAATGGCAGATTATGCGTCCCCCGAAGCAATGCTGAGCTAAGGGATCGCATTCTGCGAGTCACATTGTTCGACATTGCATGTCCATCCGGGAGCCTCTAAAATGTACAAAGACATGAAGAGGTACTTCTGGTGGTCAGGATGAAGTCAGACGTGACTGAGTATGTTCTGAGGTGTCTCACATGCCAGAAGGTGAAGTTTGAGCACCGAAGACCGGGAGGAATGGTGCAATCGATGCCCATTCCGGAGTGGAAATTCCACGACATCTCCATGGATTTTGTTGTTGGACTCCCACCTACTAGGGGAGGACTCAACATGATCTGGGTAGTAGTCGATCGCCTCACCAAGGTTGCCCGATTCATACCGATGAAGGAAACCTGGAAGGTGGCGAAGCTCGCAGAGCTATTCGACAAGGAGATCATCCGACACCACGGAGTCCCTAAAACCATTGTATCTGACCGCGACACCAGATTTCTTTCGAGATACTGGAGAGCGACACGGGAAGCGTTTGTATGGTAGACCTTGTCGTACCCCGTTGTGTTGGGATGAGTCAAGCGAAGCGGTCATCATAGGACCGGAGTATTTGGAACAAGTACAAGCTGAGGTACAACAAATCCGAGCCAATATGAAGGCAGCCCAAGATAGACAGAAATCCTATGCGGATGTGCGACGACGCGACCTTGAGTTCGCCGTGGGCGACCAAGTGTTCTTGCGTGTCTCACCTATGAAGGGTGTCTTTCGATTTGGCCAGAAGGGCAAACTGAGCCCGAAATTTGTAGGCCCGTATGCCATTACCGAGAGGATTGGAGCCGTAGCTTATAGGCTAGCATTGCCTGAAGAATTGGGGCGTGTTCATGATGTCTTTCATGTATCACAACTCAAGAAATACATAGCCGATCCCTCTCATGTATTAGAACCCGAACATCTATCCCTAGAGCCGACGATGAGATATGTCGAGACTCCACTGTGAATCCTTGATACCAAGACAAGAGACACTCGCCATAAATCTGTACGAATGGTGAAGGTCTTGTGGTCTAACCACGACGTCGAGGAAGCGACTTGGGAATTAGAGGACGCCATGAAGGCGAAGTACCCAAATTTATTTGTAGACTAGATGTCTAGTATCCGTATAGCACGGAGGGTACGGGGCGTACCCCTTTTTAAGGGGGGTAGAGCGTTTTTGCTTTTGCATTGCTTCGGGTTAGCATTGCATAGTATGTATGTATGTAATTGTATTTTGGTTGGCACATGTAGTGCTAAGTGTATTGTATTGGCACAAAGTAGTGCTAGTAGTATTTGGTATGTAGTACAATGAGTACGGTATGTGTATGGTATGTATGTAATGAGTAATGCATTTGTGTTGTACGGTATATGACACGAATGACATTGTGAAGTATTGCGAATGTATTGTGAATTGTATGAATCGGATGGAGCATTGTGTATGGTACTTGAATGAAGTATTGTGTATGGATTGAGTATTGCGCATGGTATTTGAACTAAGTATGTGGCATGGTATTTGAATCACGTATGCTGGTAATGTAAGAATTGTGAACACCTTGTACGGTGGTAGTAGAATGTATTGTGGCAATTGACTTGCCAAATGGGAAGAAACGGTAAACTGTAACCTTGAGTAACTTTGAGGGCAAAGTTTCTTAAGGGGGGTAGATTGAAATACCCCGTAATTAAAAACAGTGATTAATTAGGCTAATTATATTTTTAAAGGCTTAATTACACTAAAATAAATACTAGGGAACAAATCCCGGAGAAAACGGACCTTTAAAATGGGTTAAAAGCATAAACGAACCTTAAAGCGCGTTTTCGAGGAAACCGGGAAACGTGACTTTAAGCGGGTCAAATAGACTCGTAATAATTTTGGTCAACTAAATAGTCACTAATAAATATTAGTGGAGCTTTAGAACCAATAAAATTAATTAAACGAGAAAATTCCGGAAAACGGGTACCGGTGAAAACTGTACCCCTAAGTTGTGGGGCGAGAATGCAAATAAAGGAACTTAATGTGTCCACTTGCAAATAAAGAAAGTAAAATCTGTGTGTGGGGGAATAGGGACCGATTCTCCCTCCCTCTCCATTTCTTTAATAGCCCCTAATACACTAAAAGACAAACAAAGTAAATAAAAAGCAAAAAAATTTACTCTCTCTCCTCACTTCCCTCTTCCTCTCACGTGTCCCACTCCTCTCTATTCTCTCTTTTCTTCTTCTCCTCCTACCTTGCGATTTTCATGGAGAAAGAAGAGAGCTCACTCAACTCCAATCTTCTCTCCTCTCTTTGAACACCCAAACCTTCTCCAAACTCAACAAAAATCACACCATTGGAATCCCCTTGCAAAGGAGAAGATTTTCATCCTCTCAAAAACTCAAAAGCTCTATTTTCGTTTTTGAGGGCAGTCACCATTTGGAGATTTGAAGCCACCATTAGAAGCACCTTCACCTCCTTATTATCTTGAGGTAAAAAGAAGTTCGAAAATCCATGGTTTCTAGCCCTTGTTTGCATTCTAAGAATTTCCATGTTTTGAACCCTTGGTTCCTTGTTTGCTTCAGCCGATTTTGGCTCTCTTGTGGGCTAGGAATATTGTTCTTTCATTAGTCAGAACTTCATCTACTCCTTTGAAGGTAACACTCTTTTCTAAACCCTAAAACTTAAACTCTAGGGTTAGTATAAAATTAATGCTAAATGGTATGGTGAATGTATTATGTGCTGTAGCAATTTGTGTGTGGAACCCTATTGGGACCGAGACAAAAGAAGAAAGGAAGAGAAGGAAAAGAAAGGAAAGAAAACTAGCAAAGCAAGGTAAAACTTCTTACCTTGAGCTAGTTTGTATTGTGTATTGTAGCAGTTTTGGAGTAGTAAAATGAGGAGTGAATTGAGTAATGAGTAATGAGAACATTGTAGCATGATGAATAAGGAAGTCGTGACAGTTTTGAAGTTTTTAAAGAAGTTAAAAGCTTGGGAGAACCATTGGGTAACATGTGTATAAGTGTAGGAATTTTTATGTGTAGTAGTGTTGAATGGTGGGTATAGTGTATTGTATAACAGGTTGTGAGAAGTGAATTGTGAGCTGAATAATGTGTGGAGAAAGTAAGAATTATAGGGGAGACCATGTCAAAATTTGTGTAGAAATGAGAGGACTTAGCTTGTGTAAAAAGAGGAAGTAGTTAGAGAGTTTTAATGGAGTGCTTTAGTAGTTGTAACAGATTGGAAAGGAGTTTGTAAATGGAAGGGAACTAGAGTGTAAGATAATGCATTTTGGATGCTAGGAGAAACATTAGTGAAGGAGTAGTGAAGTGTAAGAGTTAAGGTAAAAATCTGTAGCATAGAAAGAAGAAACAAAATCTGTAGCATAAGTGTGAGGAAACTAGTATAAGTGTTGAAAATGTAATGAGGAAAATGTGTAAGTAAATGTAAGGATTGAATAGTAAGTTTGGTGGATGAATTAAGGTGATTTAGAGTGTTTAATTAGTGCTAAATCATGTTAGGATGCATGTAGGAAGAGTAGGGAAGCAATGGGTGAAATTGGGGAAAGAAAAATAAACCTGTAGCCATGTTCTGGAACCGTCCGACCCAGCGTCTGGATCGGACGTGGGTCGGACATGGCTTAACTAACGAGAATCAAACCTTTTGGAACCGTCCGACCCAGAGCCGTGAGTCGGACATGGGTCGGACGGGCCTTGAGAAACCTCGGTGAAATCTTTCTGGAATGGTCCGACCCAGGCCGTGAGTCGGACGTGGGTCGGACGGACGAAAATTTTCTCCATCGAAGTTTCTGACTTCGTCCGACCCAGAGGTTGGGTCGGACGTGGGTCGGACATGACTTGGATGACAAATCGAAACTTTCTGGAATGGTCCGACCCAGATGGTGTGGGTCGGACGGAATAGTGCTGGGTCGGACGGGAGTAATTTCAGAGGACGAAAACCTACTGGAATGGTCCGACCCAGGGGTGGGTCGGACGGTGGGTCAGACGGCCCAAACACTTACAAAAAAAAATGTTTTAATTATATGACTATAGTAATCATATATACATATATATATGCCTACATACCTATATGCATATATATGTAGTAATACACCATTGATGAAGTAATAATGGTAAGGAAGTAAGAAATTGTGTAAGAAAACAAGGTTGTGAAGTAGTAAAGAAAAGAATGGTTTATAACCAAGTAAGAAAGTAATGGAGTAGTAAGTATACACTGAAAATATCAATGAAGGAGTAAGTAGATCAATAATAGATCATTGATCATACTACTTCATGTATGTATAGGAATCTCATAGTTGGGCTCCAAGGGAACCGGTAGTACCCTACGACGGTGAACGGTATGATTTCCTCATGCCCTGTATCCTAACTTGGTTACCCCGATTTGTGTGCTTATGTGATCACCAACAAGATAAATGCATGAATCGGATTTATATTGCACATAATTGTGTTTGAACTATATTGCTCTTGTTTATTGCTCTTGAACATTTAGTTCGTATAATTCATGAAATGAATGGATGGAAATGAAGTGTATGTGTAAGTATGAGTACTTGTGTATGTATGTATGTATGTATGGAAGTAAGTATGGACTTCTACTAATTCCTAACAACCTAACTCCTAACATGAGTAATGAGTAAAATGGAATGAGTAGAAGCCCGATATAGTTTCGGCCACGCGTGAGGATAATGAACCACAAGAGGTTGGAACCGAATCCTGGCTATAATCTTTTCCCTGGACCAATTCCCTTTGTATGGGTAGCATCCTGGATTAGTGGGCCACCCTAAAGCCCGGTGGTGGGAAGTAGTATTCCCTGCCCGGAGGTCATACCGACTTAACTGGAAATAAAGTATGTGAGAAGTATGTATTGTATTTGTATTGGTCTTGACTATTGTAAGTCATTGACCCAGAGTAAAAGTATTGAACACCCGATTAACCCGGGAGTGTAATAAGGCTAACAAGACCTTGTATGTATTGGAGAATTGTATCTCCGCGATGCGGTGAGTATGGTAAGTATGAATGAATGACTTGTATTGTATTCCTTGTATGCATTGTGTGTATGTATGCTTGGTAAATGAATGTATTGTATTGTATTGTATAAAGCATGTATGTATGTATGAATGAAACGAACCGCATGTACTCGACCAAATAGTTGGCGTACCCTCGCTAGTACGCGGGGTATGCGGTTATCATATGCAGCGTACGCTGACCCCCTAGGGGGAATGTTTTACTCCACAGGTACCCGCGAGGCGTGAAGGTAGAGTAAGGGCAGCGTATAATTCTTTTGGAGTAGTTAGTAGGAATTGGAATGGTGTACCGAGTTGTACACGGCTAGAGCCTTTTGAGTAGCCGGTGTACCATGTGGTACACCTTTTTGGACATTGAACTCTTAATTGGATAGTAAGGAGAGGTGGTATAAACTCTTCATTTTTGGGAAGTAGTCATGGAATGTAATTTGCCTAACTTGGATACTCGGTAATCAATTGTAAGTAAGTATTTGGTATTGTAAAGTATGTAGTATGTATTTGGTTTATTCTAATCGTCAGACCGATACAGTAAGTAGTGGTAGCCTTGTTGGCCTTGGATGGCTAACGGCGTTGTATCACCCGCCGGGAGTAAGTAAGTAAGCAAGTATTCCGCTGCGAGTAAGGTAAGCATGGGAACGATTAAAGGATTATGAAAGGATTAACAGTTGGGGTGTTACATCAGCAATATTTTGCTGCAAGCAAACAGTCTATAATTTGTTGATGACAATGAAAAAGGGGAAAACTAAGCCCTATGTTCATGGCCGCACCTCAGTACGGAGCGAGTGGGCCCATTAAAATGAATTCGGGAGAGAGCACAAATAAGTGCATGCCTCACCCTTTATATATTTTAGAGCCCGGGAGGGCTAGAGTCATGCCTGTCTCTCTGGTGAGGAGAATCCACTCTAAAGGCGGAAGACGCCACATGAGAGTTGGAGAACTCTATGAGAGCCAAATATATAGCGCACCTTGTTGAGCGATTGTCGTATACTTGGGGGGTACGGGGGCGTAACCCTTTTAAGGGGGGTAGAGCCTCTTGGCTGTGCACGTGTGTGCACTGAGTTTTTGTTTGTTTCGTATGTGGGGCATACAGTAGTTTGTTGGTATGCGAGGCATACGATGTTTGTTTGTTGTTTCGTATGCGCGGCATACAGTAGTTGTTGGTATGCGGGGCATACGTTGTTGGTTTGTTTGTGCAGTGTGCACTTGTATGTATGAATGTATGTATCCTATGAGATACCTGTTTGAACAATGTGCATACACTCATGTATGTAGTAACTTTTTATGATACTTGTGATATAGATATATATATATATATATTACCTTGTGGATTGATTACATATAGTATCACTTAGATACAAAATGGATCATAGTTATGGAACGGTGAAATGCTAAATAATATGGACACCTCGGGGAGGTTCTCAGGGTTTGAAGAATTGATAGGAAACTATGGTGCGGATGGATCACCTATATCAATATATGGACAATTTAACACCACGAATGTTGACCACCTTCCATATAAGCAATATGCATATTATTTTTAGATGTATATCAGATAGATATACATTATGGGAATCATAGGTAGTTATTTATACACCTATTTAAGAAAAGCGACTTCGGGATGAAGTCTTTTTAACGGGGTAGATTGAAATACCCAGAACTAATAAAACATTGATTAAACATCTAATTAAATAAATTAAGGCCTAAACATGCCTTAAAAATCAATTGAAAACAAGAATTACACCTTTTGACCATTTAGGGCAAATATGTGCCATAATGAACTCCTTAGGATCCAAATTTAATTTCTAAGCATTATAACTCATGAATGAACAAAATAAAACAGTTACCAAAGAAAACCAAGCTCTAGAACGAGTTATAACACAAAAAGGAGCACTAAAACTCCTTAACACTCATTTTTATGAAAATGTCCAAAACTTGAGTTTGGATGGCCAAATGGCCTTGTATACACCCTAATTAACTTGTGTACTACTTATTATCACATTATTAACTCTAAATTAAGAGATTTACAAAAATTTCACAAGTTTGGCACTAAATTGTGTATAGTACCCAAATAGTACAAAATTAAGTCTTAATTGACTGAGTTAGTCAAAGTTGACCAAAGACCCATAAAATGTCTAGCCTTGGGAGGTAATGACAGCTGCCAACAATGCCCACCTAATTCCTAAACATCTAGCCAATCTAATGACTCACCATTAACTATTCATTACTTTAACATTTGTTACCTTAAAAGCCAAAATTGAGTTTCTCTTTCCTTCTACCCCATTCCAGCCATGATTTTCAGCAACCAGACCCTCCCTTTCCTTCATTGTTGAGCTAGGAAGCAGCCAACTTCAAAGAGAAACTCCCATGGCTTAAGGTAAGCACTTAAATCATCGTATATGTCATTTTCTTCATCTTTTCTTCCTCTTTCCGTTAACCTAACTTCTAACCACTCGTCTAGCACAAGTTGGTGTTCAAAGGGAAGGGGAAATCTTGACTAAAACACAAAATAAAGGGGGAAGTAAGGCAAGAACACTAATTATGGTAAAAATGTGCTTTAAGCACTTAATTCCTTCTCTACTTCAAATCCGGTTGATTTTTTTTTTGTTCCCTTGGCTTATAAAACCTTCATTTATCATGCTTGATCAGTAGAAATTGCAACCACTTCGATTGGTGGGTGATTTCAAGCTTAAACTCCATTTTAAGCCATTTTGAACAAGGTAAAACCTAGCCTTCTTCTACTTTGATCATTGGTGGTTATATACCTTAGTTTAAAGAGTGTTTTGATACTATTCTTAGTCTGGAAAATAGGGTCGAGAACAGCTAGGGAAAGCCCTAAGATTTTGAGGTGAAAGTTAATGTTTTTCATGACTTAAATTATTCCTATGGTTAGTTCAAGTTTAGAACCTAACTATATCCTTATCTTGTAGATTAAACATGTTAAGAAATTGTGGAGAAAAATCATCCAAGCTTCCATGGCCAAACAAGGCTTTGTCTGGGCTAAATCAAGGTATAAATCACTTAAACCTCAACTTTGATATGTTGATATGTTCCTAAGCTATTGCTATTATATTTCCATGAGTGAACTTAGTGAAATGGTCAAAATTTGACCTTATGTTAATTAGGAAATGAGTTAGTAAATTTATCTAGGTGATTAAGTAACATAATTATCAAATTTAAGACATTATATGGAAAATTGGTAAATATGAAGAAGTTATGGATGAGTTCAAGAGTTTAATGTATTTTGGGACATTTATGTGTAATTTATTTTATAATCTAAAGTTTGTAATAAGGCCATGTACCTTAGGCCATTTTAATTATATATTTTAAGGTTTTAATTAAGTTTAGGGTAATAACAAATATTACCGAGAGCAAATGGGGCTTAAACCGTAATTAAATAAAAATTTGGGAGCTAAATTGGAATATAGCCGAAATTTAGGTGTTAAAAGGAGTTTAAATGGAATTTATAACATTTTATAAAGTTTTGGGGTAAAATTGTAATTTTGGGAAAAATTAGGGTAAGTATAGTAATTACCGAGAAACTATGGACAAAAATATGTTTAGAGGTCAAACAATGACCACATTGGAGACTTTGACCAAATTTGGAAATTTATTGAATTAAATACTAGCTTATAATAAGTTATGTATTAAATTGTAACATTTGTAAAATATTTGGGGTATATTTGGAATTACCAAAACTTAGGGGTATAAAATGGTATTTTAAACACCCATGGCTATTATGAATTTTTAGGAATTTATTGGGTTGAATTTGGAGTTAAAATGAATTATATATGTATAATATATAGTTATTTATGTCATCGTTACATTTTGAATAATAAATGGGGTGGAAATGTAATTACCGAAAGTATATGGGTTAGAAATGATATTTATAACCTTTTGGTGTAATTTGGTGATTTATAGAATAATATAAGAGGTTTTAATAAGAAATGTGTATAATATATAGTTTCAATAACATTAGAAACTATGTTATAAAAATGGGTCAATTGGTAATTTAGAAAGTTAAAGGGTTGAAAAGTAATTTAGAACAGACCCTAAGGTCTTTTCGGCAATTTGGATTATATATAACTGTAACACCCCAACCGCTAATCCTATGCTTACCGTCTAATCGTCCTATTAATCTTACGAGTTCGCAGCGGAAATATTACATACTTACTACGGCGGGTGGTACAACGCCGCTAACCGCCCATACGGCTAGCTAGGCTTACCTTACTTACAGTCACGGTCTGATGAACATAACGCACCGAACTACTAAATTACTTACTCAAAACATCGTATACCAAATACTTACATCCTTGGATCACCGAGTATTAAAGTATATTCGATTACATCATTTCTAAGTTCCAAAAGAATGAGTTTCTAAGGCTACTCATCTATACCAATTCTCATTCTATCCAAAATCCAAAAAGGTGTACCCCATGGTACACCGGCTAATCAAAAGCTGTAGCCATGTACTACTCAGTACACCAATCATAAATTCACTGTTTACAATCCAAAAAGAAAGACAAGGAAATTAAACTTCAACTCTCCTAGTCTTTCATCCTTCACGGGTACCTGCGTGTAGTAAAAATGGTGCCCCAAGGGGCTCAGCAAACGCTGCATATAGACTCCGCATATACCGCGTGCTAGCTAGGGCACGCCGACTAATTGACGTCCACTAAGCATGTTGTTCATTTATTTCATACATACATGCTTTTCATACATCATACATGCTATACAATTCATTACACAATTCAAGGCAACAATATCATAGCATACATCTCACTTACCTTCACAAGGTTAGCCAAGTTATGCATCCGGGTTAATCGGAATGCTTTACTCTTTTACTCATTACTTACTTTTTCTTACTTACAATTACTTACTTTCATTTACTTTACTTACTCATTCTTACTTACTTACTTATACTCAAGTTAAGTCGTCGGGACCTCCGGCCTGGGGACTACACCGTCCCACCTCGGATTTACTTGACTCACCAATCCGGGATGCTACCCACTTAAGGGATTTGGGCTGCGGACCAGTTTAAGAGTCAGGAATTGGAGCCAACCTCTCATAACTCCGCATCCTCACGCGTGGCCGAAACTATATCGGACTTCTACTCATTCCAATTTAATTACCAATTTAAGTTAGGATGGTTAGCTTGTTAGGAATAAGTTAGAAGTCCAAACACGTCACAATCGGTCACAATACAATTCATCATACATACACACATTCATATTCATCCAAACATTTCATGAATTATACAAACTAAATTTGAAGACAATATACAATCATATACAACACTACATATTCACAAGTAAACATGATAACTCCGATTCGTGCATTTATCTTATTTGGTGATCAATTAGCACACAACACACAAATCAGAGTAACCAAGATAGCATACGGGGCATGAGGAATCCATACCGTTCACCGTTGCACGTGATTCCAAACGTCCTTCGGTGTCACAAACCAAGTCCTTATATACATACAATTGAATGATTAATATACCTATCATCAACTTAACTCCTACTTACTATGTCCTTATACTTCTTACACTTACACTTTACTTACTTATTTTTTTTTCATTACTTAAGTTTTACATTCTTACTTAACTTTGGCATGCTTTCATACATGTACATATATATATTAAAATTAAATTTATTTTTTTGACCGGACCGGACTTGCGACCGACCTTGCAAGTCCGGTCCATTCCAGTAGCTCAGATTACCGAAACTCTTCTGGCCGACCGAACTTGCAAGTCCGGTCGCAAGTTCGGTCCATTCCAGAAGGTTTCATCGGTGAGTTTTTCTGGCTCGACCGAACTTGCATGTCCGGTCGCAAGTCCGGTCGATTCCAGTAGGTTACAGACGGGGAAAATTTCTGGTCCGACCGAACTTGCAAGTCTGGTCGCAAGTCCGGTCGATTCCAGTAGCTTTCTGACGGGAAAATTTTCTGCTCCGACCGAACTTGCAAGTCCGGTCGCAAGTCCGGTCGATTCCAGAAGCTTTCCCGTCTTTGTAAATCTGGGCTCGACCGAACTTGCAAGTCCGGTCGCAAGTCGGTCGACCAGTATTTGCATTTTAATTTCTGTTTTCAGTCCTCTCTTTCATCCATTACTTCCCCATTGTTCCTACACTTATTCCCACATGTTATAACATTATTTAAACCTCCTAATACACCCTAGTTCATTTCCTAACTCCTTACACAATTCTATACTCATTCACTCACATAATTTTCCAACTTTCATACAACACTCACACTAGGTTCTTCTCTAGTTGCATTATGCTACAGATTTTAACTCTTACACTCCCCAACTACAACTCCCTCTTCTAATGTCATTTCTAACACCTCTAATACTTTACAACTACATTAGCTATCTCTCCTAATATACCCTCTATCTTTCTCTAACAAAATCTGTTACAACCTACCTTATTCACCTAGTTTAAAATTCACTAAGTGTTCTAATCCTAGGCAAATTTTGCCATAGCCTCCCCTATAACTTTATACTCTCACCACATGTTCTAGTTCACATTTCAACACTTATCCCACCTGTTTCAATAGACATTAATATACAAGCTCCCATACACAACTACCAAACTAAAACAACACTTAAAATTTCCTGCACTCAGCAACTCAATCCCAATCTGTTTTCAATAAGTTTTACACATCTTTTAAAGCTTCAAAATACTTATATTCTCCTACACATTACACTACTAATACATTACCATTCCCATTACTCATTTCAAACTTCCAAAAACTGTTACATACATATATATACCAAGTTACACAAAAGAGCATTCTTACCTTGCTTCACTTCTAGATTTTCTTTCTTCTTCTTTCTCCTTCCTTCTCTCTCTCTCTACCGGTTTTGTAATCTCAAACCTCTAACACTACAACCATTCATATACACCATTCAATACTAAAACTAACCTTAACCATTAATCAAGCTTTAATGTACATTTTTGGGTTTAGAATTTATATTACCTCCCAAGAGTGAAAATGAAGCTTGGAGTGGTTCAAGAACAAGATTTCCAACTCCTTCAACAAGCCAAAATCGGCTAGAACACAAGAGACCAAACAAGGGTTTAGTCTAGATTTTCATTTTGCCTTTGAGGCTAGAAAAAGATGGAGTTTTTGAAATATTTTTACCTTAGAAGAACAAGGAGAAGGAGGGCCTTCTAATGGTGGTGTTGAAGCTCCCAATGGAACATACCCATGAAAACGAAAATCGTTGTTTTCGAATTTTGGAAAGATGAAAGTGTAGCTCTTGGTGAGGGGATTACAATGGTGGTATTTTTATAATTTTTGGAAGAGTTTGGAGAGAGTTACAAAGGAGAGAAGATGGAGTTTGTGAGTGGGTCTTCAAAACTCCATGGAAATCGCATGGGTTGAAGAAGGAAAAGAGAGAGTGTGGGGGGGGAAGCTTCACGTGAGAAAAGAGAATGAGATGAGGAGAGAGAATTGTGAGAGTGTAGGTAAAGTAGTGTAGTTTACTTTATTGTTTTAATTGTTTTTGTTTGTTTGTAAATAAGAGAGTGTGAGTGAGTGTGTGAGAGAGGGAAATAGAGGGGGGGCCGGCTGGCACACCACACACACACACAATTGCACTTTTTATTTTAAAAGTGGACACATAAGTTTCAGTTATTTATACTTCTACCCCACAACTTCCCGTTTTTGACAGTTTTTACTAATCTCTCGTTTTATTGATTTTATTGGTCCTAAAGCTTCACTAATATTTATTAATGATTATTTAGTTGACCAAAACTGTTACGAGTCTATTTGACCCGCTTAAAGACACGTTTTCCCGGTTACCTCGAAAAACGCGCTTTAAGGTTCGTTAGTGATTTTAATCCATTTTAAGGATCCGTTTTCTTCGGGATTTGTTCCCTCATGATTATTTACACTTAATTAAGCCTCTAAATTATTATTAGCCTAATTAATCACTATTTTTAATTACGGGGTATTTCAATCTACCCCCCTTAAGAAACTTTGCCCTCAAAGTTGCTCAAGGTTAATGGTTTAGTAATTCTACTCATTAGGCAAACCAATTGCACTAATGTGTCTTACTACCACCTATGAGGTGTTCACTTCATTCCACATTGCAACATACACGGTTCAGCAACATACACAATTCACATGCATACCATTCCACATTACGCAATACAACATTACCATTCACAATACACATTGCACATACATCATCCATCACAACGTACAAGTACATTCATACACTACACATTACACATACATACACATACCAATTCACTTACACTACATGTGCCATACAAAATCTATTACAATACCTACACACTAAGCAATGCTTACCCCGAAGCAATGCAAAAGCAAAAGGGCTCTACCCCCCTTAAAAGGGGTACGACCCGTACCCGTATCTAAATACTAGACTCTCTAGTCTATGAACAGCTGTGGGTACTTAGCCTTCATGGCATCTTCCAACTCCCATGTCGCTTCTTCGACATCATGGTTTGACCATAGGACCTTCACCATTCGTATAGACTTATGGCGAGTGTCTCTGGTCTTCCTATCAAGGATTCTCACTGGGGTTTCGACATATCTCATGTTTGGCTCAATGGATAAGTGCTCGGGCTCCAACACATGAGAAGGATCAGCAATATACTTCTTGAGTTGTGACACATGAAATACATCATGGACACGCCCCAAGTCCTCAGGTAGTGCTAACCTGTAGGCTACGGATCCAACTCTTTCGGTGATAGTGTACGGCCCTACAAACTTTGGGCTTAGCTTGCCCTTCTGACCAAAACGGAAGACACCCTTCATAGGTGAAACTCGCAAGAACACTTGGTCGCCCACGGCGAACTCAAGGTCGCGTCGTCTCACATCCGCATAGGATTTCTGTCTATCTTGGGCTGCCTTCATGTTAGCTCGGATTGTTGCACTTCAGCTTGCACTTGCTCAAGATACTCCGGTCCTATTATGACCGCTTCACTTGACTCATCCCAACACAAGGGTGTACGGCAAGGTCTACCGTATAGAGCTTGGAAAGGCGACATCTTAATCGAGGCGTGATAACTATTATTATACGAGAACTCGATAAGATGAAGCTTATCTAACCAACTCCCCTGAAAGTCCAAGGCACATGCCCGAAGCATGTCCTCCAGTGTCTGGATGGTCCTTTCTGTCTGACCGTCGGTTGAGGATGGAAGGCGGTACTCAACTTCAATTCTGTACCCAACGCTTCCCTTGTAGCTCTCCAGTATCTCGAAAGAAATCTGGTGTCGCGGTCAGATACTATAGTCTTAGGGACTCCGTGGTGTCTGATAATCTCCTTATCAAAAGCTCAGCTAGCTTTACTACCTTCCAGGTGTCCTTCATCGGTATGAATCTGGCAACCTTGGTAAGGCGATCTACTACAACCCAGATCATGTTGAGTCCTCCCCTAGCAGGTGGGAGTCCTACAACAAAATCCATGGAGATATCATGAAATTTCCACTCCGGAACTGGCATAGATTGTACCATTCCGCCCGGTCTACGGTGTTCAAATTTTACCTTCTGGCATGTCAAGCATCTCAATACAAATTCTGTCACATCTGATTTCATTCCAGACCACCAGAAGTACCTCTTCATGTCTTTGTACATCTTGGAGGCTCCCGGATGGACTGACAATGTGGAACAGTGTGACTCTCGCAGGATGCGATCCCTTAGCTCAGCATTGCTTCGGGGGACGCATAGCCTGCCATTCAACCGAATCAAACCATCTTCATGTAGCTTAAAATCATACTTTTTCTTCTCAAATGTACCATTCTCGATCTTGTGTCTGATTTCGGTTAGGTAAGGGTCGCTCAACTGAGCGTCTCGCACCTCGTCAACCAAGCTAGAAGAAGCGAGTAGCGAATGGAGCGAGTGTGCTCGATGGCTCAGGGCGTCGGCTACAATGTTTGCCTTCCCTTCCTTATACTGCAAGTTGATGTCATAGTCTGAAAGAAATTCCATCCATCTTCTCTGTCTCAAGTTCAGTTCTTTCTGTGTGAATACATACTGTAAGCTCTTATGGTCGGAGTAGATGGTGATGCTTACCCCATAGAGATAGTGTCGCCATATCTTCAAGGCGAAGATGATGGCTCCTAACTCTAAGTCGTGAGTCGGGTAATTCTCCTCATGCTTTTTCAGCTGGCGGGAGGCATAAGCAACAACCTTGCCATGCTGCATGAGTACGCATCCCATTCCTTTGCCTGATGCATCACAGTACCTCAAATCCCTCTGTGCCCTCTGGAAGAGTAAGGACGGGCGCTGAGGTCAATGAGTCTTTCAGTTTCTGAAATGATAGCTCGCACTCGTGTGTCCATACAAACGGTGCATCTTTCTTCATCATGTAGTCATGGGCTTAGCGACTTTCGAGAAGTCCCTTACAAATCTCCGGTAGTAACCGGCTAGACCAAGAAAGCTCCTAATGTCGGTAACAGTCTTGGGTCTAGGCCATGATCGTACAGCTTCTACCTTAGAAGGGTCAACCGAGATACCTGCGCTCGAGATGACATGTCCAAGGAATGATACCTGATCAAGCCAAAACTCGCATTTGGAGAACTTCGCATAGCTGGTTCTCGCGCAGTGTCTCAAGCACTTTCCTCAATGATTTCATGTTCCTCTGGTGATTTGGAATATACAAGGATGTCGTCGATGAAGACAACCACGAAGTGTCCAACTGCTCACTGAATAGTCGATTCATGAGGTCCATGAATTTTGCCGGTGCGTTTGACAAACCGAATGGCATCACTGTGAATTCGTAGTGGCCATATCTGGTACGGAATGCCGTTTTCTCAATGTCTTGTTCTTTGATTGCAATCTGATGATACCCTGAACGGAGGTCGATCTTGGAGAAGACTGAGGCTCCTTTCAACTGGTCGAATAGGTCGTCGATACGTGGTAGTGGGTATTTTTTTGACTGTGACCGCATTCAGCTCGCGGTAGTCAATGCAAAGTCGGAGGCTACCGTCCTTCTTCTTCACGAAGAGACCGGTGCTCCCCAGGGTGATACGCTCGGGCGTATAAACCCTTTGTCTAGAAGGTCTCTTAACTGTTCTTTCAATTCGGTCATTCTGCTGGTGCCATGCGGTACGGTGCCCTGGCAATGGGACCGGTACCTGGCAATAGATCAATTTCGAATTCCACTGCTCTCGGTGGTGGCATGCCGGGTAGCTCCTTAGGGAATACATCGGGATACTCGGATACAATGGGTACTTCATCACTGAACTCTGGATCTCGCTCCAGGTCTTGTACATAACAAGATACACCTCTTGGCCCTTTCTGAGCTCCCGGTACATAGCCATGGCAGATATGAGTGTGGTCGAAGGCTCTCTCGGTCTCTGGCGGTAAGATACGGTAACCCCAGAAGGACTCTTGAGCAGCAAACGATGCTCGGCGCAGAGGATTCTACCCTTGTGCCGCTCCAACCAATTCATTCCAATGATTACGTCGAATCCCAATCCATTGAATTCGATGAAGGAAATGGGAAACGATTCGCCTTTGATTTGGATTGTGGCTGATTGAATACTTGGTGCACTTTACTCGCTCCTTCGATGGGAGAGTAACCATGAAGTTCGGTAGCTCATCCGCATCTAGCTTCAACCTCTTCACAAAGGATGGTGATACGAAAGTGTGAGAGGCGCCGGAGTCGAATAACACATTGGCATCAATGCCATTTACTGGGAAGGTTCCCGTTAGATGGTGCCGCTTCTGCCGGCTTGTGCTTCGGTGAGGATGCTCAGGTTACCTTCGGTACCGAGTCCACAACCTATTGGATTCACAATTGGATAAGTATTGATGGTGGACACAAGTGGAATTAAATCAACACTGCTCTTTATTGATAAACCAACCATCATACATACCGTGTCTCTAATACACGTTACTAATAGATTACATGATACTAGGAATTTAATACTTTCTAAAGGTAAGGTTCAGGCGTCCTGGTTTCATGTGTGTGGCATTGATTATTGCCGGCGGTGCCGTATTCAACTTGATCTTGTTGATCCCGTGATACAGCATCCTAGAGTTTCCACCCATGATTAGGACATCTCCTGATCTCAATACCAGTTTCTGTGCGAGGTCCACACGCTTCTGCTCGCTATACAGGAATACGGCGTCATCACCAATGGACCAAGACACTACGGGCACTCCTTGTTCAAGAGATTCCGCTGTCTCGTCCTTGTCTTGGTGTAACCCAAGTCGTCCTTCTTTCTTAGAAGTTGACGATACAGAGATCCGCTTCAAGTGCGGGGATCGGTTCAGGTTCACATTGTTGTGCAAGTTCTACTGCTTGTGTGATGAGTGTCTGAAACTCTGGTGGTATTGTCGGTGGCGTCGCTCCGTCTTGTGTTCGTGTCTCCTGGTATGTCTTGGTATAAGGATTCCAGTCCTTTCCCAAGCACATCATCTTCAGCTTCATCTTCGCTCCACCGGGGAATTCGGGTGTGTAAAATCCACCTTGACCCATTCCTAGCTCGTTGCATCGTCGAATGATTGAGATTTGCGCTTCGGGTGTCAGGTATCCCTTTAATAAGATCATACCTGGTCGGATGACCTGACACTGTTTGTTGGTGTAGTCGTGGTTGGTGATGTCGATCTCTTCTTGATTCAAGTTCACCGGTATTGGGTAACAGATACTAAAGCTTCCTATGGTTACAAATTTCATCTACGGTGAGTACTAGTTTCAACTACTTCATTTCATGCTTAATATACACTTCATTTATTTACTCATGCATTCACTCATACAGTTACTCTACTACTAGGCATGCTATTTCAAGGATTAAAGGTTTAGATGATTACCTGGGCCGGATTTCGAACCGGACCCATCACGGTCAATAACATGAGAACAGGCTGCCTCTGAGGTGCGCCCCTCTGAGGCCCCGGGATCCCTGTCCCTGAGGTGCCTGCTGGGCCGGTGCATCGCCAGATGCCACCTCCTTGCCCTCTCTCTGCTTGTAGTTCTGAAAGTTTCCCTTTGGCTTAGCATTCTCTGGGCATCTATTAGCTGTGTGTCCCAGCTTCTGACAGTTGTAGCATTTGATGTCTCTCCCATAACAGTCTTTACCAGGATGGTCCTGGTTGCACTTTCTGCACACATAGGTGCGGCCATCGGAGAAGGTTTTGGCGACACCGGAGCTAGAACCTGAGGTTAGAGGGTTAGCACATGTGTGCGTGGATATACTAGATATATATATACGAATACAAATTGGATTAGGAATTTACCCTTTGGTGGGTGTGATCTCAGTGGCTTTGCTGCCACCGGTGCAGAATAACCAAGCTGAAGAAGCTCAGCTGGTTTGCCCTGCTCAGCATGGGCACTGCTCTCACCCTGGGATTTCTTTTGGGATTGCTGAAAGAAATTCCCTTTCTTCTTTTTCCAGCTCTTCCCCTGGTTCTGCTCCTCAGTGCTGGTGTTTTTGTTGTTAGCTTTGCGCTTCAGCGCGGTCTCTTCATCCCTTAACTGGCAAGTGATCTCAACGCGAGAAGCCGCGTGATAACACTCCTGAAATCTCAGGTATTAGCCGGGATTCTCATTTAAGGAGGAATAAGAAAGATTCAAAGAATTCAAGGAATTTAAGGAATTGAAATGATACTAAGGGTTAACTTATTTACCTGAAGGGAGGTAAATCTGGTGTAGCCCATACCGTACCGAAGGCGATGGCTCAGACCGCCATAGAAGCGATCGACCAACACCTGGCCGGTGTATCCTAGATCAGGGAGAGACGGAGAATGGAGGGTGAAGGTGCGGTAGTACTCATCGACAGTCATCTTCTCTGTCATTTCAAGGCGTCTAGCTCTAGCCTTTTCTTGTTTTACATGCTCGGGGTAGTATTTGAACGGAGGAGAGATGCAAAGAATCCCAGTCGAATGTGGGGTCTGACGTGCTCGTGCTTGACCAGCTTCCACCAATCCATGCAGCATCCTTGAGTAGTAGGCTGCAACTCTGACTCGAACTCCAGCAGGAGCTTCGAGTGTTTCGAAGCCGTCTCCATCTCGGAGATGTAGGCCTCGAGCTTAGCCGGATCACTCTCGCCCCTAAAGCAGGGAGGGCGGAGCTCCGCTACAGCTTTTACCCAGTTGCTTCTCTGGGTGGCGGGGGAGGGATTGGCCCCGCTTGAGTTTGTTGGTTTTGTTGGTTGTTGCAGCTTGGATTACTTGGGTAGCATCTGCGCTACCGTGGCGGCGACGATCTCAGCTATCGTCTGCGTGCCGGGTCCGTCATTGCCCCCTCCTCTAGGGCGCCTGGACCTCTCCTGACATCTGAATATTAACAGTTACATTAGGCTTTGCAAGATATGACTAAGGTCTTAAATTTAAGCAAGGTATCGTTCATAAGAACGTTAAGGGTATCCGTTGTTAACAACGGTAGTTCCTAGTTAGGTTTCTAAGTATCCGTCTTAAGACGGTTGAAATCCTAACTCGGTAATCCCCTATGCTCGGTACTATGGACATCAGAGCGTAACTACGCTCTGATACCACTTTTTGTAACACCCCAACCGCTAATCCTATGCTTACCGTCTAATCGTCCTATTAATCTTACGAGTTCGCAGCGGAAATATTACATACTTACTACGGCGGGTGGTACAACGCCGCTAACCGCCCATACGGCTAGCTAGGCTTACCTTACTTACAGTCACGGTCTGATGAACATAACGTACCGAGCTACTAAATTACTTACCAAAACATATACCAAATACTTACATCTTGGATCACCGAGTATTAAAGTATATTCGATTACATCATTTCTAAGTTCCAAAAGAATGAGTTTCTAAGGCTACTCATCTATACCAATTCTCATTCTATCCAAAATCCAAAAAGGTGTACCCCATGGTACACCGGCTATCAAAACTAGCCATGTACTACTTAGTACACCCATCATAAATTCATTGTTTACAATCCAAAAGAAAGACAAGAAATTAAACTTCAACTCTCCTAGTCTTCATCCTTCACGGGTACCTGCGTGTAGTAAAAATGGTGCCCCAAGGGGCTCAGCAAACGCTGCATATAGACTCCGCATATACCGCGTGCTAGCTAGGGCACGCCGACTATTTGACGTCCACTAAACATGCTGTTCATTTATTTCATACATACATGCTTTTCATACACATACATGCTATACAATTCATTACACAATTCAAGGCAACAATATCATAGCATACATCTCACTTACCTTCACAAGGTTAGCCAAATTATGCATCCGGGTTAATCGGAATGCTTTACTCTTTTACTCATTACTTACTTTTTCTTACTTACAATTACTTACTTTCATTTACTTTACTTACTCATTCTTACTTACTTACTTATACTCAAGTTAAGTCGTCGGGACCTCCGGCCCTGGGGACTACCGTCCCACCTCCGGGATTTACTTGACTCACCAATCCGGGATGCTACCCACTTAAGGGATTTGGGCCGCGGACCAGTTTAAGAGTCAGGAATTGGAGCCAACCTCTCGTGACTCCGCATCCTCACGCGTGGCCGAAACTATATCGGACTTCTACTCATTCCAATTTAATTACCAATTTAAGTTAGGATGGTTAGCTTGTTAGGAATAAGTTAGAAGTCCAAAACATCACAATCGGTCACAATACAATACATCATACATACACACATTCATATTCATCCAAACATTTCATGAATTATACAAACTAAATTTAAGAAATATTACAACATACAACACTACATATTCACAAGTATGATTAACTCCGATTCGTGCATTTATCTTATTTGGTGATCAATTAGCACACAACACACAAATCAGAGTAACCAAGATAGCATACGGGGCATGAGGAATCCATACCGTTCACCGTTGCACGTGTTTCCAAACGTCCTTCGGTGTCACAAATCAAGTCCTATTATATACATACAATTGAATGATTAATTACCTATCATCAACTTAACTCCTACTTACTATGTCCTTATACTTCTTACACTTACACTTACTTTTTTTTTCATTACTTAAGTTTCACTTTCTTACTTAACTTTGGCATGCTTCATACATGTATATATATATATATATATATATATATTATAAATTAAATATTTTTTTTGACCGGACCGGACTTGCGACCGACCTTGCAAGTCCGGTCCATTCCAGTAGCTCAGATTACCGAAATCTTCTGGCCGACCGAACTTGCAAGTCCGGTCGCAAGTTCGGTCCATTCCAGAAGGTTTCATCGGTGAATTTTTCTGGCTCGACCGAACTTGCATGTCCGGTCGCAAGTCCGGTCGATTCCAGTAGGTTACACGGGAATTTTTCTGGCCGACCGAACTTGCAAGTCCGGTCGCAAGTCCGGTCGATTCCAGTAGGTTACAGACGGGAAATTTTCTGGTCCGACCGAACTTGCAAGTCCGGTCGCAAGTCCGGTCGATTCCAGTAGCTTTCCGTCTTTGTAAATCTGGGCTCGACCGAACTTGCAAGTCCGGTCGCAAGTTCGGTCCGACCCAGTATTTGCATTTTAATTTCTGTTTTCAGTCCTCTCTTTCCCATTACTTCCCCATTGTTCCTACACTTATTCCCACATGTTTATAACACTATTAAACCTCCTAATACACCCTAGTTCATTCCTAACTCCTTACACAATTCTATACTCATTCACTCACATAATTTTCCAATTTCATACAACACTCACACTAGTTCTTCTCTAGTTGCATTATGCTACAGATTTTAACTCTTACACTCCCAACTACAACTCCCTCTTCTAATGTCATTTCTAACACCTCTAATACTTACAACTACATTAGCTATCTCTCCAATACCCTCTATCTTTCTCTAACAAAATCTGTTACAACTACCTATTCACCTAGTTTAAAATTCACTAAGTGTTCTAATCCTAGGCAAATTTTGCCATAGCCTCCCCTATAACTTTATACTCTCACCACATGTTCTAGTTCACATTTCAACACTTATCCCACCTGTTTCAATAGACTTAATATACAAGCTCCCATACACAACTACCAAACTAAAACAACACTTAAAATTTCCTGCACTCAACACTCAATCCCAATCTGTTTTCAATAAGTTTTACACATCTTTTAAAGCTTCAAAATACTTATATTCTCCTACACATTACACTAATACATTACCATTCCATTACTCATTTCAAACTTCCAAAAACTGTTACATACATATATATACCAAGTTACACAAAGAGCATTCTTACCTTGCTTCACTTCTAGATTTTCTTTCTTCTTCTTCTCCTTCTCTCTCTCTCTACCGGTTTTGTAATCTCAAACCTCTAACACTACAACCATTCATATACACATTCAATACTAAAACTAACCTTAACCATTAATCAAGTTTAATGTACATTTTAGGGTTTAGAATTTATATTACCTCCCAAGAGTGCAAATGAAGCTTGGAGTGGTTCAAGAACAAGATTTCCAACTCCACAAGCCAAAATCGGCTAGAAACAAGAGACCAAACAAGGGTTTAGTCTAGATTTCGTTTTGCCTTTGAGGCTAGAAAAAGATGGAGAGTTTTTGAATATTTTTACCTTAGAAGAACAAGGAGAAGGAGGGCCTTCTAATGATGGTGTTGAAGCTCCCAATGGAACATACCCATGAAAACGAAAATCGATGTTTTTCGAATTTTGGAAAGATGAAAGTGTAGCTCTTGGTGAGGGGATTACAATGGTGGTATTTTTATAATTTTTGGAAGAGTTTGGAGAGAGTTACAAAGGAGAGAAGATGGAGTTTGTGAGTGGGTCTTCAAAACTCCATGGAAATCGCATGGGTTGAAGAAGAAGGAAAAGAGAGGTGTGGGGGGGGAAGCTTCACGTGAGAAAAGAGAATGAGAGGAGAGGGAATTGTGAGAGTGTAGGTAAAGTAGTGTAGTTTATATTTTTTAATTGTTTTTGTTTGTTGTAAATGAGAGAGTGTGAGTGAGTGTGTGAGAGAGGGAAATAGGGGGGGGGGGGGGCTGGCACACCCACACACACACAATTGCACTTTTTATTTTAAAAGTGGACACATAAGTTTCAGTTATTTATACTTCTACCCCACAACTTCCCGTTTTTGACAGTTTTTACTAATCTCTCGTTTTATTGATTTTATTGGTCCTAAAGCTTCACTAATATTTTATTATGATTTAGTTGACCAAACTGTAGCGAGTCTATTTGACCCGCTTAAAGACACGTTTTCCCGGTTACCTCGAAAAACGCGCTTTAAGGTTCGTTAGTGATTTTAATCCATTTTAAGGATCTGTTTTCTTCGGGATTTGTTCCCTCATGATTATTTACACTTAATTAAGCCTCTAAATTATTCATTAGCCTAATTAATCATTATTTTTAATTACGGGGTATTTCGATAACTATATGTTATATTTATATTAAGGTTTAAATGTTATAATATATGATATATTATGATATGATATTATATATGTGGTCAATTTGTAAATGTGGAAAGTTAAGTGCTGGAACAAATTAGAACAGAACTTAGGTATGTTCGGTTATTTTCAATATATAACCTTAGGTTATACTTTTTAAAAGGTTATAAAAATGTTATATTATATGGTATATATAACATTGTATAAAATGTGTGGTAAAATTGTAATAAAGGAAAAATATGGGGAGTTGATAAAATTGGGTTATAACATTTGTTCCTTTTTCGGCAATAATTAGTTTGTATAAAACTATAGGTTAAAAATTATTAAGAGATAAAATACCATATTATATGATATAGTATATGGTATAAAATTACATAATGTTATGTGGTCAAAAAAATTAAAAGGGAATAGTGTGTTGTTGCGCAATTATAAGCATTTGGAAAATGAATTTTAGACTATGGTCTACAATTTATAAATGTTATAACAATTATATGGTATTAATGTGATTTAAATGGAATTATGTGAGTAAGGTTATTCACATGAAATAATGGGACAAACAATAGTAAATGAGATTTAAACTAAGGTGTACATTGAATAAACCTTAGGAGATGTAATTATACAATATAAATGTTACATAGTATTAATGTGAAATACCCCAAACCTGGATATGTTGTTTAAATGTTAACCTATGGTATTTAAAGGCTAAAAAGTGCCTGAGAAACATTAGTGAACAATTTAAACCATAGTAAAAACACAATAAAGCACTAAGACACAGTTTGAGCAAAAACATGCACTAAGCGTGGACTGAACTTGGTTAGGACCCAAAGATTCAATTAAGATTTATATATGGTCAACAAAGACCATATATATCTCTAATATGTAAGGGGCCACGGTTTTAGTGGTGTGAGTCATCACACTAGGCTAGCCAATTAAGAGAAAGAAAGAAAGTAAGTAAAAGGGTTACTTTTGCTTTATAATTAAATATCTCCAAAACTTACCTCTCCCCACTTCTCTTCTTTTCTTTTTGATTCCCACCGTCTCCACCTCATCCTCCCTTCTCCATTCTCGTTTTGCTACAGCAAGTAGCCATTCTCCATCTTTGAATGCTTGTAACTCATGGCTCCAAGCTCCGAATTCTATTCCGAGACTACCGTTGTCTTAGTTAGAGTAAGCTCTACATTCCTATCTTTTCAAATCTTCAAAAGCTCCATTTCGGTGCCATGGAAATTCACCATTGAAGGAGCTTGAGCTTATCTTTTCATGCCTTGTCATTCTCTTATGCTTCAGGTAAGGAAATCAAAGAAAAACCAAGATTCCTTTCATTTTCTTGTATAACCGAAATTCACCTTACAATGGCGCATTACCTTGCTATCTTCTTAGCTTAATTCAAACTTCAAAGGGCTAGGAGGAGTCCTATCTTGCCGCTTGTTCAAGTTCTCTTTCAAATTCCAAAGGTAAACATCAATTTTAGTGTTTTAAGACACTTATGTAAACCTAGGGTTTAATTATGAGTTTGAGTATTAAACTTAATGCTCATTACCCTTATATGTATATTGGTTAGAAGGTTGACAAGTGATAAAAGCTCCTTCCCAATTTTCAATCAAGAAAAATAAGAGAAAACAAGTGAGAAAGCTTGGAAAACAAAGAGGTAAATGACCTCTCTTAATTTGGTTATTGTACTAGGAAATTGAGCTATATTTGCTTAATAAATAACCTAAAGAGCCAATGGGAAAATGAGCTAGAAATCTATCCACAAGGTGGACTAAAAGGACATGGGAGCATTATTGTGTGTATTCGCAGGTTGAAGGCATTTAAATGTGGAAATTCAGTGTTTAAGTTTAATGTTATTTAAGGGCCTAAGAGCCAAGCAATTTAAGTTTATGCACTATATTGTGATGTAGTGTAGTTTAAAGGTTTAGTTGTGTGTAAAGAGCATTTCTTGTGAAGATGAAGTCTTGGATGGTTAAAGGATGAAAAACAATATGTTTGTGTGTAAGGAATGTGTGTTAAGTGATTAAGTGTTCGTGGTTGTCAAAAGGTGAAAACCTAAGTGTTTGGGTGTGAGAGTATACAAGATAAGCTATGGCAAAATTAGTTGATAAACAAAGGAGTTTATGTGTTTTAATGAGATTTTATGACCTAGAAGGTACTAGGATTTGTTAAGTGTCAAGATGGTGAAAGAAAGTGAATCATGGTGTTCTTAGGTGTTAAGATGCCATGGGCAGTGTCTTGGAGGATTTAGGACTCAATGGGTGTTTTAAACACACCAAGGAATTGTTATGAAGTGTTAAGTCTTGTTCAAGATTTGGTAAACAAGGAAAAGAAATGCCTTGTGAAGGCCTAAGTGTAACTTGTGGAAGTAGAAGGAGTTGTGTAAAGGAGGTGTTTGTGAGAAATAATGCTTTTGGAGTGGTGGTAATGTTTGTGAGACAACACTTTGGTTAGTTGAGGTAGTAGGCATGATATACCACTTAGAAATCTAAGGAAATTTTAAGTGCTAGGAATTGTTGTAAGGAATTGAGAAACAGTTAGTGATGATTTAGGAAAGTTTAGTGCTTATTTTAAGGTGTTTAAACATGTTGGAAACATGTGGAAAGATTATGGAATGATTAGGTAAGGTATAAGGTTGGATTAGGGGTTTGAAAAATGATGTTTTGACAAGTTATTAACATGGTCCGGGACCTAGCCCTTGTAGGTACCCGGACCACCCATAAAAACATGCCGAGAGTGAATGCAGGAATTGGTCCTGGACTTAAGTCCAGGACCAAGTCCAGGAACAATGCCAAAAACAAGCCGAGAGTAATTTCCAGAGGTGGTCCGGGACCTTGGGTCCGAACCAAGTCCCGGACCAGACCAAAAATGGCCTAAAATGTGTTTTAAAGTGTTCTAAAGGTGGTGGATTGATGGGTAATGGTTTTGGATGTTGTTAAGGCCTTGTTTGGTGACTTTTAAAGGTCCTAAGAAGTATAACAAGTGTTAGAAGTTGTTGGGAAAGTTGTGAGTTTAAGTACACAAAGTTAAACCGAAATAACGGGATAACGGGGTAAGTACGGGAGTAGCAATTATGTACCTACCGTAACACCATAATATTATTGAACCATTTCACATGTAAATAGTGGTTCAAGAGTAAGACATGAGGAACAAGTTGAGCCGAAGAGCGTGAGAAAACCGGTAAAGTAATTCCCTGCGGTGACAGTATGGTTTTCTTGCAACCTGTGTCCTACCAGATTACCCACCGGCTTGTGTGCCAATGTGTGTTTTCTGTGTGTTTGCCACCTTGTAAGATAAAACATGTATGAGTTTATAGTAATTCATTTATGTGGTGTTGTCAATTCCGATACCGTTTAACCTCGGAGGTGTTAAACCTTAACTAACCAAATCTAGGATCACATAAGAGATCGGTATTTGGATTTAACGACCCAAACCATGGGAACGTTCTAACCACGGCTATGCGTGAGTTGGTTGTGTGTTGTTTGTGCGTGTAGGTATGCTTACCTCCTTGTGTGCTTAACCGATTTGTAATACCTTATGGTGTGTGGATGTGATAGGTTCCATAATGGAGCTGTAACTGTTTATTTATAAGTATATATGTACTAATGGGGGTGAGGAATCCGGTCGTTCCGGTCGCGCGTTGTTTGGGAGTGGGTATCCATCCTTGCTTTACCCTCCTCTCTGTTATGGTTGTTTTTCCTTCTTGGATTACGATCTCCCACTAGCTTACTCCAAGCTTAACTATTCTGACTTATGATCGGTCTAGGGGAACATGTGTTTGTGTGGTGTGTTCGGGTCACTAAATCTGATCCATCTTTAAGTTAAGTTACTCGTCCGACTATTAGGACGGTAACGAGTGTTGTATAACGAGCTTAACATGAGGGTGATATCATTCTCTAGGCTCACAAGTGAATTAACTATGTTTGGGTCGGTTCTAAAGAGAACCGTTCCCTTTAAGGTTATGTGTTAATGTTGTACTGCAATTCTTATTGCGATGCTATGTGGGTATGTACGTTATAATGTGGAATGAGTTGTGTGTGGAGAATGGGGATCATGGATATGAGTCCCAGTTTATTATAAGACAATTTGGAGTATAACCCGAATAGTGGGTAAGTTCGTCTATTAAGGAAATAGCTCCATTAGAGGAGAAAACCCTCAAGGGTTAAGGAACAAAATATTGAGTAACGAGTTGTTGTGTTGATTGATCTGTTGAACCCCGTTGTTGTGGGTATGTAATGTGTTATGTGTTTATAGTTTACATGCATGATTTAAATATAATCAACCGCATGCTTACACGACAATTAGTTGTGCGTGGCCCGGTAGCATACGGGCTGCGGATTATCATACCAGCAAAGTGTTGAGCCCCTTGGGGGCCACCTTTCTTTCCTTTTCTATTTCAGGTACAAGGAGTTGGAGACCGTTCGAGAGTAGGACGGGGTAGTTGTTTCTACACGGGTAGTTAATGAATTACTTATGTATCGTAGGTGCAGTAAGACCGAAACTGTTATCGGCATTAGTTTGTAAATACTCGGTACAGTTTGAATGTAAGTGTATAACAAATGTTGGTAATGGAACAAGTTTGTAATGTGTAGTTGCTCGGGAATCTGGTCCATCAGACCGATACAATGTATATGTATTAGCCTTGTTAGCCACGTGGGTGGCTAACAGTGTGTAACACCAACGAGTTAAGTAATGTGATGATGTATGTTTTCCACTGCAAATGGTTATTAAGTGTATTGTTGTAGTAGGGGTGTTACAAAAAGTGGTATCAGAGCGAAGTATCGCTCTGATGACTGAATTACCGAGCTTAGGAAGTACCGAGTTAGGATTTTAGTACTTTGGGTTAAGGGTTGAGTGATAGCGTGAGAGATACGCTAGTTAGAAATTACCAGCGTGTACTGGAACCCTACAATATCCTTCCCGCCCTCCACAATCCCTGTTTTATAACTCGGGGATAAACGCCAGAGAGATGAAAGTCCTCTCATGCTCGGGAAAACCCGATCTGGCTGTTGTAAAGCATATATGTAAGTACGGAGAACCTGTCATACAGTAGATCCCGAAAACTGGGAATCCCGGAGACGGTTCCCATCTGAACAATGTCAACTGCATTTAAATAGCGAAGAATGAAGAATCCTACGTACAGGAGAATGGAATTTCCAGCAACCTGGGTCGACATGCCGAGCAGTCGAGAACAACCAGCTTGTAACGCACCAACCGTGCAACAGGCAAGAAGTGAAGTAATAGAACCCAAGACGAGTGTCTACGGGACTACAAATGTTAAATAATGACACCTACGGTATACCAACCGACAAAGGAACTACAACGTAGTACCCAAACAAGAGACAAGTCTCAGTAACCACGACAAATGCGTGGAACGGGCTACGAAGAAGATACAGTACTAAGTAAAAAAAAGGGGACTCCAAGAACGGGGAACACTCTAGTTAATGATTGTCATGTGAAGACAATGAGAAGACGCCTAGAAGGTTTAATGTCAAGACTGTAAGATTAAAGTAAGAGCCAACAAGGCCACTGAATACGGTGCAGATAAAAACAATACCGCAACCGGTAAATGTTGAACCGATAAGCCAGTTAGCATGGCTCACTTGCCATGGCAAGTGCTGCTATAACAGGGCTGTTCGGGAAAATTTTAACAAGTACTTAGTAAGTACCCAGAGGTAAAGTGAGGTAATCATAACCTTGGAAGGGCTTAATGGCCTAACCTTTGTAAGTGGAAATACACCAGTCGGCAAAAAGCTGAACTCGGTAAAGGCAAGAAGACATGGTAATACCACCAGAATTTTTCTTTCAAACACAAATCTATTTTAAACTCTTTTCTTTTCAAAACCAAAATTTTCTTTTAAACCTATACCTATTTCTAACCATCTTTTAAACCAAACCAGATGACCTACGCCGGCCTCAATGCCACAGAGTAGGTAAGTTGCACTCAGTTCACTTATGAATAGCCGGACGGAAACCGATAAACCCAAGGGTAGCAACCCGAGGGGATGGATGGAGTTCATAATGATACAACGGTGGATAAACCTTCCCCTGATTAAGTTCGGGAAGCAGGGAATGCATATTGTCACAGGACAATATAAGGGAGTTGACAACAGAATACTTCACCTAGGTGTGACGGACACTACGAGTGTACCAACTGAAATGTGGGACGACCGCACTCCGATAGGAGCTTGTGGGCCTGACAGACCTACTTATGGGTTAGTTGGGTAAGTAGTAATGTATCAGTAGGGTACCCCCATATGTATACGAGCAGAGTCCGGAACACGGGAAGTAGTCGACTCCATACTACGGTCAGCAGTAAAAGTCAAGTAAGAGCTAAGGATTACCACGAATGGTTGAAGTAAAGGAACCCAGTTAAGAAGACTAAAGGAGTTAGTGAATTTATTTCAAGGAAATGTTTAAGAGTCAGGAAGTGCGAAGTGCACTGATTAGTAAGTAAAGACATAGCATATGTCTCAAGTGTCACGAGGGATAAAACACGATAGCTGGGACGAATACCCAACCTATACATGGTAAGGCAGATGCCTAATGTGGACACATTAATGTGAAATGAATGGGATCAAACTCCCGGAAGGATTACTTAGACTACCAAGGAATATCGATCTTCCTGGAAGAGGATAGTAAAACCAGCTAAGAACATAAAGAAAATGTGTTAGGTAAATTTAATTGATTATGGAAGTTTACGTTGTACAAGTAAATAGAGCGGAGAACGAACCACTGTCTTAAGAGTGGGGATACCTCTCGATATTGTAAACCGTGCAAGCGGTAGTAATGTGAACCAAGTTCAAGAAATATGTTAAGGATTGACTATGTTATTATTGCGGGCTGAATAAGGCCGGCTTGTAACTCGAGTGAGCAACGCTCAAGGAGCATTTTGTAGTCATCCAAACGGATGATGTAAGTATACGTGTGAAAACTAATATGACAGTGAATACCATGTAAGTTAGTGTTGTGCAAGAAGAAAGAACACGGTGCGCAGAAAGCGACCGTTGTATAAGTATTGTTAAATAATAGTATGGAAAATAAGCAGAGTTATGAGTTAGACCCAGTGGAGATACAACGGTAAGTATAGCTAATAAACTGGGCAGTAAGCCAGTAGTCTGTACTATGTGATAAGGAACTCACTGTGAATTCCCATTACAGTCGCATAAGAGATTTACTGCCAAGAGTTTACGCCTCTGCACTCTGTATGACTGAGTGTTTTGGTATTGCGCTTGCGCGGTAATGATCGAGTGAGATAGCGGGGAAGTTGGGAAGATGTTAATTGTGGTAGAACAACAAGAGACTTATAACGCTATAATGACCAATGCATAGGAAATGCAAGGTCGCACCAATGAAAGAGTACTTGTACAGAATCAAGTGTGGAAGCATGATTAACAACGAGTGACTACAGTAGCACTAAATACTAAATACCGGTATGGAATATACCTCAAGCGTGGGAAATAACCGAGAGAGCACTACACATTAGGTAGTAGCTCAATCTCAACTAACAGTAAGTCGAAAGAAATAAAGGCAATCATTGTGAAATACATAGCAGTATACACAGTAAACTACCGTGGTGGTGGATAGAAAGTTTGTAACTCACCGAATTCGCTCACGGCAAGAGATACCACGCGTCGGTTGAGAAACCATTATTACAATAAATGGGAGATGTACAATACAGTAACAGTAACGAATGGGGCAAACTAAACTCTAAGTTATCAGAGTTCTACAGTAGAGGCCAGTGAACCCATGCTTCAGATACCGAATATGCATTGTGAATACAAATAAATGGCTAATTATAAATGCCTAGAAGCCTCACAGGTCAGGACTGAAACCGGTTATGAGTTAAATAAACTTCAATGAGAATTCTTGGTTTAGGGACTAAACCGCTATTATGGTTAAGATCCTCTAACCGGAACACATTGTATAACAGACCGCATGGAAGTTAAAATACTTCACGACGGCAGAACATTGTAAGCCAATGTTCAGTGATTGATTACGTGGGCGTAATCCCTTTTAAGGGGGGTAGAGCGCAAAACCGCTTAGGGTGTTTTACCGTACAAGTGAATGTGAACTATGTTGTGCATAGCACAAAATAATTTGTTACGATGATTGGTGTGTGTGTTATATAAACATACGCATTCATTCATGGTTTAATTGTGGTAAATGCGCACAGGAGATGCGAATACCATTGTGATAAGTGTGTTTATTTTGTTAACAGTTGCGTGTGAAAGTACAAGTGTAAGGGAGAAAAGAAACTCACGGGGAACCAAAAACCCCAACAGTGTATAAATGTAAAACCGTGTGTTGTATTTTGATAAAATATATGTATATATACAGTATTGTGAGTTATGAAGGGGTATGAAACCGATATAGAACCTAGTAAGAATTAGATTCCCTAGGTAACTTGATGAAAAGTGAATGGAAATAAGTGATAGACGAAGTTCTATCCCTTGGAGACGTTATGATCATGATTAGAGTGATTAAAAGATAGAAAATTGGAAATGAGTGATTTACTTGATGCTAGAAATTGAAGTGGGAGGTGAAACTTGATTATCATGAGATCAAGGGAAGCCGGACACAAATTGGGGTGGAAGGATAGTTCAACACTGATGCTGATCACATCAGAGCTGGATGACTCTTGAAGCTCCCTGTAAGTGGTCACAAATAACCACGCTAAGAAAAGATGAAAAGAGCATAAATTGGACTTGGAGTTGTGTTGCGTTTTCAAAAAGGATTTTCATTTGGTATTTCCAAAACATTCGACTAATATTTTAAATAAAGAAAGTTCTTATACTTAACCTAGTAAAGAATATTTTTGTAGTACTTGCTCACGAGCTGAGGACGTATGAGCCTTTGTCTTCGGACCGGTGACATGAGAAGTATATATGTTAAAAATTAAGTGATTGTTTTGATCTCCCAAAGGAACGGGGACCAAAAGGTGTCCATCGCGACCGGGTTCTGCGGGATCACAGTGTATAAAAAAAAGTATTTTTGGTTGATATACATGCTAAGACATGTTGTGTGGTATGTGTAACAAATACTATTTTTGACCTTGAGTCCTAATGTGGTTGAGTTCCAAAAGTGTTATGTTATCCAGACCTATGAGTCTAACTGTTGTTATGTTACCCAGACCTAAGAGTCTGAGGGTTGTTATGCAAGTACAATGTTGTTAAGATACCCGGACCGTAGTCCGAGGTTATCATATAAGTATGTTATGTTATGTATGGATGTGGATATGTTGCCCGGACCGTTAAGTCCGAGGTTGTGATGTAAAGTATGTTAGTTATGGAAGTTTTATTTTGCAAGTAATTCCCGTATTCTAAACCAATGATGCGTGGGAAATGTGAACTTCGAGGACGAAGTTCTTTTAAGGGGGGTAGATTGAAATACCCCAAACCTGGATATGTTGTTTAAATGTTAAACTATGGTATTTAAAGGCTAAAAAGTGCCTAGAAACATTAGTGAACAATTTAAACCATAGTAAAAACACAATAAAGCACTAAGACACAGTTTGAGCAAAAACATGCACTAAGCTTGGACTGAACTTGGTTAGGACCCAAAGAGCCTACCAAGACTTTATAACATTCAATTATGATTTAATAAGGCTAATTAAGTCCTTAGGAAACTTTGGTAGACAACTAAACCAAACAAAACACAAATAAATACCTTAAAGCCAATATGGGCAAAAATGTGCTCTAAGCTTGGGATAAGTTTGGTTAAGTCCTAATAAGCTTACCAAGACCTTATTTATATGTTAATGAACATATTAAACCAATTACCAAACAAAACCAAGCTTGGAAACAAGTTAAAACACAAAATGTGCTTTAAGGAGCCTTAAAGTACATTTTTGAAAAATTGTCTTGTAAATGAGTTTTGAGCGGCTAAATGTCCATCATTACTCTTTAATCAACATGTGTACTACTTAGTATCACATTAGGAAGTCTAGATCAATGGGAAATCAAAAATTTCACAAATATGTGCCTTAGTTTGTGAATAGTGCTCAAATAGTGCTAGTTTAAGTCATAAGTCAACATAAGTTGTTTAGATGGTCAACAAAGACCATATATATCTCTAATATGTAAGGGGCCACGGTTTTAGTGGTGTGAGTCATCACACTAGGCTAGCCAATTAAGAGAAAGAAAGAAAAGTAAGTAAAAGGGTTACTTTTGCTTTATAACTTAAATATCTCCAAAACTTACCTCTCTCCTCACTTTCTCTTCTTTTCTTTTTGATTCCCACCGTCTCCAACCTCATCCTCCCTTCTCCATTCTCGTTTTGCTACAGCAAGTAGCCATTCTCCATCTTTGAATGCTTGTAACTCATGGCTCCAAGCTCCAAATTCAATTCCGAGACTACCGTTGTCTTAGTTAGAGTAAGCTCTACATTCCTATCTTTTCAAATCTTCAAAAGCTCCATTTCGGTGCCATGGAAATTCACCATTGAAGGAGCTTGAGCTCATCTTTTCATGCCTTGTCATTCTCTTATGCTTCAAGGTAAGGAAAATCAAAGAAAAACCAAGTTTCCTTTCATTTTCTTGTATAACCGAAAATTCACCTTACAATGGTGCATTACCTTGCTATCTTCTTAGCTTAATTCAAACTTCAAAGGGCTAGGAGGAGTCCTATCTTGCCACTTGTTCAAGTTCTCTTTCAAATTCCAAAGGTAAACATCAATTTTAGTGTTTTAAGACACTTATGTAAACCTAGGGTTTAATTATGAGTTTGAGTATTAAACTTAATGCTCATTACCCTTATATGTATATTGGTTAGAAGGTTGACAAGTGATAAAAGCTCCTTCCGATTTTCAATCAAGAAAAACAAGAGAAAACAAGTGAGAAAGCTTGGAAAACAAAGAGGTAAATGACCTCTCTTAATGTGGTTTATTGTACTAGGAAATTGAGCTATATTTGCTTAATAAATAACCTAAAGAGCCAATGGGAAAATGAGCTAGAAAACTATCCACAAGGTGGACTAAAAGGACATGGGAGCATTATTGTGTGTATTCGCAGGTTGAAGGCATTTAAATGTGGAAATTCAGTGTTTAAGTTTAATGTTATTTAAGGGCCTAAGAGCCAAGCAATTTAAGTTTATGCACTATATTGTGATGTAGTGTAGTTTAAAGGTTTAGTTGTGTGTAAAGAGCATTTCTTGTGAAGATGAAGTCTTGGATGGTTAAAGGATGAAAAACAATATGTTTGTGTGTAAGGAATGTGTGTTAAGTGATTAAGTGTTCGTGGTTGTCAAAAAGGTGAAAACCTAAGTGTTTGGGTGTGAGAGTATACAAGATAAGCTATGGCAAAATTTAGTTGATAAACAAAGGAGTTTATGTGTTTTAATGAGATTTTATGACCTAGAAGGTACTAGGATTTGTTAAGTGTCAAGATGGTGAAAGAAAGTGAATCATGGTGTTCTTAGGTGTTAAGATGCCATGGGCAGTGTCTTGGAGGATTTAGGACTCAAATGGGTGTTTTAAACACACCAAGGAATTGTTATGTGAAGTGTTAAGTCTTGTTCAAGATTTGGTAAACAAAGGAAAAGAAATGCCTTGTGAAGGCCTAAGTGTAAACTTGTGGAAGTAGAAGGAGTTGTGTAAAGGAGGTGTTTGTGAGAAATAATGCTTTTGGAGTGGTGGTAATGTTTGTGAGACAACACTTTGGTTAGTTGAGGTAGTAGGCATGATATACCACTTAGAAATCTAAGGAAAATGTTATAAGTGCTAGGAATTGTTGTAAGGAATTGAGAAACAAGTTAGTGATGATTTAGGAAAGTTTAGTGCTTATTTTAAGGTATTTAAAAATGAAGGAAACATGTGGAAAGATTATGGAATGATTAGGTAAGGTTTAAGGTTGGATTAGGGGTTGAAAAATGATGTTTTGACAAGTTATTAACATGGTCCGGGACCTAACCCTTGTATAGGTACCCGGACCACCCATAAAAACATGCCGAGAGTGAATGCAGGAATTGGTCCGGGACTTAAGTCCAGGACCAATGCCAAAAACAAGCCGAGAGTAATTTCCAGAGGTGGTTCGGGACCTTGGGTCCGGACCAAGTCCCGGACCAGACCAAAAAATGGCCTAAAATGTGTTTTAAAGTGTTCTAAAGGTGGTGGATTGATGGGTAATGGTTTTGGATGTTGTTAAGGCCTTGTTTGGTGACTTTTAAAGGTCCTAAGAAGTATAAACAAGTGTTGGAAGTGGTTGGGAAAGTTGTGAGTTTAAGTACACAAAGTTAAACCAAAATAACGGGATAACGGGGTAAGTACGGGAGTAGCAATTATGTACCTACCGTAACACCTTAATATTAATTGAACCATTTCACATGTAAATAGTGGTTCAAGAGTAAGACATGAGGAACAAGTGTGAGCCGAGGAGCGTGAGAACACCCGGTAAAGTAATACCCTGCGGTGATAGGTATGGTTTTCTTGCAACCTGTGTCCTACCGGATTACACCGGCTTGTGTGCCAATGTGTTTTTCTGTGTGTTTGCCACCTTGTAAGATAAAACATGAAATGAGTTTATAGTAATTCATTTATGTGGCGTGTTCAATTCCGATACCGTTTAACCTCGGAGGTGTTAAACCTTAACTAACCAAATCTAGGGTCACATAAGAGATCGGTATTCGGATTTAACGACCCAAACCATGGGAACGTTCTAACCACAGCTATGCGTGAGTTGGTTGTGTGTTGTTTGTGCGTGTAGGTATGCTTACCTCCCTTGTGTGTTTAACCGATTGTAATACCTTATGGTGTGTGGATGTGATAGGTTCCATAATGGAGATGTAACTGTTTATTTATAAGTATATATGTACTAATGGGGGGTGAGGAATCCGGTCGTTCCGGTCGCGCGTTGTTTGGGAGTGGGTATCCATCCTTGCTTTACCCTCCTCTCTGTTATGGTTGTTTTTCCTTCTTGGATTACGATCTCCCACTAGCTTACTCCCAAGCTTAACTATTCTGACTTATGATCGGTCTAGGGGGAACATGTGTTTGTGTGGTGTGTTCGGGTCACTAAATCCGATCCATCTTTAAGTTAAGTTACTCGTCCGACTATTAGGACGGTAACAAGTGTTGTATAACGAGCTTAACATGAGGGTGATATCATTCTCTAGGCTCACAAGTGAATTAACTATGTTTGGGTTGGTTCCTAAAGAGAACCGTTCCCTTTATGTTATGTGTTAATGTTGTACTGCAATTCTTATTGCGATGCTATGTGGTATGTACGTTATAATGTGGAATGAGTTGTTGTGTGGAGAATGGGGATCATGGATATGAGTCCCAGTTTATTATAAGACAATTTGGAGTATAACCCGAATAGTGGGTAAATGTCGTCTATTAAGGAAATAGCTCCATTAGAGGAGAAACCCTCATGGGTTAAGGAACAAAATGAGTGAGCTAACGAGTTTTGTTGTGTTGATTGATCTGTTGAACCCCGTTGTTGTGGGTATGTAATGTGTTATGTGTTTATAGTTTACATGCATGATTTAAATATAATCAACCGCATGTTTAGACGACAATTAGTTGTGCGTGGCCCGGTAGCATGCGGGCTGCGGGATTACCATACCAGCAAAGGTGCTGAGCCCCTTGGGGGCCACCCTTTCTTTCCTTTTCTATTTTAGGTACAAGGAGCTGGAGACCGTTCGAGAGTAGGACGGGGTAGTTGTTTCTACACGGGTAGTTAGTGAATTACTTATGTATCGTAGGTGCAGTAAGACCGAAACTGTTATCAGCATTAGTTTGTAAATACTCGGTACGGTTTGAATGTAAGTGTATAACGAATGTTGGTAATGGAACAAGTTTGTAATGTGTAGTTGCTCGGGAATCTGGTCCATCAGACCGATACAATGTATATGTATTAGCCTTGTTAGCCACGTGGGTGGCTAACGGTGTGTAACACCAACAAGTTAAGTAATGTGATGATGTATGTTTTCCGCTGCAAATGGTTATTAAGTGTATTGTTGTAGTAGGGGTGTTACATAATGAAACACCCCTAAACAATTAAACACATAAAATCGTAAACGCGAGAAGATTATCCGGGAATAACACGTTACATAATTCGGACATATGATAACGTATGACAAATTAAATTTAGTGCGGGCATATATACATGTCCGAAAACATGACAACGTAACATACTAAGTCGGTCACGTACTTATACATGTACGTTTATAAAAATAAATATACGTAATGTTATCATATTATAACGTCGTATATAATAAATAGTAACGTCGCATAGCTATATATATAACTAAAACAAGACAAAATAAAAGGGGCGTATATCTATATATACATATACATACATATAACTAATAGCGTCACAAAATAAAGTAGTCGCGTATGAAATTAAAAACACGACATATTATATAGTCGCATATATATACAAATGGGCATGTAAATAACTGATACAAAAAAAAAAGAGCAAGTGCGCTCCCGACAAGGTAATGGAACAAGTTTGTAATGTGTAGTTGCTCGGGAATCTGGTCCATCAGACCGATACAATGTATATGTATTAGCCTTGTTAGCCACGTGGGTGGCTAACGGTGTGTAACATGAACGAGTTAAGTAATGTGATGATGTATGTTTTCCGCTGCAAATGGTTATTAAGTGTATTGTTGTAGTAGGTGTGTTACATAATGAAACACCCCTAAACAATTAAACACATAAAATCGTAAATGCGAGAATATTATCCGGGAATAACACGTTACATAATTCGGACATATGATAACGTATGACAAATTAAATTTAGTGCGGGCATATATACATGTCCGAAAACATGACAACGTTACATACTAAGTCGGTCACGTACTTATACATGTATGTTTATAAAAATAAATATACGTAACATTATCATATTATAACGTCGTATATAATAAATAGTAACGTCGCATAGCTATATATATAACTAAAACGCGACAAAATAAAAGGGGCGTATATCTATATATACATATACATACATATAACTAATAACGTCACGAAATAAAGTAGTCGCGTATGAAATTAAAAACGCGACATATTATATAGTCGCATATATATACAAATGGGCATGTAAATAACTGATACAAAAAAAAGAGCAAGTGCACTCCCGACAAGGTTCGAACCCAGTACCTTTCGTACCCACCCCGAATGCCTTAACCGGTTGAGCTATGCTCAAATTCAGTAACTAATACTAACGAATTAAAACTAGTACTGAGTCTACTAAGGTAACTATAAAAGAAAAAGTGGAACAAGCACGCTTCTGTATTCTCGAATTCTTCCCCCCCCCCCCCAATCTGGTAAATCGATTCCTTGTTCTGATCAGCGCACGCCCTCAACATTTCAACAGCACCAATCCTTTGTTTTTTTCTTTCTTTTGATCAACTCCTCATCCGTTCCTGAACTGATAGAGAAGAGACAATATCTTGCTGAGGATTTTTGGCCCTGTAAAGAGTAATTAGAGACAGGCTCACCAGTCTCGATTTCAGTAAAAAAAAACGACCAGAGACATGGCATGCACACTAAAGCCTGTTTATGCTACAACTTCCACGCATCAGAGTGGTGTTCTTTTTCAAACTTTAACGCCACTTATCCAGCTGGTGCATGTTTAGCTCCACTCAGCCCTTGTTCCAAGACCATGCGTACAGACCAGATTAACAGGAGATAAATGCATGGCAGAAGTTGTTTCTTTTCTTTTCTTCAAACTCCCATGCATATGGGAGTCAGTAGCAACCAGAACCTCCTTTAATAACTCACCAACTTCTTCCCTTGAGCCATCATTTCTCTGTAACCAACTCAGTGTTCTGCTCTCTTGCATGAACCTCTTTCCAGTGGCGCAAGTTCTGTAGCAGAGCAACTCACCTGCTCTTCCAAACAAGGTAGACAACAGTTGCTCAACTTCTCATTTTCTTCTATGATTTTGCCGAGGATATTCTCTCTACTTCCTAACCCACTTCCTCCTCAATCTTTGCTTAACTCCGCCTGGAAATTTAACCCATGAGGAGTGCATCAAGACCCCACTAACAACAGCTCATTTCTGCTTCAAAAAGAAACATAATCATGTATTCAATCAGTTCTCCATGACCTGTTTCATGTGGTTTGTCAAGACTAACTTCTAGGTAATCTGTCCTCATTTGGTTGTCGAGTGACCCAGGAGCTAGAAGCCTCGTAGTATGCCAAAGGTCAACAGGGGGAAACAGCTAAAATATCAAAACGGTGAGCTATCTTATAAACTGACTCCATGATTGAGAAAACGAAACAATTCTGGCAAACTTCAGTTAGTAAGCCTTTTGAATTCTGTAACATTAAATTATGTCTACTAGGTGTCTAGAAAAGATATAGGTGTGGTGTGGAATTATTAATGAACTTGGGGCAAAGGGAAACTCTTTACCAACCTGGTATACACATGAGCAAAGTAAAGACCAAACCCATGAATGAAAAGAAAAACAAAAGAAAAAAAATATATAGTTCAGGTTCTTATGTTTCAGTCTGCAGTTTCTGAAATTTTGTGTTTTCTGTAATAAACTTCTCAGGGGTGTTTTCCTGGTTGTTTGGGTTTGATATTTGCGTTTAAAAGCTTTATAGCATACTTAGCTAGGTGGGTAAAGAGGGTGAGAAGGAAATTAAAAATCAGATTTGTGAACAAACAAAGAAAAATAGAAGAAGGGGATATCAGTTTCATATTCAGTTCCTGAAGTTTCTACTTCAGTATAGGCACATACCAGTAGGGATTCATGGTGGCGTTGGGTTGTTTCTGAGTTTAAAATGTTGCTAGAACCCCTAACTAGTAGGTAAGTACTCTGGGGTGGATTAGGAATCATACTGATAATCCAAATTAAAAAGTGAAGAGGAAAGAAACTTAAGGCTCAAATCTGCAACTCTTGGGTTCTGTATATTAACTTTTCAGAGGTTATGTGAAGAGTGTAATGGCTTGATAATGAATCTAAAATATAGCTAATACACTTAATGGGGTTTGTACACACTTGGGACAAAGTTAGGAATCAGTTTTATGCTTTAAAACAGAAGTAGGAAGGTATGGATGCACACATGGCTGTTACAGATTTCTGAAAATCGTGTTCTGTAAAACAAATCTCCAGGGGTATTGTCAAGGCTGTTTAGGTTTTGTTTTGGGTTTAGAAACTTCCTAGAACACTTAAATAACTGAGGCAGAAATTTGAGAGGAATTGAAAACCCAACTCGTTAATAAACTGAGAACACAAGAAGAGAATGCATCTGTTTCATGATCTCAGTCCCTGCAGTTTTCTTTCTGTCCCTGTATACGAAATACATCAGTGAGCTTAATGGGATTGTCTAGGTAGTGTTGGGTTTAAAACATACCCAGCACACTTAACTAAATGGGTAGATAAGTAAGGGAACTAGTAGACAGAAACAAGCAACAGTTCACATCTTCTGGTTTCTGCTTTTTTTCAGTTTTACAGATTCTCTGTAAATGACTTCCAAAAGAGTAGTCCCTATTGCCTTGGGTTATTTCCAAGTTAAAACTTTATCAAAACACTTAACTAAGAAGCTAAAACAGTTGGGAGAAGTTGGAAGTCAGATTAAAGAACAAGAAGAGAAAAAGAAGAGAAGATATTAGTTTTGTGTTTTCAGTTTCACTTCTTTTCTGAAAACTTGAGCTTTTGTAGGGCTCGGTTACAGAGAGTATTAGAGGGTTATAAGGGGTTATATTGAATTACTAATGAACCTAAAACACCTCTAACACACTTAAGTAAGTTATAAACACTTGGGGGGAAAATTTGAAGTCGAATTGGTGAACCAACAGAGAGGAAAGAAAGAGAGGATAGCAGGGTTTGATATTTCAGTTTCATAATCCTACTGAAAACCTGAGTGTCTGTATAACTAAATTTCTAATGGAATGAGGGTGTTGTATTAGCTTACTAATAAACCCAACACCTATCCAATACACCTAAGTAAATCTACAAAAGTTTTGAGGGAGGATTGAAAGACTGAATGGTGAATAAACAGAAAGAAGTCAGAGAGGTTATATCAGTTTTGTTTTTCAGTCTTGCATTGTTTTTTTAGTTCTGTATAACTGTGTATAGAGGGATTAGAAGGAGCTATACTGAGTTGATACTAATCCTAAAGCATTACCAACATACTTAAGCCAGTCTATGAGTATTTAGGGGAAGTTAAGAGATAGACTGATAACGAAACAAAAAGACAAAAAAAAGGATAAAACTATATCAGCAGTGTCACAGTTTTTACAGATTTGAGTTGCTATGTAAAGAGTTTCTTAGAGAGTTATCTAGATGACTAGGGTCTTTTTTAATTTAAAAGCCTGATTAATACACTTGGTTAGGGGCAATCATATAGGTGGAAATTTGAAAAAGTAGGCGTACGTGTAACCAACAGAAGAATAGAAGAAAGGAAACCAGTGCTATCTTCAGTTTTTATGTCTCATTCTGTTAATAGCTTTTCAGAGGCATAGTCTTTTGTTGCCTTGAGTTGTCTTGAGGTTAAATTGTATTAAGATCCTTAACTGAGTAGTTAGACAATCTAAGGGGAACTAGAAATTTAACCCGTGAACCAACAGGGAAGAAAATAGAAGAGAAGGTATTAGTTACATGTTTCAGTTTTTCAGTTTCCTTCCAGATAGTACTAGGTTGTTTCTGTAACTTTAATAACCTTGTCTTGGGTCTGTTCTTGAATTTAGAATCGTGGAAAACCACTTAACCAAGGGGAAACAACTTGGGGGAAACTGAAATCAGATTAAAGAGCAGAAAGAAAACAGAAGACGATAATGCATCAGTTTCATAGTTTCAGTTTTTTTTTTTCAGGTTACAGGTTTAGTGTAAAGGACTTCTCAGAGGTGTGTGTATTGTTCTTTGGGTTATTCCTGAGTCTAAAACCTTGTTAACACATAAGCCTAAGTGTAGTTAAGTTGGGGAAACTAGGAAAAAGGAAAGAAATCGGTTATGAAACAGAAAAGAAAGGAAATAGATAGTAGATTTTGGGTTTTTGATTTTCAGTTTTTCCTGAAACTTTTACTCTCTGTATAACCCTATTACAGAGGGTTTATAAGGATTGAATTGAGAAGTAAATGAACCTGAACACACCTAATACTCTGGATTAGAGTTATAGGCACTTTGGGGATGAATTTGAAGTCAGTTTGATAACCTGACAGAAGGAGGAAAATGAGTTGCGCCAATCATGTTTTCCCAGTTTGTCATTAGTAAGTTGTTTCTGTACAGAAGTTTTATGAGTGTTATAGTGGGTGAAGATGAGTTTAAATTCTTGCTAATTCATCTAACTAGAGGTGATAACATTTTAGAAGAAGATTGGGAATCAATTCGTGAACCAGAAAGAAAAGAGTTAGAAGAGAAGATAACCAATTTTAGATTTCAGTTTTTAGTTCTTCTGAAAACTTATGACTTCTGTACAACTGTGGGCAGAAGGTTTATAGGAGTTGTATTGGGTGGTTAATGAACCCAAACATACCTAATACACTTAAATAAGTTATAAACACGTTGGGGTAAATTAGAAAGCAAATTAATACGTTGACAAGAGCAACTGAATGAGGTATGCATAGAGTGAGTGTTTCAGTTTTCTGAATTTGTGCTTTAGTATGGTCAACTTCCAGAGGTGGTCTAAATGTGGTGTTGGTTTAAAAATAAACTCAAATCATATCTAATAACTGCAGCTAGGTTAGCAAAACGTTTGGAGAAGACTAAACATCAGTTGAACCAACGAGAAACAAGAATCAAGAAGAAGCATATAAATTGTGGTTTCAGATTTTCTATAATAAGTAGCTTCTGTATAGCTGGTATACGGGGGTATTAAGAGTGTGATGTTAGTTAAATGATGGACCCAAAATAGTACTAATACATCTAACTAGTTGATGAAACATTGTGGGAAAAAGTAAGCCTTAGTTTATACATTAAGGGAGAGGTTAAGTGAGATTAAACACCGAACTTAGGTGCTAATGTTCTAGACTTTGGGGCTTCTGTATAAACATGTTTTAGGGGTATTTTATGGACTATAGTATTATGATACTAGGGTTAAAACATTGCTAACCTATTTAGCTATGGAGGGAATGCACTTTAGACAAGTTAAACCCATCTTAGATAAACTTGTTACATACTAAGTGCCTAGAATACTCTAAACCGTTAGCTAGATGATAGGACTTAGTTAACGTGTGAGTTGACAATGTGAATGCCCTAGGAGTAAGATAAACCTAAGGTTAATACTTGGAAAGTTTCTAAGGGTTAATATAAACTGAGCATTTAAAGATTCACCTAGGGAATTGCACATGCTATCATAAAATAAGCCAGGAAAATGCCACAACGGTTGTGCATGAAATCATAAACTGACAAGTTGTTTTTAATTAACGTTAGGGTCGTGACGAACGCCAACCGGGACCTTGTGTGTGTGAGATAACTCGTGCTTCGAAATAAGGTATGGATATGTGTGATCCGTATGTTGCCGTGTTACACGGCTTGTTTGTTGTTGCCTTGCTTGACAATGACCACAAGATTAAAGCATGAAATTGGATTGCTTGTTGTGACTTGCTTATGTGCTTGTTATATATCATTGTTGCATATTGCTTGCGCGCACACAGTAGTTTAGTCCCTTTCTCATTTATGGAACTTTGAGATGAAACACAACGAACTATGTAAACAAAGGAACTACATAAAAGGGAAAACTCCTCTTTAACTGTAGAGGACCTCTAAGGACACCCACTATGGTGTCGAGATTTTAATGATAATGATGAGTAAATACCAACTGGTGAAACATAAGAATAACCCGGGAAGACAACATCTCAGGCCGCGCGGTATGGAAGCTCGGGAGTTGGTATCTGCATCAGATCCTTCGGCCGTCTATGGTGGAACATATTTTGGGGGTCCCTGGGTGACCCCGCTTTCTCAACACATCTTGAGGTCTAGAGGTGATCTCGCTTTCTCGACCCTTGGCGTCGGGAATGGGGGATCGGCATTTGGTGGAGCATTATCCTGGAGTCTAGAGGCGACTCCGCTTTCTCGACGTTATGACGGGGGGGAATGGAGGATGGAGGTGGATTGGATATGGAGGAGATGTCCTCCAACGTGCGGTGATAAAACAATTCACAAATAATCCTTAAAGAAACAAGGAAAGATTGGCACCTACATGATAGTCACGGGATCTAACTATATCCCCGACTTGGTGCAAGGAAAGAGGAAGAAAATACACATTATGAAAACAAGAGAAAAGAAATGAAAACACACAACGCTTGAATGATCCCATAGTGAGGATCATTGGTATAACATACATATGCACACGTTTGATGACTTACATGATTGTTGTGCTATACTTGCAGCTTTGTTGTGCTTGGTTGCGTGTTTGATGTTGCTATGATGCCAGCATGTTATGATTGGATGCTTGTTGCTAAGGTTTTGCTACCTTTAAGTGTGTATGATATCATGATGTATTGTGGTGTGCTTTACTGCTTTATTATAGCATGTAAATCGGGACTTAATAATTTCGACCAAATAGTCGTGTAGCCTGGCAACATAGGGCTACACATGTCATACTCAGCGTAGTTTGTTGAGTCTTTACAACCCAATTTTTACAGTATTGGGCCGGATGATAACGGAGCGTAGGCGGGGGGGATGTCAATGGGGGTGTCTATCTAGGCATAACTTTTGAGTGAAAGGGTATGTTAATGTATGGGTTGTTACCAAAACCTGGGTTGTACTTTTTGGTTATGATTTAGTATTATTTGTTGAGAACCACCCCTAAACAAATAAACACATAAAATCATAAACGAGTGAGGACTATCCGAATAACGTGTCACATAATTTGGGACACGTGATAATGCTTGAATAATTAAATTAAGTACGGACATATATATGTCCGAGAACATGAGAACGTGACATATTAATACAGTCGCGTACATATATATATACGTATATAAAAATACATATACGAAGTGTTACAATATTACAACGTCGTATATGATAAATAATAACGTCGCATAGTTACATATAACTAAAACGCGACAAAATAAAAGGGGGGCGTATATAAATATACATGTACGTCTAAATGACTAGCAACGTATAAAATTAATAACGCGACATATTATATAGTCGCTTATATATATATAAATAAACATGTATATAGCATATACAAAGAAAAAGAGAAGAAAAGGAAAAGGGAGCAAATATGCTCCTGCTGAGGTTCAAACCGCGTACCTCTCGTATCCTCCTTAAACACTTTAACCGGTTGAGCTATGCTCTAATTCAGTAACCAATACTAGCCTAATCATACTAGTGACGAGATTACTTGAGCGAACAAAAAAAAACTGTAAAGAAAACAGAAGTGAAAGTCAGTCAAGACCACTCCCTCTCCTTCACTCACCAGTTCCCTATTCTCTCTTCTGTTTCGGTAATACCATTTGACTCAAGAGGAAGAAAATTCCAACTGAAGCAGGCACGCTACTGTCGACTGTTGAACTTGTGGAATCAGACAGCGGAGCATGGACCGCATCAAAGTTTGAATCCACCAAACTTCCACAAAGTGCTTCATCGGGACTTTATCCCACTACAGACTCATTAGTCCCAGTACTCAGCCCTCTCTTGACTTGTGCCATCTGAGTAATACCCCATCTCATCCCTTCTTATCTTCATGCCTGCATGCTCACGCCAGCAGCAATTCAGGGTCCTGCTGTCTCTGTTTTTTTTTCATACGAGAAGGTAAGCCCAGCCTCAAGACTGTTCTCCTGCTCCAACCGATTTTCTTTTTCTTCTTCCCTGATCGGACACTCATCATTCCGACCTTGTTGTTTCTGTTTGAAAGGAAACGGTCACCTCAACCCATCTTCTCCTCCTCGTGCATGCTGGGAATGATTGTTTCAGTTTTCTGCAAATCCTAGAACATCGCAAGCCAGACAGCAAGACTGTCTTGAAATCGGATCCAAGGTGAAACTACAAACTGTCACACTTCCTTGCCTCACTTCTGTTCTACTTTTTGCTGTGAATGACATCACCCTACTCAACTCCTTTGACTAACTGCATTTCCTTCCTAGAAGAAACCAGCAAGAGCCACAACAATCTGGTTCGAAAGTCTGCCCAAGGTAAGGACATAAACAGATTCTATTTAAGTCCCTTTTCTGAACTTCTGAATTCCTTAAACTTTCTTCTTAGTCTGCATAGATACTCCATGCCACTCCATCCATGAAGAGCCTAAAAGTTCCTGATCGGAAACCTGCCAAACCATTCCATTGAACACAGCTGCAGGTACGCCAAGTGAGAAAAAAAAAAGAGAAGAAACAGACCTCTAGTTCTGTAACTCCCTTCCACGTTTCTGTTTATGACATGGCCTAACACCTGATCATCCTTTCACAATTTGTTACTGAGTGATCAAGGCCTGGAAATCCCACCTAGTGACAAGGGTCCACCAAGGTAAAGACTAACTCTGAAGCCCTTGTGCTTATTAAACTTCGTAGCTACATTTAACAGAGTGCATGATCAAAAAATATACAATCTGTCAAGTTAAGTGGTGAATCATTTCAGTTTCTGTAGTGGTATTCTTCTGTATGCCAACTTTCCAGGAGTGATGTAGGGATGGGTAGTGAACTATTAATGAACCTAAAATACTCTAACAGAAAAAAGAAAAAAAAAGAACAGAAGAGGAAAGGAACACCAGTTCAGATTGCAGTTTTGTTTCAGTATGTTCAAGCTCCAAGTTTTCAGTATGAGGATGAACCTGCAATTAACAAGTGGTTCGGGAGATGTTAAACCTTAATATAACACTTAACTAAATTAATAAACATCGTGGAACAGGTTGAAAGACAGATTTTTAGCTAAACAGAAAGGCAGAAGAGAATAACAAAAAAAAACTAGTTATCAGTCAAACTCCAGTTTCTGTAACATATCGCGGTTCTGTATAACATATTACAGTGGCATATTCCTCACTGTTTAGGCTTGTTTTGTTGGTAAAGACTGTACTGGAGACACCTAATTAAATAGCTAGACAACCTAGGGGAGCTAGAGAGCAAATTAAACAGAACAGCAGAAATCTATAACAGAAAATGTACAACAGATCAAGGTTTGTGTTTCTTTCAGTTTCAGATTCTTTGAATAGGGTTTTGAGAGGTGTTAACCATGTTAGCGTGGGTCTGTTCTTGAGTTCCAAAGAAAATTTATAATACACCTGATCACGTGAGTAAATGGAGTGGGAGATTCTGGAAATCAAATAAAAAAAAAACAAACAAAAGCAATGAACATACTTCAAACCATGATATCAGTTTTAGTTTTCAGTTCTGTGTAAGAGGATTCAGAGATGTAATTCCCTGTGACTTTAGGTCTGTGTTGAAAGCTAAACTTTGATAAAGCACATAACTAATTGTGTAGAACAATTCGGGAAAGAAATGGAAATTAGATTCAGAGAACAGAAGGAAAATAATAGAAAAGGAGAGCAGCAGTTCATAGTTTCTGTTTTCTGTCATTCAGTTTACAGATTTTTGAGTAGAGGAATTTTAGAAGTACAAACACCACTGCCTTGGGTTGTCTTAGAGTTGGAGCCGTATTAGGATACACGGTTAGGTAACTAAACCAGTTAGAGGAAACTAAGAAACGAGTTAAATAACAGAAATAAAATAACAGAAAAGAGGTTACATCATGAGATCAGTTTCAGGTTTTAATTGTTATGTGTAAAAGATTTTCAGAAGAGTAGCCATGCTGCCTTGGGGTTTTGTTTGGGTCTGCTTTGAAGACTAAAACTATAGCAATACACTTAACTAAGTAGCTGATCAGTTGAGGAAATGGAGGTCAATCGGTGAAACCAGGAAGATAAAAACAGCAGAGGTGTCAAGTTTTAGTTTCAGGTGATGACTGGTTCTGTTTCTGTACAGAAGTTTGAGTGAGGGTTTATTTGTGAAGTTCTGAGTCTAACTTTGAAATAAAGCTTTACGGAGTAAGAAACACACATGAGTAAGATGGAGAGACAGGAAACTAGTTGTTGGGCAAATAGAAAGAAAAGAAAGACAAAACAGAACTAAAACTAGGCCTCAGTTTTATCAATTATGAAATAACTCCTGGTTTCAGATCTGTGTGAAACTCAGTTTCAGAGGAACTGTCCATATGCTCCTGAGGTATTGAGGGTCAAAATAAGAGATGAAACCTAGACTAAACAAGTAACTGCTCACAGTTAAAATGGTAGACAGATTCATAGTGACATAGAATAAAACCACTAGTTTCTGATTTTCTGAATTCTGGTTTTCAGCTTTCCAGATATGTGCGTTGGTGTACCCCTGCTCCTTGGGTTAGTCTGGGTTTAGGAGCCTAGTTGAAATACTTAATTAAATAAGTGGGCTAGTTGAGTAAACAGAAAACAAGTTTGAAACACAGGCAGTGAACAAACAGAAGGAAATAAGAGCAAGGTTATCAGAATGTGAGAGTTTCAGTTTTAAGGTTTCTGAAATCTGGTGCTTTCTGTATATCCACCTCCCAGGAGTATAGCCAAGGCTGTTGGAGTTATTTTTGAGTTAAACTTATGCTAAGACACTTAACTAAAAAGGTGAGCACTTGGGGAGAGTTCTGAAGGACAAATGCGTAACTGAACAGAAAAGAAAGAAAGATAGAAAAGAAAATACCCATCTGGTGATCCAGTTTTCTGTTGCTGTGTAACAGGTTTCCTGAGGCATTAGAAGTGTTATGGTGTCTTAGGTATGAACAAGGAATATTACTAAAGAGATAAACTAGGTTGGCAAACTCATTTGGGAATTTAGGAAGCAATTAACTACCGACACAAGGAGAGAGTAGAGGAGTATTGCACTATTTTCGGTTTCAGTTTCTCCAACAGTTGTTGTTCTGTATGATTGAGTACAGAGGTTAGTAAGTGCCTTGCTGATTTAATCTTGAGTTTAAAACCTTGGTAATACCCATATCTAGTTGGGTAAAAACCGTGGGCAAGTCTTAAACCTCAGCTGAGTTAACTAGAAACAAGAAACACAAGGAAACATGGGTTGGATTGTCTCGGTTTCCAAGTAACATTGCTGTCCTGTATAGCTAGATTACAGAAACATTAGGAGGGAGATGTTAGGTTATCGATGAACCCAAAACAGACCAAATCCACCTGATTGTGTGGGAAGAAACGTTGGGGCAAAATAAACATGGTTTGATATACAAAAGGAGAGGTTAAGTAAGAATAAACACTAAGCTTATGTTGCGGTTTTATAAACGTGAGATTTCTGTATAAGTGGGTTTTAGGGGTATTCTATAATCTATATTATCATTAGACAAGGGTTAAAATATTACTCTATTAATTATTTGAGGAAAGAATACCCATTAGATAAGTCATATCTATGTTATACAAACTTGTTACATGATTACCTCTTGAAACGCCCTAAAACATTAACTAAAGAAAAGGGCTTAGTTAACTTAACTAAAGATGTGAATATCCTAGGAGTAAGTTGAGCCTAGGATTAATGCATGTGAAGTTCTAAGAGTCAATATGAACTAGGCATGTGACAACATACCTCGGGAATGACATACGATATAAAGTGTCGTCACATAAAATAATAAACTGACACACTGTTTTAATTACCTCTAAGACCGTAGCAAGCTCCGACCGGGATTTCGAGTGTAAGACAACTCGTGCCTTCGAAAAAGGTATGGACATGTGTGATTCGTATGTTGCCGTGTTACACGGCTTGTGTGCTGTGTGCTTGTTTGATAATGACTCTAAGACTATAGCATGAAATTGGATTGCTTTTTGGCTTGCTTATATGCTTGTTAGATATCCTTGTGGCATATTTCTTGCTCGCACACAGTAGTTTAGTCCCTTTCGAGTTTATGGAACTCGAGATGAACCACAACGAACTATGAAAACAAAGAAAACTCTATAAGGGGAACTCCTCTCTAAACCATTGAGGACTACCATGACACCCACTATGGTGTCTATTCATTAATCATAATGAAGAGCAAGTCTCCTTTGGTGAGACATGACAAACCACGTAGACAAAACAAAAGAACTATACAAAGAGACAAATCCTCTCTAACTTTAGAGGACTGCTAATGACACCCACTATGGTGTCGAGATTGTAATGATAATGAAATGAAAAGTGACAAATTGGTGAAGCTTATCCTGGAGTCTAGAGGTGACTCCGCTTTCTCGACCCTGGGTGTCGGGAATGGGGGAGTGACAAATTGGTGAAGCTTATCCTGGAGTCTAGAGGTGACTCCGCTTTCTCGACCCTGGGTGTCGGGAATGGGGGAGTGACAAATTGGTGAAGCACATCCCGGAGTCCAGAGGTGACTTCCGCTTTCTCGACCCTGGGTGTTGGGAATGGGGGTGTAACACCCCAACTACAACCATACACTTAACAACACATTGCAGCGGAGACTCAACTCATCACATTACATAACTCAATGGTGTTACACGCCGTTAACCACCCACGTGGCTAACAAGGCTAATACTTGTACATTGTATCGGTCTGATGGACTAGATTTCCGAGCAACTACACAATACAATCCTTATTCCATTTCCAACATTTATTATACACAAACACTCCCACTACCGAGTATTTACAAACTAATGCCGATAACAATTTCGGTCTTACTACGCCTACAATGCTTACGCCATTTAAATGGCTACCCATGTATAAACATCTACCCCGTCCTACTCTCGAACGGCTTCCAGCTCCTTGTACCTGAAATAGAAAAGGAGAGAAAGGGTGGCCCCCAAGGGGCTCAGCACCTTTGCTGGTATGGTAATCCCGTAGCCCACATGCTACCGGGCCACGCACAACTAATTGTCGTCTTAGCATGCGATTGATTATATTTAAATCATGCATGCAACTGTAATCACACAGCACAAAACATTTCACCTCAATGGGCTCAACAAACGGATAATACATCCTTACTTGACGAGTCACTCATGGTGTTCATTATCCCTAAAGTGTTCCTCCTCTAACGGAGCTACTTCCTTAATAGACGACACTTACCCTTAGATCGGGTTATCCTTAAACGCCTCTTGTCACAAAATGGGATTCATTTCCATGATCCACACACTCCATATCTTACAACATATCACATTCCTCACATAGCAAAACACAACAACACTTTTCTCGTTTCGACGTACACATGATAACATCGAATTCATTTTAAACATCTAACATAAACATATCATAGCATAGCAAGGGAAATTGCCTAGCACAATAACAACACAAAAGACCATAAGATCGGTTCACACAAGGAACCTTCCACCATAGTTAGTATACATAGTGAGCCTAGAGATTACTGCCAATCTCATGCTATGCTCGTTACCAACCTCGTTACCGTCCAGTTATATCGAACGGTTAACTTAAACCCAAGGTGTGTCGGATATAGTAATCCCAAGCACACCGAAATAACATTTGTATGCCCCTGTGGCCTGACGTGAGTCAGTAACTAGCTTTGGATAAGCTAAGGGAAGGTCGAAACCAAATTGGAATACAACCTATACATACACCAAGAGAGCCGAACCGGATAAGACATCGACTCCCGTCCTCACACGCGTGGCCGGAACAACCGGACTCCTCACCCCCCATTAGTACATATACACTTATAAACAAGTAGTTAGAGATCCATTATGGAGCCTACCACATCCACACACCATACGGTATCATAACCGAGTTAAGCACACAAGGGAGGTTCACACACTTGCATGCAACAACAATATCCAACTAACTCACACATAGTCGTGGTTAGAACGTTCCCAAGGTTTGGGTCGTTAACTCTGAATACCGATCTCTCATGTGCTCCTAGTTCTAGTTAGCTAAGGTTTAACACGTATTTGAGTTTAAATGGTATCGGAGGCCAAATTCGCCACATAAATGAATTACTATAAACTCATTACATGTTTTAATCTTATAAGGTGGCAAACACTCAGAAAACACATTGGCATACAAGCCGGTGTAATCCGGTAGGACACAGGTTGCAAGAAAACCATACCTGTCACCGGAGTCCACTTTACCACGTCCACTTATGTTCCTCGAGCAATTCTCGAACAACTGATAACATTACATGTACTTTCATTAACATTGGAGTAACATGCTTGTTTAACGTCTAATGCGCCCATAGTTACCCCGGTCATCCCGTATATTTAATTTTACACTTGTGATCTTAAGTTCACAATTCTCATCAAACCTAACATTTGTTTACACACTTTAAGACCTTTACATGTCACCAAACAAGGCCTAAACATCATCTAAAACCATTACCATTCAATCCCCCATCATTAGGAGCCTTAAACAAATTTTTGTCTTCATCTCTGGTCTGGACCGCCCCTCTGGGGCGGTCCCAGGGGCGTCCACAACAGATGCTACACACGTTTTTTTTTTCACTTCTCTGCACTGGACCTCCCCACAGGGGCGGTCCGTAGGGGCGGTCCACTGCAGAACCGATTTTCTAATGTGCTTTTCTCCTCTTTCTAAATTCCAAATTCATCCCAATTTTTTCCTATGCTTTACACATGTTCTCCCACATGTTTTAACATCTTTTGGGCACACTTAAACCCTCTCGAAACATCCCAAAAATTCCTTAAACTTTTACTCAACTTTTACTAAGTCTTTAACACTTAGAACATTTTTTTCTTACACTTGTAACTTGTATTCTTGCCTAAACTTCACCTAACCAAAGTACTCCCTCACTACCTTATAACCACCCTTTTAAACATCATTAGCACTACACTTATCCCCTTCACACACTCCTCAAGTCTTTCCCACAAGTTCATATTAAACCTTCACAAGGCGTTACGCTTCCATGTTCACCAAACTTTACACAAGACTTTACGACACCCCACCATCACCTTGGTGTATCAGAAATCATCCATTAGTTCCCTAAATATCCAAGACTATGCCTAAGGCATCTTAACACCTAAGTACACCTTAATTCACTTTCTTTCACCATCTTAACACTTAAAAAATTCCTAGTACCTTCTAGGTCATAAAATCTCATTACAACACATAAACTCTTTTGTTTATCAACTAAATTTCCCCATAGCTTCTCTTGTATCACCTTACACCAAAACACATTGTTTTTCACCTTTAGACAATCAAGAACATTCAATCTCTTAATACACACTCTTATACACAAACATATGGTTTTTTTTTCATCCTTTAACCATCAACACATTCACCTTCACAAGAAATGTTCTTTACACACAACTAAACCTTTAAACTACACTACATCACAATATAGTGCATAAACTTAAATTGGTTGGCACTTAGGCCCTTAAATAACATGGCTCTTAGGCCCTTAAATTGCATTAAACTTAAACACTGAATTTCCCACAAGTAATGCCTTTGACCTGCAAACCACCCAACAATACATATGCCCTTAATAAACTCCTTGAGAGCATTTCTCTAGGTCATTCACCATTGGCTCCTTAGGTATTTTATTAAGAAAATCAAGCTCATTTCCTAAGGCATTTAAACTACATTGAGATAGTTTGTTTACCTCTTTTCCTCACAAACTTTTTCTTGTTTCCTTGTAAAACCGGTAGGATGTTTGGTTGTTTGCCAACTTCTAAACAATGTACACATAAAAGAATGAGTATCCAAGCATTATGCTTCATCTCATTGTAAACCCTAGTTACATATATTGTTTTAACACATTAAGGTAATTGTTTTACCTTTGAATGGAAAGAGAGCTTGAATGAATATCAAGAGAGGACTCCTCCTAGCCCTTGGAAGATTCAAATGAAGCTAAAACAAGACAAGAGAAGACACCATTACAAGGTGCATTTTCGGTCAACACCAAAATGAAGAAAATGGAGTTTTCTTTGGTTTTTCCTTACCTTGAAGCAAAGGTGATCAACAAGGCATAAAAATATAAGCTCAAGCTCCTTCCATGGAAGTTCTCCTTGGCACCGAAATGGTGGTTTTGATGATTTGAAAAGACAATGTTGTAGAGCTTGCTCCAACTAAGAGAACGGTAGTCTCAGAATTAAATTCGGAGCTTGGAGCCATGAGTTACAAGCACTCGAAGATGAAGAATGGAGGTGGGCTGTAGCAAAACGAGATGGAGAAGGGAGGAGGAAGATAGGTGACGATGGGAGCAAGGAGAAATGAAGGAAAAGTGAGGAGAGAGGTAAGATTTGGAGATATTTATGTTATAAAGCAAAAGTAACCTTTTTACTTACTTTTTCTTTCTTTCTTTAACTAACTAGCAAGGGTGGTGACTCACCACTTATAAAATCGGCCCCCATATACTTAGAAGGGTATAATAGTCTTTGTTGACCAATTTAATTACTTATAACAACATATGTTACAAACTAGCTTATAAAAGTTACTATTCATAAAAACAAGGCACATAGAAGTGAAATTTTGATTTCCCATTGATATAGACTTCCAAATGTGATACTATAGTACACATGTTAATTAAAGAGTAATGATGGACATCTAGCCATTCAAAACTCATTTACAAGACAATTTTCCAAAAACGTGCTTTAAGACTCCTTAAAAGCACTTTTTGTGTTTTAACTTGTTTTCAGCTTGGTTTTCTTTGGTAATTGATTTAATATGCTCATTAAACATATTTATAAGGTATAGTATGACCATTAGGTCTTATACAAATTTATCCCAAGCTTAGAGCACTTTTGCTCATATTGACTTTAAGGTATTTATTTGTGTTTTATTTGGTTTCATCGTCTACTAAAGTTTCCTAAGGACTTAATTAGCCTTATTAAATCATAATTGAATATTATTAAGTCTTGGTAGGCTCTTGGGTCCTAACCAAGTCCACACAAGCTTAGAGCAGCTTTTGCTCAAACCGTGTCTTAGTGTTTTATTGTGTTTTACCATGGTTTAAATGGTTCATTGATGTCTCTAAGGCACTTTTTAGCCTTTAGATGCCATATTTTAACATTTAAACAACATACCAAGGTTTGGGGTATTTCAATCTACCCCCCTTACAAGAACTTCGTCCTCGAAGTTCACATTTCCACGCATCATTAAATTTGAATACGGAAACTACTTTCGTAATTAACTTCCATTACCAAACACACCTTAAACCACAACCTCGGACTTAACGGTCCGGGTACCTAATCAACATTACACTTACATAACAACCCTTAGACTCTTAGGTCTTGGTAACATAACAATAGTTAGACTCATAGGTCTGAAATAATATTTCTTACTCATACCACACAACATGCCTTAGCATGTATATCAAACAGAAATACCTTTTCCATCTCTCCATGGGTTCGAATCCCACGTTGAGTACATATACACTGTGATCCCGCAGAACTCGGTCGCGATGGACACCTTCTGGTCCCCGTTCCTTTGGGAGGTCAAAACAATTGCATACATCTTTAAAATATACTTCTCATGTCACCGGTCGAAGACAAAGGCTCATACGTCCTCAGCTCGTGAGCAAGTACTACAAAAAATATTCTTTACTAGGTTAAGTATATAAGAGAATCCTTTATTCAAAATATTAATCGACTGTTTTGGAAATACCAATTGAAAATTCTTTTTGAAAACGCAACACAACTCCAAGTCCAATTTATGCTCTTTGCATCTTTCTTAACGTGGTTATTTGTAATCACTTATAGGGAGCTTCAAGAATCATCCAACACTGATGTGATCAGCATCGGTGTTGAACTATCTTTCCACCCCAATTTGTGTTCGGCTTCCCTTGATCTCATGATAATCAAGTTTCACCTCCCACTTCATTTTCAACCAACAATTAATTCAAGCATATCCCATTTTCTATCTTTGAATCCTTCTAGTCATAATCATAACATCTCCAAGGGATAGAACTCCGTCTATCAATCATCATCCAAATCCAACTTAATTCAAGTTACCTAGGGAATTTAATTCTCACTAGGTTCTATGTCGGTCTCATACCCCTTCATAAATCACAACACTGTATATATATACAATTTTTTTATCAAAATACAATACATGGTTTACATTTATACACCGTCGGGGTTTTAGTTCCCCGGGAGTTTCTTTACTCCCTTACACTTGTACCTTCACACACAACTGTTAACAAAATACACACACCTATCACAATGGCATTCGCATCTTTTGTGCGCAATTACCACAATTTAACCATGAATGAATGCGTATGTTTATATAACACACGCGCCAACCATCATAACAAATCATTTTTGTGCTATGCACAACATAGTTCACGTACACTTGTACGGTAAAACACCCTAAGTGGCTTGCGCTCTACCCCCCTTAAAAGGGATTACGCCCACGTAATCAGTCACTGAACATTGGCTTTAAATGTTCTGCCGTCGTGAAGTGTTTTAACTTCCACGCGGTCTGCTATACAATGCGTTCTGGTTAGAGGATCTTAACCATATCGGCGGTTTAGTCCCTAAACCAAGAATTCTCATTGCAGTTTGCTTTAACTCATAACCGGTTTCGGTCCTGGCCTGTGAGGCTTTTAGGCATTGATAACTAGCCACTTATTCATATTCACCATGTATATTCGGTATCTGATGCATGGGCTCACTGGCCTCTGTTGCGCAACTCTGATAATTATAGAGCTAGTTTGCCCCATTCGTTACTGTTACTGTATTGTACATCTCTAATGTATTACCCTTATCTAGGTAACAATGGTTTCTCAACCGACGCATGGTATCTCTTACCGTTAGCGAATTCGGTGAGTTATAAACTTTCTATCCACTTCCATAACAATTTACTGTGCATACAGCTATGTATTTCACAATGATTGACTTGTTCCCTTTCGACTTACTGTCGGTTGAGATTGAGCTACTACCTAGTGTGTAGTGCTCTCTCAGCTATTTACAACATTTGGGGTATATTCCATACCGATATTTGGCAGTTAGTGCTACTGTAGTCACTTACTGTTAATCATGTCTCCACATTTGGTTTTGTACAAGTACTCTTTTATTGGTGCGGCCTTGCATTTCCTATGCATCGGCCATTATAACATTATTCCTCTACAATTAACATGTTTCCAATTCCTAGCTGTCCCATTCGATCATTACTGCTCAAGTGCAATACCAAAACACTCAGTCATACAGAGTGCAGAGGTGTAAACTCTTGACAGTAAATCTCTTATGCGTTTCGCCATGGAATTCACACTGAGTTCCTCATCACATAGTACCTACCACTGGCTTATTGCCCAGTCTGTTTAACATCACTTACCTTGCATCTCTACTGAGTTTAACAATACTTATACAACGGTCGCTTGCTGCGCACCGTGCTCTTACTCCTTGTATAACATCAGCTTATATCGTGTTTACTGTCACATTAACTTCCACACATTTACTTACATCATTCGTATTATGATTCATCATTCGTTTGGATGACTACTGAATGCTCCTTGAGCATTGATCATCCGAGTCACAAGCCGGCATTATTCAGCTCGGTGTTTCACCTTATACACACATACTACTAAGCTAACTGCTCTCTTTCAATAATAACATCGTCCATCCTTAACATATTTCTTGAGCTTGGTTCACATAACTACCGCTCCTGCGGTCTCACAATATCGAGAGGTATCCCCACTCTTAATGCAGTGGTTCGTTTACCACTCTATTTACTTGTATAACATAAAGTCCTGCCATCGATCAAACTTACATAACATATCTTGCTTGTGGCTTATAAGCCTCATTATCTTGAGCTGCGCTCGTTGTAAGCTGTCCACATTCATTTATTTCTCTGTGCAACATTTCATGATTTGGATATTATATTGGGCTCCATGACAAGGTTGTTGCATCACGTTTCCTTTTATGGAATGCCCCCTTAGGATTGTCAGTCCGTCTCCTGACAATTTATGTCTAAACTGGGTGTTAGCTTCAACCCTTGTGTTTCTGTCATGCCATTTCGTGCAACACTTGTTGATGCGAACACCCTTCAAGGATTGCTCCTGGGTGTTACTAAGTTATGCCATTACGTCTGGTTCACACTTATTGGTATATTCAGTTAGCCACGCCGTTTGCGTTCTTAACTGGCTTATTATCCTCTTCTGTGAAGACCAACATTTCCTGGTAGTGTAGGTACTCATTCTGGGAGTTTCATCCCGTTCATTGCACATTAATGTGTCCACATTAGGCATCTGCTTTGCCATGTACAGGCTGGGTCACCATTCCAGCTATCATGTTTATCCCTGAGGATCCTTACGACATATGCTATGTCTTTACATAACAGTCAGTGCACTTCGCACTTCCTGACTCTTAAAACATTTCCTTGAAATGAATTTACTAATTCCTTTAGTCTCGTTAACTTAACTGAGTTCCTTAACTTCAACCATTCATGGTAATCCTTAGTTCTTGATTGACTTATACTGCTGACCGTAGTACGGAGTCGACTACTTCCCGTGTTTCGGACTCTACTTGTATACATATGTGGGGTACCCTACTGATACATTACTACTTACCCAACTAACCCATAAGTAGGTCTGTCAGGCCCACAAGCTCCTATCGGAGTGCGGTCGTCCCACATTTCAGTTGGTACACTCGTAGTGTCCGTCACACGCCTAGGTGAAGTATTCTGTTGTCAACTCCCTTATATTGTCCCGTGACAATATTCATTCCATGCTTCCCGAACTTAATCGAGGGAAAGTTTATCCATTGTTGTATCCTTGTCAACTGTCCTTGGTTTTACTGGTTTGGTTTGAAAGAAGGTTAGAAAGAAGTATTGGTTTGAAAGAAAATCTGGTTTTAAAGGAAAAGGGTTTGAAATAAATCTGAGTTTGAAAGAAAATTTTCATGGTTTCACAACATCTTCTTACCTTAACCAAGTCTAGCTTCTTGCTGACTGGTGTACTTACAATTACAGAGGTTAGGCTAACAGGCCCTTCCACTGTTATGACGATCACATTTAACTTTATGGTACTTTACCAAGTACTTTGTAGTGGTTATAAATTTCCCGAACAGCCCTGTTATAGCAGCACTTGCTATAGCAAGTGCGCCATGCTAACTGGCTATCGGTTAAGCACACATACTGGTTGCGGTATTGTTCTTACTCGCACTATTATCAGTGGCCTCGTTGGCCCTCACTTGATCTTACAGTCTTGACAATAACCCTCTAGGTAACTCCTCACTGTATTCATATGGTAATTATCAACTGGGGTGTCTCCCACTCTTGGAGTCCCCCTTTACTTAGTATCGTATCCTCTTTATAGCCCGTTCCACGCACTTGTCGTGGTTACTGAGACTTGTCTCTTGTTTGGGCACTACGTTGTAGTTCCTTTGTCGGTTGGTATACCGTCGGTGTGTCATTTAACAACCGTGGTCCCGTAGACACTCGTCTCGGGTTTTATTAATCCACTTCTTGCCCGTTGCACGGTTGGTGCGTTGCAAGCTGGTTATCCTCGACTGCTCGGCATGTCGACCCAGGTTGCCGGAAATTCTATTCTCTCATACATGAAATTCTTCATTCTTCGCTATTAAATGCGGTAACATTGTTCAGATGGAAACCGTCTCCGGGATTCCCAGTTTTCGGGATCTACCGTATGACAGGTCTTCCGTACTTTAAAGGTATTTAATAACAGCCAGATCGGGTATTCCCGAGTAGGAGTGGACTTCCATCTCTCTGGCGTTGTTTTCCCAAGTTATAAAACAGGGGTTGTGGAGGGCGGGTTGGATATAGTAGGTTTTCAGTATTCACTGGTAGTTCCTAACTAGCGTATCTCTCACGCTATCACTCAACCCTTAACCCAAAGTACTAAAATCCTAACTCGGTACTTCCTAAGCTCGGTAATTCAGTCATCAGAGCGATACTTCGCTCTGATACCACTTTTTGTAACACCCCAACTACAACCATACACTTAACAACACATTGCAGCGGAGACTCAACTCATCACATTACATAACTCAATGGTGTTACACGCCGTTAACCACCCACGTGGCTAACAAGGCTAATACTTGTACATTGTATCGGTCTGATGGACTAGATTTCCGAGCAACTACACAATACAATCCTTATTCCATTTCCAACATTTATTATACACAAACACTCCCACTGTACCGAGTATTTACAAACTAATGCCGATAACAATTTCGGTCTTACTACGCCTACAATGCTTACGCCATTTAAATGGCTACCCATGTATAAACATCTACCCCGTCCTACTCTCGAACGGCTTCCAGCTCCTTGTACCTGAAATAGAAAAGGAGAGAAAGGGTGGCCCCCAAGGGGCTCAGCACCTTTGCTGGTATGGTAATCCCGCAGCCCACATGCTACCGGGCCACACACAACTAATTGTCGTCTTAGCATGCGATTGATTATATTTAAATCATGCATGCAACTGTAATCACACAACACAAAACATTTCGCCTCAATGGGCTCAACAAACGGATAATACATCCTTACTTGATGAGTCACTCATGGTGTTCATTATCCCTAAAGTGTTCCTCCTCTAACGGAGCTACTTCCTTAATAGACGACACTTACCCTTAGATCGGGTTATCCTTAAACGCCTCTTGTCACAAACTGGGATTCATTTCCATGATCCACACACTCCATATCTTACAACATATCACATTCCTCACATAGCAAAACACAACAACACTTTTCTCGTTTCGACGTACACATGATAACATCGAATTCATTTTAAACATCTAACATAAACATATCATAGCATAGCAAGGGAAATTGCCTAGCACAATAACAACACAAAAGACCATAAGATCGGTTCACACAGGGAACCTTCCACCATAGTTAGTATACATAGTGAGCCTAGAGATTACTGCCAATCTCATGCTAAGCTCGTTACCAACCTCGTTACCGTCCAGTTATATCGAACGGTTAACTTAAACCCAAGGTGTGTCGGATATAGTAATCCCAAGCACACCGAAATAACATTTGTATGCCCCTGTGGCCCGACGTGAGTCAGTAACTAGCTTTGGATAAGCTAAGGGAAGGTCGAAACCAAATTGGAATACAACCTATACATACACCAAGAGAGCCGAACCGGATATGACATCGACTCCCGTCCTCACACGCGTGGCCGGAACAACCGGACTCCTCACCCCCATTAGTACATATACACTTATAAACAAGTAGTTAGAGATCCATTATGGAGCCTACCACATCCACACACCATACGGTATCATAACCGAGTTAAGCACACAAGGGAGGTTCACACACTTGCATACAACAACAATATCCAACTAACTCACACATAGCCGTGGTTAGAACGTTCCCAAGGTTTGGGTCGTTAACTCTGAATACCGATCTCTCATGTGCTCCTAGTTCTAGTTAGCTAAGGTTTAACACTTATTTGAGGTTAAATGGTATCGGAGGCCAAATTCGCCACATAAATGAATTACTATAAACTCATTACATGTTTTAATCTTACAAGGTGGCAAACACTCAGAAAAACACATTGGCATACAAGCCGGTGTAATCCGGTAGGACACAGGTTGCAAGAAAACCATACCTGTCACCGGAGTCCACTTTACCACGTCCACTTATGTTCCTCGAGCAATTCTCGAACAACTGATAACATTACATGTACTTTCATTAACATTGGAGTAACATGCTTGTTTAACGTCTAATGCACCCATAGTTACCCCGTCATCGCGTTATATTTAATTTTACACTTGTGATCTTAAGTTCACAATTCTCACATCAAACCTAACATTTGTTTACACACTTTAAGACCTTTACATGTCACCAAACAAGGCCTAAACATCATCTAAAACCATTACCATTCAATCCCCCATCATTAGGAGCCTTAAACAAATTTTTTTCATCTCTGGTCTGGACCGCCGGGCGGTCCCAGGGGCGGTCCACAACAGATGCTACACGTTTTTTTTTCACTTCTCTGCACTGGACCTCCCCACAGGGGCGGTCCGTAGGGGCGGTCCACTGCAGAACCAATTTTCTAATGTGCTTTTCTCCTCTTTCTAAACTCCAAATTCATCCCAATTTTTTCCTATGCTTTACACATGTTCTCCCACATGTTTTAACATCTTTTGGGCACACTTAAACCCTCTCGAAACATCGCAAAAATTCCTTAAACTTTTACTCAACTTTTACTAAGTCTTTAACACTTAGAACATTTTTTTCTTACACTTGTAACTTGTATTCTTGCCTAAAACTTCACCTAACCAAAGTACTCCCTCACTACCTTATAACCACCCTTTTAAACATCATTAGCACTACACTTATCCCCTTTACACACACTCCTCAAGTCTTTCCCACAAGTTCATAATTAAACCTTCACAAGGCGTTACGCTTCCATTGTTCACCAAACTTTACACAAGACTTTACGACACCTCCACCATCACCTTGGTGTATCAAGAAATCATCCATTAGTTCCCTAAATCTCCAAGACTATGCCTAAGGCATCTTAACACCTAAGTACACCTTAATTCACTTTCTTTCACCATCTTAACACTTAAAAATTCCTAGTACCTTCTAGGTCATAAAATCTCATTACAACACATAAACTCTTTTGTTTATCAACTAAATTTCGCCATAGCTTCTCTTGTATCACCTTACACCAAAACACATTGTTTTTCACCTTTAGACAATCAAGAACATTCAATCTCTTAATACACACTCTTATACACAAACATATGGTTTTTTTTTCATCCTTTAACCATCAACACATTCACCTTCACAAGAAATGTTCTTTACACACAACTAAACCTTTAAACTAAACTACATCACAATATAGTGCATAAACTTAAATTGCTTGGCACTTAGGCCCTTAAATAACATGGCTCTTAGGCCCTTAAATTGCATTAAACTTAAACACTGAATTTCCCACATAAGTAATGCCTTTGACCTGCAAATACACCCAACAATACATATGCCCTTAATAAACTCCTTGAGAGCATTTCTCTAGGTCATTCACCATTGGCTCCTTAGGTATTTTATTAAGAAAATCAAGCTCATTTTCCTAAGGCATTTAAACTACATTGAGATAGTTTGTTTACCTCTTTTTCCTCACAAACTTCTTTCTTGTTTCCTTGTAAAACCGGTAGGATGTTTGGTTGTTTGTCAACTTCTAAACAATGTACACATAATAGAATGAGTATCCAAGCATTATGCTTCATCTCATTGTAAACCCTAGTTACATATATTGTTTTAACACATTAAGGTAATTGTTTTACCTTTGAATAGAAAGAGAGCTTGAATGAATATCAAGAGAGGACTCCTCCTAGCCCTTGGAAGATTCAAATGAAGCTAAAACAAGACAAGAGAAGACACCATTACAAGGTGCATTTTCGGTCAACACCAAAAATGAAGGAAATGGAGTTTTCTTTGGTTTTTCCTTACCTTGAAGCAAAGGTGATCAACAAGGCATAAAAATATAAGCTCAAGCTCCTTCCATGGAAGTTCTCCTTGGCACCGAAATGATGGTTTTGATGATTTGAAAAGACAATGTTGTAGAGCTTGCTCCAACTAAGAGAACGGTAGTCTCGGAATTAAATTCGGAGCTTGGAGCCATGAGTTACAAGCACTCGAAGATGAAGAATGGAGGTGGGCTGTAGCAAAACGAGATGGAGAAGGGAGGAGGAAGATAGGTGACGATGGGAGCAAGGAGAAATGAAGGAAAAGTGAGGAGAGAGGTAAGATTTGGAGATATTTATGTTATAAAGCAAAAGTAACCTTTTTACTTACTTTTTCTTTCTTTCTTTAACTAACTAGCAAGGGTGGTGACTCACCACTTATAAAATCGGCCCCCATATACTTAGAAGGGTATAATAGTCTTTGTTGACCAATTTAATTACTTATAACAACATATGTTACAAACTAGCTTATAAAAGTTACTATTCATAAAAACAAAGCACATAGAAGTGAAATTTTTGATTTCCCATTGATATAGACTTCCAAATGTGATACTATATAGTACACATGTTAATTAAAGAGTAATGATGGACATCTAGCCATTCAAAACTCATTTACAAGACAATTTTCCAAAAACGTGCTTTAAGACTCCTTAAAGCACTTTTTGTGTTTTAACTTGTTTTCAAGCTTGGTTTTCTTTGGTAATTGATTTAATATGCTCATTAACATATTTATAAGGTATAGGTATGACCATTAGGTCTTATACAAATTTATCCCAAGCTTAGAGCACATTTTTGCTCATATTGACTTTAAGGTATTTATTTGTGTTTTGTTTGGTTTCATCGTCTACCAAAGTTTCCTAAGGACTTAATTAGCCTTATTAAATCATAATTGAATATTATTAAGTCTTGGTAGGCTCTTTGGGTCCTAACCAAGTCCACACAAGCTTAGAGCATGCTTTTGCTCAAACCGTGTTTTAGTGTTTTATTGTGTTTTACCATGGTTTAAATGGTTCATTGATGTCTCTAAGGCACTTTTTAGCCTTTAGATGCCATATTTTAACATTTAAACAACATACCAAGGTTTGGGGTATTTCAGGGGGAGTGACAAATTGGTGAAGCTTATCCTGGAGTCTAGAGGTGACTCCGCTTTCTCGACCCTGGGTGTCGGGAATGGGGGACTAGCTACGGAGGAGACGTCCTCCAACGTGCGGTGATAAAAGAATTCCCAAACAATCCTTAAAGAAACAAGGAACGATTAGCACCTACATAATGAAGTCTCGGGATCTAATCTATATCCCCTGACTCGGTGCCAGAGAATGAAGGAAACATGTGTAATGAGACCAAGCAAACAAGAGAAAGTCACAAATGTGATTCTTTAAGAAATAAGGAATGAATAACACCTACATAACAAAGTCTCGGGATCTAACCTATATCCCCTGACTCGGTGCAAGAGAAGGAAGGAAAAAATGTGTAATGAGAACAATAAAACAATACGTAATCACTTGAATGATCCCATAGTGAGGATCGATGGTATAATATACCTCCGCACACATCTTATAAATTACTTGATTGTTGTTGCTACGTTAGCAGCTTATTGTGCTGGGTTGCGTGTTGACATTGCTATGCTACTTTGCAAGTTGTGCTTGGTTGCTTTTGATATTGCTATGCTACTGATGAGTGTGTATGGTATCATGATGTGCTGATGTGTGCTTTACTGCTTTATTATAGCATGTAAATTGACCTAATAATATTCGACCAATTAGTCGTGTGGCCCGGTAACATATGGGCTTCACACGTTCATACTCAGCGTAGTTTGCTGAGTCCTTTACACCCAATTTTTTTTCAGGTATTGTGCCAGACGATGGCGGAGAGTAGGCGGGTGACTACCATGGGGGGTAGTCCATTTGGGCAAGACGCTTAAGTGTTATGTTAACGAATGGGTTATGACTATGTAACACTAAACCCTGGATGTATGTTTCGGTTTGTGTTGGTTATGTAAGAACTTATGAATTAGACTCTCGGTACTTGGTTCGTAATTCCTGTTCGTACTTGGATTTGGTTAAGGTTTAGATTCCAGTCATTCAGACCGTAACTTGGAGTTAGTAATGAGGACTGTCAACCACGTGGGTGGTTGGCGTCTGTAGCACCCGAATAGAGTAGGAACCGCTGCGTAGACATCTCATGTTACCATTAGGCGCGTCGTTTGATTGTTGGTCGTTATTCGGGGGTGTTACAGTTGTAGACACTCGGTATTTGGAATTGTGTCTTATATTGTATATGAGTTTTGGTGAGGGCTGTTTCCAGTCATGCAGACCGTAACTTGGTATTGGTAATGTGGTCTGTCAACCACGTGGGTGGTTGGCATCTGTAGCACCCGGATGATGTTGAGAATCCGCTGCGTAGTTATCTTGTAATATGACTAGGAGCTTTGTTTGTGCTATTGGATGTTTATTCGGGGGTGTTACAATTAAGATAAGAATCTTAATATAAGTTGTATTATATAATACAAACTAGTGAGAATAATTCTCTTACATGAAATGATAAATGTAACATTTAAATACATGGGTTTTATAATTCATGAAACTTATATATATAGAGACATGTATATAAATGCGTGAACAATATATATAAGAATGAGTATATATTATGGTAGGAAACTATATGATAACAAATGGTGAATGATATTACTTGAGGATAGTTATAAACTATGAATTACTAAGTATTGAATTTAAATGTAACTTGTTACAAGATTGACGAATTATATAATACAGGGTATTATAAGGATGGTGAAATAATGATACCAAATAGTATCATTGCATGTATACATACAACTATAGGTTATATATATGTTTAAGTCCAATTATGGACAAGATTAAAAACATACAAAAGGTTAAGAACTTGAGTATTCAAGTATAACTATAATATTTAGTAGCTTGGTATAAGTATGTGAAATACCCATTAATTTAGGGGATTTCTTTTGTTAAACCTTAAATAACACTATTTAATATTAAAGTATTGTATGGAATTATGAATATTAATATTATGTGGAATTATGGAAATTAATTTAGGGGATTTCTTCTATTTAACCCTAAAGAATACTATTAAGTATTAAATTATAATATATTATTATATAGTATTATGAATTTAATAATAAGATTTATAAATCAATAAATCTTGGGAAAATTTGTAAACACTCCAAGTATATTATAAAGATTTTAGAAATAATTTGTACATTAATTTGAATCATAAAAGTCAAAATAAAATTATGGAAACCATAAAGCTTCTTAAGCCTTGCTAGGGTTGACTTTTTGAGAATGGTCAAACAAGCTCATGAAATCTATACCAATAAAAAGGTTATGGAAAACCAAGAAGATTGATAATAAGAACGTCAAAAACGGATCATCCTAGCCAAAGTTGTGATAAAATAAAGTTTAGAGCCAAAATTCAGAAGGTGCTAACATGACATCTGACTTAGCCTTGCCAGAATCCCACAAAATTCGCCAAGTATCGTAACCACCTCCTGAATATTTCCCTAACTTGTGACACCGATATCTCTCTCGTCTTTGAGAATTTTTTAGTGTGGTTTTCTCCATTATCTTCTCCTACAATTACTCTTTCCAACCATAGCTCATACACAACCTAACTCTTTCTACATCGACAGCAATTTTGGATCTGAGGTTGCCTCCCTGAACACTTTCAACCCAGATTTCCAGAAAACGTAATCGGTAAGGTAATTTCGTCTCGTCATAACTTCTTCGTTTCACAGCCAAAATTCAAGTTCTTTAGCTTGTCGTGTAGATCTCTAATCCCTCTACAATTCTTATGTTTACACCAAGGCTAATTCCCAACCGTGTGCAAGAACGAAGCGTCTAAAGTTTCTGTTTTGTCACGCACATAAAATCATACAGAAAACGCAGGTATAAACTCATAACTTCCAGTTTAGATTTCTTTCTGTGTGTTGCAAACTAGGGTACGTTCTTGCTATCAATCTGTAGATCTATATCTCCTCTTTCGATTGAGCCAAATAACACGGCGTAACTCGATCTGTTCTGTAAATTATAGAGCTGCAAAGATCAACCCTCGACAACTCGTAAAGTTCAAATTTTTCCAGAAACGGAACTCGAATTCCCTTGATTGGCGCAATTCCGGTGAGTTTCCGATCAAATTGTTCCGATTTTGTCGTTCGTATGTTCATTACCGGTCAAACCCACGTATCAATTTCGACGTTACCATCATGAAATCTTGAACTAGGCATATTTCATTACTAGCCACAATGAACAATTCAAAATTTGTATCTTAAGATCCAGTATTGAAATTCATACATGTAAAGGGTTTATTGAGTTAAATCTTTGGTGAAAAATACCTATATATGGAAGAAGGGGATTTAAATTTAAGTACTCCGAGGTAGAACATCTACCCCTTGTTGAATATAAAAACCATTAAAGGAAGTTGCTTAAAGATTGAGTGAAGATAAGAGTAATACTAAACTAAATATCATTGATCCTTAAATACTTGGAGTATTGAGCATCTAGTGAAAAATTGAGAGTTACTTAAATATTGGAAATTCTCATGTTTATTTGGAAGTTTAACATTATACATATATAAAATTTTAGAAGTCACATTAAGAGTGATATTTAAGAAAAGCCACCATTATCTAAGAGAGTACTAAGATTTAATGATCAAAGGAATACTTACATAGAACAAACCCTAAGAAAAATAATTATCAAGAGTGAGTGAATTTTCACTAGACTAATTCATTTGACTTAAAATTTATATATAGAGTTCCTACCTGGAAAAAAAAGAAAAAAATCAATTTTAAGATAAAGAAATCAGATTTTGGAGCTACATTTTAATTAATAAGAACTTTCTAAAACTTTGCCTTGTGTGAAATTATGTAGAAATATAATAGGAACATTTTATGAAGTAAATACTTAATGATTCGCCTAAAATGCTATGGTTAATTATAAAAAAACAAACAATTTGAAATTGGAAAAGTCACAGAAGATGTAAAATATTTTTTCCCTTAAAAATGAGTTTAAATTCCACTTCATTATTAAGAGGTACGACATCCTCATAAAATAAGCATATAATATTAAATGAACATATAATGGACATATGATTCGTACCAGTCATAAAATGAATGGATAAGGATCATAAAATAAAATTTTATAATAATCAAGAAAATGTAGATACATAACAATCAAGTAATTAAAGAAAACAAAAACTGGATAATAAGATGTTGAATTCTTTGAAATGTGGCGATTGAAATAAACATCAAGTAATTAAAGAAAACAGAAACTAAATGTTTGGTAGTCTAATATGGTCCATGCATATTGTTGTGATTGGTTTTTGAAACAACCATATTGGATAGTGTGTTCTGAGTGAAGTACCCACATCTATTCACATGATGTTTTCCTAGTCCTTCTGTGGTTCTCGTTAGTAGCGGTACGAGGGCGTACCGCAGCTCTTTTAAGGGGGATATACTGGCATACTCTTTCTTCGTCACCTCATCCAGATTATGCCCTATTTTGTTATTAGCAGAGTGAGAGGTGTGTGTATGTATTTTTTTCACATTATGACACATTATGTGACTTTTGATTTTTATCATGAAATGTGTTGGTATATCTTGGTTCGGTTTTGATTTTGAGTAATCTTGAGTGGAATGTTGAAATGGAAATGGATGGAAATAAAGGATTGGATTGGTATGGAATTCCATTGGAATTTTTATTGTCTCAGCACACCCGAAGCGGTGTGAGTGCCTATTAGTTGATTATTAAACTTCGAGGCGAAGTTTCTTTTAGGGGGATATACTGAAATACCCCTAAATTAATTTAAATTAATTTAGGGGATTTCTTTTGTTAAACCTTAAATAATACTATTTAATATTAAAGTATTGTATGGAATTATGAATATTAATATTATGTGGAATTATGGAAATTAATTTAGGGGATTTCTTCTATTTAACCCTAAAGAATACTATTAAGTATTAAATTATTATATAGTATTATATAGTATTATGAATTTAATAATAAGATTTATAAGTCAATAAATCTTGGGAAATTTTCTAAACACTCCAAGTATATTATAAAGATTTTAGAAATAATTTGTACATTAATTTGAATCATAAAAGTCAAAATAAAATTATGGAAACCATAAAGCTTCTTAAGCCTTGCTAGGGTTGACTTTTTGAGAATGGTCAAACAAGCTCATGTAATCTATACCAATAAAAAGATTATGGAAAACCAAGAAGATTGATAATAAGAACGTCAAAAACGGATCATCCTAGCCAAAGTTATGATAAAATGAAGTTTAGAGCCAAAATTCAGAAGATGCTGACGTGGCATCTGACTCAGCCTTGCCAGAATCCCACAAAATTCGCTAAGTATCGTAACCACCTCCTGGATATTTCCCTAACTTGTGACATAGATATCTCTCTCTTCTTTGAGAATTTTTTAGTGCCGTTTTCTCCGTTATCTTCTCCTACAATTACTATTTCCAAACATAGCTCATACACAACCTAACTCTTTTTACATCGACGGCAAGTTCGATCTGAAGTTGCCTCCCCGAACACTTTCAATGAAATACCCCAAACCTAAGTATGCTAAGTAACATCAAATCATGATGTATTAAGGCTAAAATATGCCTTAGAATGATTGGTAGTCAATTTAAACCAAGGAAAACACAAAAAAAGTGCCTTAAAGGCAATAAGGGCAAAAACGTGCTCTAAGCTTGGGAGGACTTGGGTGAGTACCCAAATATCATGATAAGACCTTAGTAATATCCTAATGGTCATTTTAAATCAATTAGCAAAGAAAACCAAGCTTGAAAACAAGTTAAAAACACAAAATGTGCTTAAGAATTCTTAAAGCACATTTTTGAGAAATTGTCTTAGAATTGAGTTTGAGTGGCTAATGTCCATCATTACTCTTTAATCAACATGTGTACTAATTAGTATCACATTAGGAGGTCTAAATCAATGGGAAATCAAAAATTTCCCGATTATGTGCCTTGATTAGTGAATAGTAACTTTAGTGACTAGTTTAGGTTTTATCATATAAGTCAATTAATTGGTCAACAAAGACCATGTTGGCCTTATAAGAGGGTGGCCGGTTTTTAAGTGGGGAGTCACCACATGAGTCACCTAAGTAGTCAAATAAGAAAGGAAAAGAAGAGTAAGTAAGAAAGTTACTATTTGCTTTATTAAAGCAATATCACATATTAGCCACCGTTTCTTCTCTCTCTCTCATTTCTCTTCCTCCACGATTTTTCTTCTCCTTCCTGCTCCAAACCGAGAGAGCTTCTTCCATGGGGCTCCACCTTCAAATGCTCACCAAGTATTCATCTTGCTCCAAATCAAACTAAGTGTAGATTTCTCTAGTTAGGCCAAGACCTATCTTCCTATCTTTTCAAATCTTTCAAAGCTCCATTTTGGTGCCATGAGAAAACTCCATTGATGGGGAAAATCAGTGAAGAGCTCATTAGCACTCCATTCTCTTAAGTAAGGAAAATGTAAGAAAAACCATGTTCCCACCATTTCTACACATTACCGAAAATCCTTCTCATGGGGGTTCATTTTTATCCATTGTTCTAGCTTGATTCCTATTCTCCAAGGGCTATAGAGGAGGTCCTACTTAATTCTATCCAAGCTTGCTTTGAGATCCAAGGTAAAACATTCAGTTTAATACCTTAGAACACATTTTTAACCTAGGGTTTACTCCTTAAGGTTAGTGTATTGTTAGTGCTCATATGAGTCATTGGTTATTGATTAACATTGGCAAGAGAAGTTTGAGTGGTGGCCGATATTCATTCAAGAAGAATGTCTAAGGAGGAGAGTGAGATAAGCTCGAGAAACAAGGTAAAATGCTTACCTAATGGTGGTTTAAGATTAAGGAATGAGTTTTAGATAAATACCAATGTGGCTTAGAGCTTACATTGTGTATTGGGTTATATAACCTAAGGAAAGAAACTTAAACAAGCTTATGAACTTGTGATTAAGGAGCTAATGAGGAGAAGGGTTAGTAATAAGTTTAAGGTTGAATTTTAAGAGCATTATAAATACTATGGGATTGATGAGTGTATTTGCAGGTTGAAAGCTTATATATGTGGGAATTCAGTGTTTAAGTTTAAGTCATTTAAGGGCCTAAGATGTGTCATTTAGAGCCTTAGTGCTATGCAATTTAAGATTATTGCAATTATATTGAGTTTGTCATGAATGAGTTGGTTGGGTGATGAGATATGATGAGAAAGAACTTGAGGTGGGTGAGATGGTTAAATGAGGAAAATAATGTGTTTGGGAATGAAGATACTAGGAGCTATGGGCGAAATTTGGGTAGAAAACAGGTGTTTAAGTGTAGTGGTGAGCTAATATGCCCTAGGGTTACTAGGGAGCGTGAAAAGAAAATGTTGTGGAAATGAGTTACTAAGGAGTTTGAGGGTTTAGGATGACTAGAGATGTCTAGGAGAAGTTAGAGGAATGGTGAGGTTTTGAGCACAACCAAAATCATGAGATGAGGAATATAAGAAGTGTTGCATAAGATTAAGGAGAAGGTATATGATAAGGTGATTTGATTTTCTAAGGGGAACTTAATGATTAAGGAAGTACTAGGAAGTCTTTGAGGTTGTCTTTGATGAAAAGGAGTAAGATAAAGGTTGTAATGAGTGGTAATGACTTAGGCATTACCTTGGAAGGATTAGGAAACAAGAGAATGTAATTGAGTATTTAGAACTTAGGCAAATGTGGTAAACAACTAGGAAGGAATAAGGTGTTGGTGTATGGAAGCTTAAGCTTTTGGAGGAACTTTAAGTAAATGCATAAAAGAGTTTTTATGAATTGAAGAAGATGCTTGGGAGATGACGTTATAGGGGTGACGGAAAACATTGGCATAGTTGGTTACATAAGTATGAAACCACACTAGAACCTGAGGAAAGCATTACAAGAGTAGCATTATTACAAGGAAATTGCATAATGATAAGGTGAATCTTGGTGGATGATTTGGGTATTTTAAGGAGGGCTTAAGGTTTATTTGAGGTGCCCAAATGAGGTTATAACAATTAGAATATAGAGGAAAGTTTGGAGTTGAAAGCGAATTTAGAAACAGTTCTGGAGCCGACCGGCCTTAGGACCGGACTTGACAAGTCGGTCGGGCTTCTGTTTGTGAGGGAATTAGTTTCTGGAATAGACCGGACATGGGACCGGACTTGTCAAGTCCGTCGGAATGAATTTTGCACGGATTATAAGTCTCTGGAATCGACCGACATAGGACCGGACATGTAAGTCCGGTCGGGGTAGAATTTCCAACGGTAAAGGGTACGGAACGGACCGGACTTGCAAGTCCGTCGGTAAGTCCGGTCGAGCATAAAAACAAAAAAAAAAAAAAAAAAGAAATTTGAATTCTAAGGATGGCAATGGGTAATAAGGTATGCCTTTGGTAGGGTAGTAATGATTGAGACCCTAAGAACTTAAGAGATTAAGCTAAGTAAGTATAAACTTGAAAGTTTAAGATTAAATGGTAAGATTAAGTATAAGACCTAAGAGGTGATAGGTGGGGATCATTAAGGTTAAGTTAAGTAAGTTAAGTAATCATATTAAGTTAAGTGATTAATAACCTAAAACTGAATGAATGTTTTAGGACTTGGGAGTTTGGACTCCGGAAGAGAGTAAGCAGCCGAACGACCAACGGTGAACGGGTACAGTTGTTTCTTCTTGTGACCTGCTTGCTAACGAGGTGTCCCTCGGCTTGTGTGCTATTTGTTTTTGTGTGCTCACTAAACAAGATAAGCATGCAACCGGAATATATATATACACATATATTAATTTGTTGTGTGATGTTTGAAAACTAACACAACATACCGTGAGAACTTACTACCAATGCTTAGTAAGAAATTGAGTAAGAATAAGGAGCGCCCCCTATTGAGGGACGATATGAACCGAAAGAGGTTAACCAACAAACATGGTCTTGAACTATTACTAACTGAACTTGAGTGAGGAATCCGGAATGGTACCGGCACATGTGTATTGGGGGAAGTCGGTATCCTTATCAAATACCGTCTTCCAAAGATGACTTGTCCTCGGACTCGTCGCCTAAGTCGACAATAGACTCGACCTCCTCGGACTTCTTGTTTTAGGAGGGAGGCATACTGAGATGGTGTAGTGGGATCTACCTAAATGCCCAACTAATTCTAATAAATATTGTTTATGTAAACCAATGGAGCTGATAACTCATTGGTTAGGGCTACGTGACCCGACAGATAAACAATGGATTAAGGTACAACCATTCTAATAAAAGAACGGTTGACTTGATGAGATAAGGTTTGAGATCAGTTACAACCATTTCTACTTAAAGAATGGTTTGTATTCTAAGACTGAGATAAGATGGTGCGTGGGATCACCTAAATCCCCGGGTTCGAATTAGATACGGCCAATCCCTTCCAGGAAAGGTTTGTATATTGAGATTAAGATTAAGATTAAGTTAAGTTACAATCATTCCTGTTTAAAGGATGATTTGTATTATTAAGATTAAGATTAAGTAAGGTTAAGATAAGTTGCAACCATTCCTTTTTAAAGGATGGTTTGTAATATTAAGATTAAGATCTACATCCACTCCTGATTAAAGGATGGTTGTTTCTAAGATAAGATAAGAATCAGATTGAGGTAAGATAAGGATGGACTAAGATTAAGAGAGAACATTACTGAAGGAGTTAAATAACTAACTCTCTAATTAAGGGAACGCATTTAAGTCGTTCATTTGTGTGAACTTTGATTGTTCATATCTGAGTTGTTGTTTACTGCACTTTCTATTATGTTTTGCATCTAATCAACCTCCATGCTATCGACAATTAGTCGTCGTAGCCACGTTAGCTTGGGGCCATGAGAGGATAGTACCAGCATTCGTGCTGACCCCCTCGGGGCTTCTTTTTACTACACAGGTACATCAGGAAGCGGCCGTCGCAAGAGTAAGAAGAGAATACAGCTGTTGAGGTTTAGTATGGCCTACGAGTTGTGCATGTACACTCGTATGGCAATCTGAGTTAGTAAGATGTATAGGATGTGAGGGGATTGTAAGAAGGTTTTGTAAATGATTAAGGTTGTTAGACTAATGTTCGGTATATTCTGTAGTCAGACCGTGGCAAGTCCTGGATTGTAAAGAATTCCGCTGTGACTTGGTATATCATATTGTTAAGTTGCGAGACCACAATTGGATTGAGTTGGGGTGTTACAAAAGTGGTATCAGAGCGTAGTTACGCTCTGAAGACAAGGAATTACCGAACTTAGGAATATTGAGGTTGAGATTGAGTTTATGGGTTAGGGTTGAGAGATAGTGTGTGAGGTGCGTTAGCCAGGACTCCCCGGTGTTTACCGGATAACCTAGTACCTAGGCCCGCCCTCCACATCCCTAACCCTAAATGTGTGGGACAAACGCCAGAGAGAAGAAAGCCTTCTCTTACTCGGGGAACCTGATCTGGCAGTTAGCTAACAGTAAGCAATACGAGAGACAATTTGTTGTACAACAGTTAAGGAGAATTGGGAGATTTTTTAGTGAGCGCACTGAGAAACAGGCGCTACCTATGGAATACTATCAGTAAGGGAACGGTAATTACCGGCAACATGGGTCGACATGCTACGCAGTCGAAATAGCCCGCAATACCAATGATGAGGAAAGCACTACAGTGCAATGGATAAGGAAATGATAGGGGACATAAGTACCGGACAGTGGTCCGAAGGAGCATAACAGTATGATAATGCAGAGCATGCTGATTGAGATTACTGAAAAGTCCAGTTAAGAACCGGGAACTCCAAACCCCATACAATGAAAAAGGTTGCAAACCTGCCCGACATAACGCGGATAACATGGAAAAACACATATAAATTGTGTACCAAAATAGGACTACCGTGTAGTGCCTAAAGGAGAATCATTACTGAGTAACCACAACAAAAATGTGTGGAGACAGGAGCGAGCATTAAGACATAACAAAATATTAAGGGGTTCTCTCAGAAAGAGGAACGCCCTGATTAATGACAAGTACTATCAACAACAAGGAAACTGCCGGATGGACGGTTATCCAAAATAAGTGATTATCGAAGGATCCCGAGGACTACCAATTACATCGAAATTAATAGGAAGTGTCACTACCGACGTACCTTGTACCAATAGCCCATCCTGCATGGCGCACTTGCCATAGCAAGTGCTACCACGATTAAACCACACGAAAAGCCACAAGGCAAAATAGGGGAACGCTACCGTTGTAGCACATATTAATACCGGATTGTAAAACCATAGGAATGGAAAAATAAGACCTTGGAAAGGCCCGACGGCCTGACCATAATGAGGTGAACCGACCATCAGCCAGCAGGGAGCTGAGCTTAGACGAAATACTAAACCATATAAATATTTGCAACGGTATAACCCACTACAACAACAACCGACAGTACGGTAAGAACACAATCCCGAACTCCAAGGGGAAAACCTAAGAGATTGCCCGGTATCGCGAGCAAAAACACTATATAAGCAATGATATACAGGGTGTATTATAAGCTACTATTGAGACTGTTGAAGCATCGACTTACAACGAAACGGGATGAGACTCCCGGAGTGACCATTAAGGACACCAATAACAACATTCTTCAATGAAGATGTTGGACGACCCAGAAAATAAGGGTAAAAGAAATGAACATAAGTTATAACCTACTAAGGATTAAAATGTAGAATCCCGACAGAGGGAAGCTCAGCGGATTACCCACACAGAGCGGGCATAGTCGAACCGAACAACCGATGAATGACAGTTAACACTGTTTGCTTAACTCATTAACACCCAAGTATGAATGTTCATCAACGGGTGGCGTAGTCAACAGAAGTTGAACGAAGCGTTGAGATGAAGGTATAAGATGACTGGATGATATCCAACTTAAACACCTTAAGGCAAACGCCTAATGCGAACCTAACTTTGACTACTACAAGACATAAGTCTAATAAAATGACAGCATTCAAAGATATTAAGTAACCTCAGAACACCTGAACAACTTCCATAGCCGGAAGCAGGATGCAGCAACTTACCATGAAACCCGATATTACATTTAGTATGTAACCTAACGGTGGATGAAGTTCCAGAACCAGAATCTCATAAGGAAGACCTGAAGATGAGTAAGATTAGACTGTAAAGTGCAATAAGCACTAACAGTAGTTTGAGATTAAGAATCATCCCGAGACCAAAGATCAGTCGAGGGGAAACAATTTAGACATTCGAGAAAATACGAAGAGTATGAGCATAAAATCTCCAAGGAGAATAGATAGACGAGTTACCTCATCAAGGCCGTGTATATATAAAGATAACACGTGTCCATTGAGAGACTAATATTCCTAAACAGTAAGAATGCAGAAGGATATACAATGCTATCAAAAGCTAAGTGAGGCAGTTAAGCCTAAGAACTCAGAGTGGCGCAGCGAAAGCTAGCAGACCACTACCTTTGAGATTAGACCAAACTAAGTTAGGAAACGGTATAAGTACCGTTAAGAATTCTCGATACAGAGACTAAGTCATTTCTGATCGAACTATGAGTAGATAGATAACGTGGAAGCTAGAATGCTTAGTAAGAGTTAGACATCTTGAACTTATGTTCAAGGATGATATAATGTTGATTACGTGGGCGTAATCCATTTTAAGGGGGGTAGAGCGAAAACCGCTTAGCGTATGTTTGTGTACTGAGTACATAAACTACGGTGTGCATAGCACAAAATAATTCGAGAATATGTTTTACATAAACATTTTGAGGTAAATCATGGTTATTGCACACAGAAGATGTGAATACCATACATATTAAGTACTTATCTTGTTAGCTCCGGTGTGAGCACAAGTTAAGAGAATTAAGGAAGAGGATTAAGGAGACTTAAGAAATAAGGAATATATGAGGTATGAGTCGATATGAGACTAGGTGTGAGATAAGAATAAGATAACATTATGAGATGCAATTTGATATGATTATGAGTTAGGATGTAGTAATGCTGTGTGGTATGAGACAGTGGAAGTTGGTATGAGACTGATATGGAATTTAGTAGGAATTTAAGTCTGGAGGTAGTTACTAAGAGATGAATTGAGGATGTTTGATGGACTTAGTCCACACTTTGGAGATGTAATGATTATGATTAGAAGAACTAAAAAGATAGAAAATTGGACATGAGTGAATTAACTGATGTTTGAAAATGACGTGGGAGGTGGAACTTGATTTTCTAGGATCAAGGGAAACCGAACACAAATTGGGTGGAAGGATGGTTCTACACTGATGCTGATCACATCAGGGTAGGATTATTCCTAAAACTCCCTACCAGTGGTCACAATTAAATCACACTAAGGATAGAAGCCTTAGGATAAAAATGAATTGGAGTTGGTTGTATTTTAATTAGAGGAATTATTCCTCACATGACCTCGTAAAAAGGATTACCTTTTTACTGAGTCTCGCCCATGAAGTCGAGGACGCACGAGCCTTTGTCTTCGGACCGGTGACATGGGGAGAGCAGCGTGTTTTGTATTCTAGCCCATGGTGACGAGGACGAATGAGCCATTGTCTACGGACCGGTGACATGGGAGAATACTTGGAAGTTATGTGAATGTTTTAATCATCAAAAGGAACAAAAAGGAATTTTGAGTGCTACACATGCTTAAGCATGTTGTGTGATATTTAAGTATAAGAAAATGGTGGATCCAAGGATCCAATGAGATTAAGTATACATAAGTGTGATCTATATGATCTAAGGGATGAGGTAAGACATGTATTCTAATAAGATAAGATGCATGGGAACTTTGGGGACAAAGTTCTTTTAAGGGGGGTAGATTGAAATACCCCAACCTAAGTATGCTATAACATCAAATCATGATGTATTAAGGCTAAAATATGCCTTAGAATGATTGGTAGTCAATTTAACCAGGAAAACACAAAAAAAAGTGCCTTAAAGGCAATCAGGGCAAAAACGTGCTCTAAGCTTGGAGAGACTTGGGTGAGTACCCAAATATCATGATAAGACCTTAGTAATATCCTAATGGTCATTTTAAATCAATTAGCAAAGAAAACCAAGCTTGAAAACAAGTTAAAACACAAAATGTGCTTTAAGAATTCTTAAAGCACATTTTGGAGAAATTGTCTTAGAATTGAGTTTTGAGTGGCTAAATGTCCATCATTACTCTTTAATCAACATGTGTACTAATTAGTATCACATTAGGAGGTCTAAGTCAATGGGAAATCAAAAATTTCCCGATTATTGCCTTGATTAGTGAATAGTAACTATTTAGTGACTAGTTTAGGTTTTAATCAATATAAGTCAATTAATTGGTCAACAAAGACCATGTTGGCCTTATACTAAGAGGGTGGCCGGTTTTTAAGTGGGGTCACCACATGAGTCACCATAAGTAGTCAAATAAGAAAGGAAAAGAAGAGTAAGTAAGAAAGTTACTATTTGCTTTATTAAGCAAATATCACATATTAGCCACCTTTCTTCCTCTCTCTCTTCATTTCTCCTTCCTTCCACGATTTTTCTTTCTCCTTCCTTGCTCCAAACCGAGAGAGCTTCTTCCATGGGTGCTCCACCTTCAAATGCTCACCAAGTATTCATCTTTGCTCCAAATCAAAAACTAAGTGTAATTTCTCTTAGTTAGGCCGACCTATCTTCCTATCTTTTCAAATCTTTCAAAGCTCCATTTTGGTGCCATGAGAAAACTCCATTGATGGGGAAAATCAAGTTTGAAGAGCTCATTAGCTACTCCATTCTCTTAAGTAAGGAAATGTAAGAAAAACCATGTTCCCACCATTTCTACACATTACCGAAAATTCCTTCTCATGGGGATTCATTTTTATCCATTGTTCTAGCTGATTCTATTCTCCAAGGGCTAGAGGAGGTCCTACTTAATTCATATCCAAGCTTGCTTTGAGAATCCAAGGTAAAACATTCAGTTTAATACCTTAGAACACATTTTTAACCTAGGGTTTACTCCTTAAGGTTAGTGTATGTTTAGTGCTCATATGAGTCATTGGTTATTGATTAGAACATTGGCAAGAGAAGTTTGAGTGGTGGCCGATATTCATTCAAGAAGAAGGTCTAAGGAGGAGATTGAGATAAGCTCGAGAAAACAAGGTAAAATGCTTACCTAATGGTGGTTTAGATTAAGGAATGAGTTTTAGATAAATACCAATGTGGCTTAGAGCTTACATGTGTATTGGGTTATATAACCTAAGGAAAAGAACTAAACAAGCTTATGAACTGTGATTAAGGAGCTAATGAGAATGGGTTAGTAATATAAGTTTAAGGTGAATTTTAAGAGCATTATAACTACTTGGGATTGATGAGTGTATTTGCAGGTTGAAAGCTTATATATGTGGGTTCAAATGTTTAAGTTTAAGTCATTTAAGGGCCTAAGAGCCATGTCATTTAAGAGCCTTAGTGCTATGCAATTTAAGATTATTGCAATATATTGAGTTTGTCATGAATGAGTTGGTTTGGGTGATGAGATATGATGAGAAAGAACTTGAGGTGGGTGAGATGGTTAAATGAGGAAAATAATGTGTTTGGGAATGATAGATACTAGAGGAGCTATGGCGAAATTTGGGTAGAAAACAAGGTGTTAAGTGGTAGTGGTGAGCTAATATGCCCTAGGGTTTCTAGGAGCGTGAAAAGAAATTGGGTGGAAATGAGTTGACTAAGGAGTTCTTGAGGTTTAGGATGACCTAGAGATGTCTAGGAGAAGTTAGAGGAATGGTGAGTGTTTTGAGCACACCAAAATCATGAGATGAGGAATATAAGAAGTGTGCTAAGATTAAGGAAGAAGGTAAATGATTAAGGTGATTTGATTATGTTCTAAGGGGAATTAATGATTAAGGAAGTACTAGGAAGTCTTTGAGGTTGTCTGATGAAAAGGAGTAAGATAAAGTGTTGTAATTAGTGGTAATGACTTAGGCATTACCTTGGAGGATTTAGGAAACAAGAGAATGTAATTGAGTATTTAGAACTTAGGCAAATGTTGGTAAACACTAGGAAGGAAATAAGGTGTTGGTGTATGGAAGCTTAAGCTTTTGGAGGAACTTTAAGTAAATGCATAAAGAGTTTTAGATGGTGAAGATGCTTGGGAGATGACGTTATAGGGGTGAGGAAAACATTGGCATAGTGGTTACATTAAGTATGAACCACCACCTAGAACCTAGAGGAAGCATTACATAGTAGCATTATTACAAGGAAATTGCATAATGACTAAGGTGAATCTTGGTGGATGATTTGAGGTATTTTAAGGAGGGCTTAAGGTGTATTTGAGGTGCCCAAATGAGGTTATAACATATTAGAATATATGAGGAGAAGTTTGGAGTTGAAAGAGTATTTAGAAACAAGTTTCTGGAGCCGACCGGCCTTAGGACCGGACTTACAAGTCCGGTCGGGCTTCTGTTTTGTGAGGGAATTAGTTTCTGGAATAGACCGGACATGGACCGGACTTGTCAAGTCCGGTCGGAATGAATTTTTGCACGATTATAAGTCTCTGGAATCGACCGGACATAGGACCGGACATGTAAGTCCGGTCGGGGTAGAATTTTCCAACGGTAAAGGGTACTGGAACGGACCGGACTTGGCAAGTCCGGTCGGTAAGTCCGGTCGAGCATAAAAACAAAAAAAAAAAAAGAAATTTTGAATTCTAAGGATGGCAATGGGTATAAGGTATGCCTTTGGTAGGGTAGTAATGATTGAGACCCTAAGAACTTAAGAGATTAAGCTAAGTAAGTATAAACTTGAAAGTTTAAGATTAAGATGGTAAGATTAAGTATAAGACCTAAGAGGTGATAGGTGGGGATCATTAAGGGTTAAGTATAAGTAAGTTCATTTAAGTTAAGTGATTAATAACCTAAAACTGATGAATGTTTTAGGACTTGGGAGTTTGGACTCCGGAAGAGTAAGCAGCCGAACGACCAACGGTGACGGTACAGTTGTTTCTTCTTGTGACCTGCTTGCTAACGAGGGTCCCTCGGCTTGTTGCTATGTTTTTGTGTGCTCACTAAACAAGATAAGCATGCACCGGAATATATATATACATATATTAATTTGTGTGTTTTATGTTTGAAAACTAACACAACATACCGTGAGAACTTACTAACCAATGCTTATAAGAAATTGAGTAAGAATAAGGAGCGCCCCCATTGAGGACGATATGAACCGAAAGAGGTTAACCAACAAACATGGTCTTGAGACTATTACTAACTGAACTTGAGTGAGGAATCCGGAATGGTACCGGCACATGTGTATTGGGGGAAGTCGGTATCCTTATCAAATCCGTCTTCCAAAGATACTTGTCCTCGGACTCGTCGCCTAGAGTTCGACAAATAGACTCGACCTCCTCGGACTTCTTGTTTTAGGAGGGAGCATACTGAGATGGTGTAGTGGGATCTACCTAAATGCCCAACAATTCTAATAAATATTGTTTATGTAAACCAATGGAGCTGATAACTCATTGGTTAGGGCTACGTGACCCGACAGATAAACAATGGATTAAGTACAACCATTCTAATAAAAACGGTTGACTTGATTGAGATAGGTTTTGAGATCATTACACCATTCTACTTAAAGAATGGTTTGTATTCTAAGACTGAGATAAGATGGTGCGGTGGGATCACCTAAATCCCCGGTTCGAATTAGATACGGCCAATCCCTTCCAGGAAAGGTTGGTATATTGAGATTAGATTAAGATTAAGTTAAGTTACAATCATTCCTGTTTAAAGGATGATTTGTATTATTAAGATTAAGATTAAGGTAAGGTTAAGATAAGTTGCAACCATTCCTTTTTAAAGGATGGTTTGTAATATTAAGATTAAGATAAGCTACATCCACTCCTGATTAAAGGATGGTTGTTTCTAAGATAAGATAAGAATCAGATTGAGGTAAGATAAGGATGGACTAAGATTAAGAGAGAACATTACTGAAGGAGTTAAATAACTAACTCTCTAATTAAGGGAACGCATTTAAGTCGTTCATTGTGTGTGAACTTTGATTGTTCATATCTGAGTTGTTGTTTACTGCACTTTCTATTATGTTGTGCATCTAATCAACCTCCATGCTATCGACAATTAGTCGTCGTAGCCACGTTAGCTTGGGGGCCATGAGAGGATAGTACCAGCATTCGTGCTGACCCCCTCGGGGGCTTCTTTTTACTACACAGGTACATCAGGAAGCGGCCGTCGCAAGAGTAAGAAGAGAATACAGCTGTTAAGGGTTTAGTATGGCCTACGAGTTGTGCATGTACACTCGTATGGCAATCTGAGTTAGTAAGATGTATAGGATGTGAGGGGATTGTAAGAAGGTTTTGTAAATGATTAAGGTTGTTAGACTAATGTTCGGTATATTCTGTAGTCAGACCGTGGCAAGGTCCTGGATTGTAAAGAATTCCGCTGTGACTTGTGTATATACATATTGTTAAGTTGCGAGACCACAATTGGATTGAGTTGGGGTGTTACATTCAACCCAGATTTCCAGAAAACGTAATTGGTAAGATAATTTCGTCTCGTCATAACGTCTTCGTTTCTCAGCCAAAATTCGAGTTCTTTAGCTTGTCGTGTAGATCTCTAATCCCTCTACAATTCTTATGTTTACACCCAAGGCTAATTCCCAACCGTGTGCAAGAACGAAGCGTCTAAAGTTTCCGTTTTGTCACGCACATAAAATCATACAGAAAACGCAGGTATAAACGCATAACTTCCAGTTTAGATTTCTTTCAGTGTGTTGCAAACTAGGGTAAGTTCTTGCTATCAATCTGTAGATCTATATCTCCTCTTTCGATTGAGCCAAATAACACGGCTTAACTCGATCTGTGCTGTAAATTAATAGAGCTGCAAAGATCGACCCTCGACAACTCGTAAAGTTCGGATTTTTCCAGAAACGGAACTCGAATTCCCTTGATTGGCGCAATTCCGGTGAGTTTCCGATCAAATTGTTCCGATTTTGTCGTTTGTATGTTCATTACCGGTCAAACCCACGTATCAATTTCGTCGATTATGCGTTATACTAAGAGAATTTAGCAAATCAAAATTCGAACTAACTTAGAACCCTAACTCATATTTACCCAGAATCGATTTTCCGGTGCCTTGCGTTATAGCTCACGAAATCGGTACCATTAGATTCGGCATTGAATTTTGAGTCCAATGAAACAAAAATCAACATATTTGGTTCTGTAGATTGGGAGAAATCAACGAATTCCCACGCGACAATCTGTTTGGGTTTGCTGATGAACTCGAGTAACAGGGGCCGTCCGATCGTGGGTTATAGGAACGGACGACCAAGATTAAAATGTGGAAGGTTTTAGTAATATTAATTCCAGAATAATACCCTATCTTGCTGAATTTATTTAATGACGAATGTATTTTGACTTGAAATTTTAACCATAGATTCCTTATAAAATATAGTTTATTTTGATGTAAATTAATATGGGTTTTGAGTTTTTAAACGCAAATTATAATTTTTGTAAGTTCTGAGTATTATGGAATTATTTAGATAATTTTAAAAGATATTTTTTGAAATAAAAATTTTATAATATGTCTAAAATATCATAGTTACTATATAGTAAATTTGAGAATTTTTAGACAAGAGGAGATAGGTCTAAAAGTTGTATTTCTGAAACTTTTCATAAGTTACCTTATAATGTAACGTTTTTATTGTAACGAAAATTAAAGTATGACTTATTAATAAACTTTATAGGTTGGAAATAATATAATAAGACTAAACTAACATTTAGTACAGAATGTTAATAAATATTTTTAGGTATCAACTTTTAAGTGAAGTAAAAATTAAATACATATATTATCTATATTATATATATATATATATATATAAAAAATTAAAATAATAACTTAGGTTAAATCAAGGAGTTAAATTAATCTACATTTTTTAATTATATAATGTGGAAGTTAATATACTGAATTGAAACTAATGAAAATACTTTATCTTATAAATCATATATTGTGTGTAGATGTGTGTACAAGTTAATATAAATAATTTAATTCAATAAAACTACAAAAAGAATGTCTTGAATAAATCCTAATATATATTCATAAAAAAATAAAAGAAATAAAAGAAATAAAATACCTTATAGAAAATAGAATATGAAGGAATTAATAAGTTAAACTAAACCTATACATAATACTGTTAAAAGAGTATTATATGAGGTGGTATTAAATTAAGATTTTGAAATTAAGCTTAAAGGGTTATCTTTGAATTTCTAAGATTTATGTATACCATATTAAAATACATGTATAAGATTATTTGCCAATGATCAGGATGTAAATCTATAATTTGGTTAAGTAATTAATAAGTTAGGACTAAGGAATATTTGTAATTAGGTTACATAAAATGTTACACAAATAGATCTTATTATATAATTAATAATAAACAAATGAAATACTTTTACATCTAAATGTGAAGTGGATTTAGTCTAATACTTAATCATTTCATAACATTTATAGTATTGCACAATAATGTAATGTTTTAAGATAAAATCATGAAGAGGATTATGATATAAAACTATAATAAACTATGATTAGGGAATTAGTCTAAATAATAATCTTTAAGTTTCTTGGAATTAGATAAGCCATATAAAATACATTATTACCAATATTCAGAATGTGGGTTTGTAATTAAGTGATGTATTTAGTAGTTAAAACTAAAAAAAGGGTTTGTAAGTAGAAATTAGATATTTAAAACTTTAAACCTTTAATCAAATGGAACTAAGTTACATAGGAAATTATATTGATATACTTTACGACACTAAAAATATTAATATGTCATTTGAGGATAAGGTGTGAAGGTTTTTCAGAATAGATTATCTTATTAAATAATTAACAATTTCACTTATGAATCAGAATTTAATTCTTAGATAAATTCTACCTTATGTTAAGATGTAATGCTTATCCTAAAACATAATAACGGGAATTAACTTATTGAGTTATTCCTTTGAAACCTTAGGTTTTGTAAATAATTTAAAACTATTTAAGACTTAAATTTATTGAAGTTTAGTATAAAAGGATTATACATAGTCTATGGAGAGAATGTGTGTAAAAATAAAACATTTAGGAAATTAAATGTAAGCAAGGATACCTAAAAGGTTATCTTAAAACACCTTATTATATAGTTAATGATAAATAAATAATATACCTTGTGAATACTAAATGTAAGAGTTCGATGAGTCTAAGATAATTAGAATATAGTTATTTCAAGATGAAAAGTAATTTAGCATCTTAAGACAAGATTATTTAATGGTTGTAATAAAAGTCATTCTGAACTAAAGATAAGATAAATGAGTTTAGTAGTTCAATTAAGTTATAATAAAATGTGTCTACAACACTATGATTCCAATATACAAGATGTAGATCTTAACTAAGCTAAATGGAAAACTTAATCATAATGGATTATCTAGTAATATTGATAAATACAAAATCATTACATTGTGAAATAATAGAATAGTATTCTAAGATAAACCTATCATAGGTCCTAATACGATGTTTATTCTAAATTAAGAATAAAAGTATTGAGCTTAAGAATTGTTATTGAAATTCTAAGATTATTGTAATATAAAATGCATTTATGACATAAGGGTCTCAAAAGTCTTGAATTGAGAGTTATGGTTAGTATGAGTACAGTGGATAAGAGTGGAACAATTAACAAGTGTTAATAAAATACATTCCTTGGTCTTACAATCTTGAGTTATACAATATTCTAAGATAAGTCAAAGGTTATACATAACATTTAAGTGAAGGCTTAAAAGACAATTGAGACTTAGAAATAAGAGTGAGGAATTTATTTAAGTTTAACTTAGGCTACAAGTTATTGATGTTAGACTACCTTTAATATTCCTCAGAGTGTTGTTGATTATTTGCACAAGTCGACTAGAACTGCTACAACATTATCCAGGTACGATTTCTCGTACTCAGTTACTTTGCTAACGGACTTTATGGAATGTTTTGGAAAACACTAACTGAGCTTGAATGGATTTCAAAGGAAACTGTTTGTGTGGCTAACTCAGCTTGATGTGACTAACTGAGCCTTGAATGTGAAACTTACATGGCTATTGGTTCCTTCTATTTGGTTGTTTCATTAGACATTAACTGCCTAGGGTTTACGCTTCTACACTCTGTAGGACTGAGTTTTTGGTATTTCTTTGGTGCAGTTAATGATCTAGTGGGAATATGGAAAAGGTCAATCTTGGTAAATTCTTCCTTTGACTCTGGATATTGTTCATCCATGAGCTGAGTCTTTGTTGTGACATGCGCGCTCTCCATTGGTAACAGTGAGGGTTGTATATCCCCTGTTCTAAAAGGACGTTGTAAACAGTGAGGGGCTGTATATCCCCTGTCCAAAAAGAACGTTGTAAACAGTGAGGGGTTGTATATCCCCTATCCCAAAAGGACGTTGTAAACAGTGAGGGGTTATATCCCCTGTCCTAAAAGGACGTACTTGGCGGTGGGGGCCATCTCTCCCAGTTGTTTATTCCACCTGTTAGTTCTTGGTTATTGGATATCGTCTTTCATTCCTAGTCCTTGTGACTACTTGGGTCTTTCTTTCTACTCCTAACTGGAACTGAATCTAACACAAGCATTGATGTTCACTAACTGATGTTATGATTTCTTTAATTGACTAACTTTAACTTTCTGTTATTTATCTCTTGTCTCAACATGTTATCTTGACTTGGTGATTTTAAAGTGACTTGTTCCTCTGTGTTGTTTTAAGTGTTTGTTTAATACCCTGGATCTAAAAATGGCGATTAAATTACTCTAATATGATTATAAAAGGCCTAATGGTGCCTAAAGAGTATTGGTAAAAGAATAAAACCAAAAGAAAAGAGAAAACGCTTGAAAAGCAAAAAACGCTAAAATGCGCGTTAAATGAGTATAAGAGATGAATGATCTCGAGAGGGTCCGAGATGGATTCCTAAGGCTTAGTTAGGCCTAATTAGTATACGGGAATGATTCCCGAAGAAAACGGATCCAAATAATGGATTAAAACGCTAACGGAGTTTAAAAGCACGTTTTTCGAGAAAACCCGAAAACGTGACTTTAAGTGGTCAAACGGACCCGTAAAAATTATAGTTGATAAATAACTATAATTAAGTATTAATGGAAGCTTAATAACCATTAAAATAAAGAAACGAGAAAAATCCGAAAAACGGGCCCGGTTAGTGAATAGTGCCAAACCGGGTAAAATAACGAGCGTTTTCTGTCAGAAACTGAAAAACGCTCCAGCTTAACTAGCTAGTGGGGGCCGGTTTTATTAAATAAGAAGCCTCCCCCTCTCATGTTTATTAGTTAGCAAATAAAGAAAGAAAGAAAGTAAAGGAGGAGAGAAAAAGTAAAAGTAAAACATAAAACTATTCCCTCACTCTCTTTCCTCTCACTTTCCCTCCTTCTTCTTTTCTTTCTCCTTCTCCACGATTCCCTTCCTCCCTCTCTGGTGCTGTGCGACATGGGAGCTCAACAAGGGTTCTCCATCTTCTTCTCCTTGCTCAAGTCTCATCCTTGCTCCGAATTGAAAAATAATCGCATATTTAAACTCCTCTCATCAAACTCTACCTTTCCCTCTTTTCAAAATCCCAAAAGCTTGAAGTTCATTTTCATGGGTGTTGCCCATTTGAGGAGAAAAGCACATAAACTTGAAGCTTGAAGCTTCCCCTTTCTAGCAAGGTAAAAATATCCATAAAAAAAGTCATGTTTCTCCATTTTCCCACCTTGGCCGATTTTGGCTTTTGGTAATGACTAGCTTTTCTTCCTTGTTTGAGATATTCTCCAAGCTTTAATGGTGGTGGGAGTCCCTCTTAAGATTCAAGAGTTGAGAACCATTCAAGAAATTCCAAAGGTAAAACCTAATTTGGTGCTTTAAGCATCCTTGTGAATTTTAGTTTATTTGGTGAGCCTAAGGGAGCTCCTTGGTGCTTATTTTGCAATTTGAATGTGGCTAGAGAAGTGGGCAAATGAATTGCCTTGGCCGATTTTGAAGGAAGAAGAGGGGAGAAGAGGAGAAGAGAAATAAAAGGAAACTTAAAAAAAATTTAAGGTAAGAAACTTATCTTAGTGTGGTCCTATATGTTTTAGGATTGGGAAGGGTTAATGAATAAATGAACCCCACTTGAGTTGTGGTAAGAATGAGCTTGTATAGAGATAATACAAGAGAAAACATTTGTGAAATAAGTGTTCGTTATGTGTTATGCATTTTATGAATTAAGCATTGTGTTGTGTTTGTAGAATTGATGAGTATTGGTGAACTTGTATGTGCTGGTAGAACCCAAGATGGGTTTGGTTAGTTTTAGGTCGAATATGTGATGAGAAGAGTTTTGGGCAATGCTAGGAAGTAGCCAAGATATGGCGAAATTTGTGTAGAAATCTAAGTGGATTAAGTGTTGGTTTGGGTGGTGAATAGCCTAGGAGAGGCTAGGTATGTATGAAGATTGATTGGAGTTAGTAAACCACTTTGGGGATGCTTGTGGTAAGATAGAAGATTGGTGCAAAATCTGTAGCAAAGAGATTGTTTAAATGCTTGAGGAGTTTCTAGAAAACAAAGGAGATTTAAGGCTTTAAGAGTGAGTTTTGGAACTTGGTATGAGGTGGCATTATCTTGGAAGTTTGGGTTGGTCAAATTAAGAGAGAACAAATGCAAGTGCCAAGAGAGGATTGAGAATGCACAAGTGTGCATTAGTGTAGAAATGAGAATGAAAGAAAGTGTGAATTGGAGCAAGAATTTGTGTAAGGGTTTAACCCATGATTTGAAGAGGTTTAGAGCATGTTTTATGATGATTAAACATGTGGAAAACTTATGGAATGATTAGGAAATGATTAGAGGTGATTTAGGGGTTTAAAAGTGGTGAAAAACTGCAAATTTTGACAGTTCCAGGGGTTGTCCGGGTTTGCAATCGGAATGCAAACCCGGAACATAGCAAAACATGGCAGAAGGCATCCCAGGGGATGGTCCGGGTTTGTAAACCCGGACACAAACCCGGAACACATGAAAAATACGACAGAAAGTGATTCCAGTGTTTGGTCCGGGTTTGTAACCCCGGACACAAACCCGGACCAGGCCAAAAATGTAACAGAATGTGTTTTCTTGCATTCTAATGATGGGGAATTGAATGGTAATGATAATATAAGGTAATTAGGACATGAATAATGATGTTTAAAGGTCATTAGGAGTGTAAACAAGTTTGATAAGTGAATGAGGAAGTTGTGAGTTTAAGAACACATGAGTAAAACTAAGTTAAACGGGATAACGGGGTTAAGTACGGGAGTATTAGTTTTACATACCGTAATGCTTTGATGTTAATAAACATTTGAATGTTATCAGTGGATCGTGTGTGAACCAAGCATGGTGAGATGACACGGTAAAAGTAAAAACCCCGGTGAAAGGTATGATTTTCTCATGCCCCGTATGCTAACCGAGTTACTCTGATTTGTGTGTTTGTGTGCCGGCTTAATCAAGATTAAAGCATGAAAATAATCCCTTGTTTGATTATGCATGCATTGTTGTATGTTGTATGAGCTAACATACTTGTATGCCGGTGTGGTCTAACGTAGTGCATAGACCGACTCTAGTGAGTATTGATTGACTAGAAACCCGTTGAACGGGTAGTCACATAACCAATGGAAGTATGCAAACACACATAAACTATCGATTAAGTGTATATAACGCAAACATATAAACTCCCTAGAATGTGAGGAGATGTACGGGTTGAGTAAATACCCGATAACGGTTAGGAAACCTTATTGCAACAATCCACGAAATAAATATGAGTGGAGGATAAACGAACCTCCATCGAGAGGATCGAAGTTAGTCCAATAATGTAACATATAAGAAAGGTAAAAGAGACCTAAGGGACTATGTGACTCCCTTGAGATACGGTCGACCTCTTATATGAGGATTTTACCCGGTATAAGAAAATATCCGAATGTATAAGCATATGATTGTGAGGGTAACCCTTAAACCTAAGATTACCCGAATTTAAGTAAAGTTCCCAAAGTCATTAGAAACATCGAGAATGATGCTTCTAGACTAATATACATGATATTATTATAACTCCGAGAGAGGAGTGTATGGGAACGAGAGTAGTCCGAGAGTAGTCGGACCTAAGTAAAAGAGATAGGAACTAAGAGAGAGTTCCGTGAGCTAGTTGAACCTTCCCACCATGCTAGACCCAGAGTAGGGTCGAAACCGGGGAAGTAAGACTATGCTAGAGAGCCATGAGTTTTGGCTTAAGTATGTAATAAGAGTAACAAGCGTGACGTAGGAGACCTGTAGTGTCTCGAGAATCTACAAGAGCTTGAGTATGAATAACCCAAGAGTGTGGGTGAGATAATGAGTATAATAACCCGAGAGAAAGGGGTGAGTATATGTATGAGTAACCCGAGAGAATGGGTAAGTATAAGAATGAGTAGCCCAAGAGAATGGGTGTGTATACGAATAAGTAACCCGAGAGAGCGGGTGAGGTATTGAATAAGTAAACAAGGCATAGTGAGGAATAACCCTCAATGCCTAAGAGTAACCAGTTACCACTAACAACATTGTTATGTTAGTTAGGAATCGTGTTCCGTGATTGGATGTAGATTCCTTGTGTGATATACATATATATTGTATTGCCATGATGCATGTTGTTTGATTAAAATGAACTCCATGTATATCCGACCCAAAGTAGTCGGCGTACCGCGGTTAGCACGCGGTATATGCGAATTTCATATTCAGCGTAAGCTGACCCCCTAGGGGGAACGTTTTTAGTGTGCAGGTACTTGAAGCTGACCACCGTTCGAGAGAGTAGGACGGGGACTGCTGTGAGCATGGGTAGTTAGATTGTAATTACTTATGCGTTTGAATGAGGTGTAAGTCCGAGTATGTTATCGGCATCCGTATATTGTAGACTCGGTATAGTAGAGATATGAATTGAGTATTGTATTTGTATGAAGTACTCGGTTGTTCCAGTTCATCAGACCGTTACGGTATGTAAGAAAGGCCTGGTTAGCCACATGGGTGGCTAACGGCGTTGTTTCACCCCTCGTTGTAATTAGAGTTCCGCTGCGTGAGTAGGAGTAATTAGTAACGGTTTAAGAGGTAATGACGAGATTAACGGTTGGGGTGTTACAAAAATGGTATCAGAGCGAAGTATCGCTCTGATGACTGGAAATACCGAGCTTAGGAATACCGAGTTAGGAATTAGAGACTTAGGGCTAAGGGTTGAGTGGTAGCGTGAGAGATGCGCTAGTAGGAACTTCCAGTATGATCTGGATACCTACAATACCAAACCCGCCCTCCACAACCCCCGCATTAAAAGCTCGGGAAAGAACGCCAGAGAGACGGGGAAACCCGACTGGCAGTTATAATATTTCAATATGAACCAGAACCTGTCATGCGGTAGATCCCGAGAACCGGAAATCCCGGAGACGGATCCCGCTGAATGACAATAACCGCACAATGGCGGAATCGAGAATCCTAATCCAAGGAGACCAAATTGTGGCAGCTTGGGGCGACATGCTTAGCAGTCGCGAGAACCCAGCTGGCCGAGCAGCAGTGAAGAAGCACCAACCGTGCACAACGGACTTGAGAACTAACGAGAACCGGACACATGTCTACGGACCGCCATAGTAATAATACCACAATGGTATAACACTAAGAATCTAGTCAAGAGTAGGTACACCCACCCTGCCACACCCAAGAGGTTGCAATACTAACGGACAGCTTAGACAGCTACGAGCATAACTACGGGATATACCCGAATAGGACTACAGAAGTAGTACCTAAATAAGTTAAACCTCGGTAACCACAGTAAAGACGTGGGAACGAGCAACGAGGTAAAGCATAAATTAAAGTAATTAAGGAACTCCGAGAGTGGAGGAGCACCTAAATGAATGACAGTCATGTCAAGATGAGTGAGAAGCAGCTCTAAGGAGTAGTTATCCAACTAAAGATCAAGGAAGAGCCGTCAAGGCTACCAATACAATGTGAACAATACCGTGACCGGTATGAGTTAACCTAAAACCCCGCCTGTACCGCGCACTTGCCTCGGCAAGTGCAGTAATAACGGGACCGTTAAGAAGAATCTTAACAAGTGACAAGTACTTAGCAAGTACCAAGATGGCGAACAAAGCCAATATAGCCACTTAAACCCTAAGAATTGTGAAACGAAACCTTGAAAAGGCATAACGGCCTGATCATTATATAAAGAACATACCAGTCAGCGAGAAGCTGGACTCGGTAAGGAACAGCCGGCATTGAAATGCCATGAAGAACTTACTTTTAAAACTTGAACTTCCTTTCAGAACATAAAATTTTCCAAAAACCCCCAAAGTTTTAAAACCAAACCAGTGAACCACGATAAGTTATTATAGGACCATATAAGAGGAGTTGGCAACAGAATACTTCACTTAGGCGTGACCGACACTACAAGTGTACACAAACGAGACATGGAACGACCGCACTCCAAAGGAGCTTGCGGGCCTGACAGACCAGTTATGAGTTAGTCGGGTAAGTGGTAACGTATCAATAAGATACTCCATGTATGTATACAAGTAGAGTACGGTACACGGGAAGTAGCCCACTCCATACTACGGACGAAAGAGCCAATTCAAACCAAGACAGTTGGACACCTCGAATGATCGAAGAACATAAGGAAGCTTACCAAGATTAAGGAGTCTAGAATCCAGTAAGGTGACGGACCTAAGGATATAGCGTTAATAAGCGCGAGAAGCACAGAGTATTAAGCACAGACATTGGATATGTCTCAGGAAATACCTAATAACTGGGTGAATACCAGTGTAAATAATACGGCGAATGCCTAAATGAACTTATTAATGTACGATAAACGGGATAGAATTCCCACTTTATACCTCACTGAAGAGAATAATGACCTGACCCAGAAGGTATTAGAAGGTACCAAGGATCTACCCAATAATGGGAGACATTACAACCCTAAACGGGATAGTCAAGGACATAGCCGCAAGGCGAAGTCACAACTGAACATAACCATGAGTACAAGCCAGATGTAATGGCATTACTCAGTAACACCCAGGAGCAATCCGAGAAGGGTGCCGGAGTCAACAGTAGTTGAACGAAACATCGTGTTGAGAACACAAGTGTTTAAGCAAACACTCGGGTAGAACCCGAAGGGATCCCTCGTAACACGGGATACCCTAAAATGCTAGAGGGCATGAATTAGTATCAAAATACTTTAAGGGTCTTCCATGTTTGGAAGCGTGATGAAACTACCATATCAAAACCCAGTAATACCTCCAAACCATTTAATGGTATACGGAGAAGCGGAAACCTGTATAAACAGCCCGCATGGAGCATGGCGAGGCAATGTGGCTTATAAGCCGGTAAACTAACTGCAACTTGTAGATCTAAACGTTGTAAACCTATGCATAGAGGCATAAGAGGAACAGTGGAGAATGAACCACTACCTTAGAGTGGGGATACCACTTGTTATTATGGGGCCTATGGAGCGGCATTTGCGTGAATCCTCCAGAGAAAGGCTACCACCTAAGTATGTAATGTGAAACCGCTAGTGCGGTGTAGTAAAACTTGAGCATGTGTATATTGCCAATGAGTATATGAACTATAGTAGAGTGTAAGGAGGAACCTCGATTGCGGCAATTCTAAACCGAAGTAATCAGTTGAGTAGTAAACACTGTATGTTGTAATATGAACTGCAGAGTAAGCAGTGCGCAAGTGCGCAGAGAGATGAATGGCAAGCCATAGTATGAATGGCGGGAGTACATGAGCGGCAGCTAAAGTAGTAGCGGATGCCATATAAGCGAATGTTGTAACGAGTAGAACATGGTACGCAGCAAGCGACCGTTGAAAGTATATCTAGTTAATGATATGAAGCTGATGAAAATGTGGTAAAGGAGACATGTCATTCCTATCTCATGAGAGATTTACCGTCAAGGGTTTACGCTTCTGCACTCTGTATGACTGAGTGTTTTGGTATGCACTTGTGCGGTAATGATCAAGTGGGAGAGCAGGAATTGAGAAATGTCAACGAAGCCTGTTGAGTGAGAATCTAGAGAGATAACCGTGCGGCCATTGGCCAAAGATGCACAAAGAACGTGGGAAGTAACCCACAGGGCCCAGGATCGATATGTGGAAAAACGCACAGAACCAAGAAACAAACATAATCCATGAGCCACTATTAAACGAGGAAGCACTACATGCTAAGTAGTAGCTTGACCCCAACCGACAACAAGTCGGAAAAAATAAGTGAATAATCACAAAGGTATACAGTGTTATACGAAGTAGATTCCCAGAGAACTGGAGAGACAATCTAAAATTCATCGAATTCGCATACGGTAAGAGATACCTAGCGACGATTGACAAACCTTATTCCCAAGTAAAAACGGATAGAAAGGGAGTGGATAATACATTGAAAATACCAAAAGGGCGAGTTAAGCTCTAGTTATTAGGTCACGCAGCAGAAGCTTGTGGACCATAATTCAAAGGTTAATTATACCTAGCAATTGTGAGTAGATGGCTAATCATAAACGCCTTGAAGCCTTAGAGGCTAGAACCTAACCCGGTTATGAGTTAATTAACCGCATTGAAGTTAAAATACTTCATGATACCCGAATTAATGAACCAATGTTCAGTGATAACATATGGTTGGTTACGCGGGCGTAACCCCTTTTAAGGGGGGTAGGGCGAGAAACCGCTTAGAGTATGTTTTACGTATTGGTGCGTAAACTACTATGTGCATAGCACAAAAGAAATTGTTTTGATGATTGGAACTTATGTTACATAAACATATGTACCCATTCATTGTGTAATAATGATTATTGTGCATGAGTGATGCAAGTAACGAGTATGTAATATTATGAAAAGAGGAGTAGAGAGACTCCTAGGGAATGAGAATCCCTATAGTATATGTCTAGTGAGATTAGACATGAGTTATGATGAGTATGAATCGGCATGAAACCGATGTGTAACCTAAGGGGAGTGAGTTCCCTAGGTGATTTTATTTGAGAATGATTGATGGAGTGAGTTCCATCCTTTGGAGTTGTATGTTGTATGTTTTAAGTTGAGTATAATTTGACTAATGAGGCCACAAGTATGGAATGCCTAGGCAAGTAAGTGAAACAAAGAGAATAATGGATGACTAAGTTCCATGATAAAGATAAATTGAAACAGATTGTTTTATGAATATGACTAGAAAGTAAAAGATAGAAAACGAAAATGTTTGACTATCTGATTGTTTGAAACTGACGTGGGAGGTGGAACTTGATCTGCTAGCGATCAAGGGAAACCGAACACAAATTGGGGTGGAAGGATAGTTCAACACTGATGCTGATCACATCAGGGTTGGATGATTCTTGAAGCTCCCTATAAGTGGTCACAAGTAATCACGCTAAGAAAATACAACTACCATAAATGATTTGGAGTTGTGTGATGTTTTAAAAAGAATTTTCAAACAGATTTGAAAAGATTTTCTTCAAGTATGAAGATGGAAACGAAATGGTTTTGAAACCGCTATCACCCGCCGATGGCTGAGCCTTAAGTCTTGATGACCGGTAGAACGGTGGGCGTGTATGTTTTGAAACCATTGCACCGTACGTGCGGCGGTCCTAAGTGACCGGTTGGGGCGGTGTCAGTGTGTGATTTTTCCAAAGGCAGCGGGACGGGGAGAGTACCCTGAGATGTTCCTGTGTTGAGTGAGTCAACCAGAGTGCCTGAGGATATGTATATGTGTAACGTTTTGATCAGAACCGAAGGGACCGTGGGCCAGAGAGAGTAAGTGCCCATTTGTCATGAAACGGCCGTGGACCAGAGAGCGTAAGTGTCCAACATGACCGGTACCTGAGGGATCAGTAGTATATTACTCAATGGATTCGAGGACTGTAGTGCCTTCTTGTCTTCGGACCGATTCCATGGAGAGAGAAAAGTATTTTTGATTGCTATACATGCTGTTGTGTGTGGTATGTGTAGTATGAAATGAGACAGACTTGTGGAGTCGTAAGGTTATACATGTATATAACCTCGGCATAGTACGCCATGAGAGTAACCATCTAGATTCACCAACTTTGAGGACAAAGTTCCTAAGGGGGGTAGATTTTAATACCCCGGATCTAAAAATGGCGATTAAATTACTCTAATATGATTATAAAAGGCCTAATGGTGCCTAAAGAGTATTGGTAAAAAGAATAAAACCAAAAGAAAAGAGAAAACGCTTGAAAAGCGAAAAACGCTAAAATGCGCGTTAAATGAGTATAAGAGATGAATGATCTCGAGAGGGTCCGAGATGGATTCCTAAGGCTTAGTTAGGCCTAATTAGTATACGGGAATGATTCCCGAAGAAAATGGATCCAAATAATGGATTAAAACGCTAACGGAGTTTAAAAGCACGTTTTTCGAGAAAACCCGAAAACGTGACTTTAAGTGGTCAAACGGACCCGTAAAAATTATAGTTGATTAAATAACTATAATTAAGTATTAATGGAAGCTTAATAACCATTAAAAATAAAGAAACGAGAAAAATCCGAAAAACGGGCCCGGTTAGTGAATAGTGCCAAACCGGGTAAAATAACGAGCGTTTTCTGTCAGAAACTGAAAAACGCTCCAGCTTAACTAGCTAGTGGGGGCCGGTTTTATTAAATAAGAAGCCTCCCCCTCTCATGTTTATTAGTTAGCAAATAAAGAAAGAAAGAAAGTAAAGGAGGAGAGAGAAAAGTAAAAAGTAAAAACATAAAACTATTCCCTCTCTCTTTCCTCTCACTTTCCCTCCTTCTTCTTTTCTTTCTCCTTCTCCACGATTCCCTTCCTCCCTCTCTGGTGCTGTGCGACATGGGAGCTCAACAAGGGTTCTCCATCTTCTTCTCCTTGCTCAAGTCTCATCCTTGCTCCGAATTGAAAAATAATCGCATATTTAAACTCCTCTCATCAAATTCTACCTTTCCCTCTTTTCAAAATCCCAAAAGCTTGAAGTTCATTTTCATGGGTGTTGCCCATTTGAGGAGAAAAGCACATAAACTTGAAGCTTGAAGCTTCCCCTTTCTCGCAAGGTAAAATATCCATAAAAAAAAGTCATGTTTCTCCATTTTCCTACCTTGGCCGATTTTGGCATTTGGTAATGACTAGCTTTTCTTCCTTGTTTGAGATATTCTCCAAGCTTTAATGGTGGTGGGAGTCCCTCTTAAGATTCAAGAGTTGAGAACCATTCAAGAAATTCCAAAGGTAAAACCTAATTTGGTGCTTTAAGCATCCTTGTGAATTTTAGTTTATTTGTTGAGCCTAAGGGAGCTCCTTGGTGCTTATTTTGCAATTTGAATGTGGCTAGAGAAGTGGGCAAATGAATTGCCTTGGCCGATTTTGAAGGAAGAAGAGGGGAGAAGAGGAGAAGAGAAATAAAAGGAAACTTAAAGAAAATTTAAGGTAAGAAACTTATCTTAGTGTGGTCCTATATGTTTTAGGATTTGGGAAGGGTTAATGAATAAATGAACCCCACTTGAGTTGTGGTAAGAATGAGCTTGTATAGAGATAATACAAGAGAGAAAACATTTGTGAAATAAGTGTTCGTTATGTGTTATGCATTTTATGAATTAAGCATTGTGTTGTGTTTGTAGAATTGATGAGTATTGGTGAACTTGTATGTGCTGGTAGAACCCAAGATGGGTTTGGTTAGTTTTAGGTCGAATAATGTGATGAGAAGAGTTTTGGGCAATGCTAGGGAAGTAGCCAAGATATGGCGAAATTTGTGTAGAAATCTAAGTGGATTAAGTGTTGGTTTGGGTGGTGAATAGCCTAGGAGAGGCTAGGTATGTATGAAGATTGATTGGAGTTAGTAAACCACTTTGGGGATGCTTGTGGTAAGATAGAAGATTTGGTGCAAAATCTGTAGCAAAGTGATTGTTTAAATGCTTGAGGAGTTTCTAGAAAACAAAGGAGATTTAAGGCTTTAAGAGTGAGTTTTTGGAACTTGGTATGAGGTGGGCATTATCTTGGAAGTTTGGGTTGGTCAAATTAAGAGAGAACAAAATGCAAGTGCCAAGAGAGGATTGAGAATGCACAAGTGTGCATTAGTGTAGAAATGAGAATGAAAGAAAGTGTGAATTGGAGCAAGAATTTGTGTAAGGGTTTAACCCATGATTTGAAGAGGTTTAGAGCATGTTTTATGATGATTAAACATGTGGAAAACTTATGGAATGATTAGGAAATGATTGGAGGTGATTTAGGGGTTTAAAAGTGGAGAAAAACTGCAAATTTTGACAGTTCCAGGGGTTGTCCGGGTTTGCAATCGGAATGCAAACCCGGAACATAGCAAAAACATGGCAGAAGGCCATCCCAGGGGATGGTCCGGGTTTGTAAACCCGGACACAAACCCGGAACACATGAAAAACGACAGAAAGTGATTCCAGTGTTTGGTCCGGGTTTGTAACCCCGGACACAAACCCGGACCAGGCCAAAATGTAACTGAATGTGTTTTCTTGCATTCTAATGATGGGGAATTGAATGGTAATGATAATATAAGGTAATTAGGACATGAATAATGATGTTTAAAGGTCATTAGGAGTGTAAACAAGTTTGATAAGTGAATGAGGAAGTTGTGAGTTTAAGAACACATGAGTAAAACTAAGTTAAACGGGATGACGGGGTTAAGTACGGGAGTATTAGTTTTACATACCGTAATGCTTTGATGTTAATAAAACATTTGAATGTTATCAGTGGATCGTGTGTGAACCAAGCATGGTGAGATGACACGGTAAAAGTAAAAACCCCGGTGAAAGGTATGATTTTCTCATGCCCCGTATGCTAACCGAGTTACTCTGATTTGTGTTTTGTGTGCCGGCTTAATCAAGATTAAAGCATGAAAATAATCCCTTGTTTGATTATGCATGCATTGTTGTATGTTGTATGAGCTAACATACTTGTATGCCGGTGTGGTCTAACGTAGTGCATAGACCGACTCTTAGTGAGTATTGATTGACTAGAAACCCGTTGAACGGGTAGTCACATAACCAATGGAAGTATGCAAACACACATAAACTATCGATTTAAGTGTAATGATAACGCAAACATATAAACTCCCTAGAATGTGAGGAGATGTACGGGTTGAGTAAATACCCGATAACGGTTAGGAAACCTTATTGCAACAATCCATGAAATAAATATGAGTGGAGGGATAAACGAACCTCCATCGAGAGGATCGAAGTTAGTCCAATAATGTAAACATATAAGAAAGGTAAAAGAGACCTAAGGGACTATGTGACTCCCTTGAGATACGGTCGACCTCTTATATGAGGATTTTCCCGGTATATGAAAATATCCGAATGTATAAGCATATGATTGTGAGGGTAACCCTTAAACCTAAGATTACCCGAATTTAAGGAAAGTTCCCAAAGTCATTAGAAACATCGAGAATGATGCTTCTAGACTAATATACATGATATTATTAAACTCCGAGAGAGGAGTGTATGGGAACGAGAGTAGTCCGTAGTCCTAAGTAAAAGAGATAGGAACTAAGAGAGAGTTCCGTGAGCTAGTTGAACCTTCCCACCATGCTAGACCCAGAGTAGGGTCGAAACCGGGGAAGTAAGACTATGCTAGAGAGCCATGAGTTTTGGCTTAAGTATGTAATAAGAGTAACAAGCGTGACGTAGGAGACCTGTAGTGTCTCGAGAATCTACTAGAGCTCGAGTATGAATAACCCAAGAGTGTGGGTGAGATAATGAGTATAAATAACCTGAGAGAAAGGGGTGAGTATATGTATGAGTAACCCGAGAGAATGGGTAAGTATAAGAATGAGTAGCCCAAGAGAATGGGTGTGTATACGAATAAGTAACCCGAGAGAGCGGGTGAGGTATTGAATAAGTAAACAAGGCATGGTGAGGAATAACCCTCAATGCCTAAGAGTAACCAGTTACCACTAACAACATTGTTATGTTAGTTAGGAATCGTGTTCCGTGATTGGATGTAGATTCCTTGTGTGATATACATATATATTGTATTGCCATGATGCATGTTGTTTGATTAAAATGAACTCCATGTATATCCGACCCAAGGTAGTCGGCGTACCGCGGTTAGCACGCGGTATATGCGAATTTCATATTCAGCGTAAGCTGACCCCCTAGGGGGAACGTTTTTAGTGTGCAGGTACTTGAAGCTGACCACCGTTCGAGAGAGTAGGACGGGGACTGCTGTGAGCATGGGTAGTTAGATTGTAATTACTTATGCGTTTGAATGAGGTGTAAGTCCGAGTATGATATCGGCATCCGTATATTGTAGACTCGGTACAGTAGAGATATGAATTGAGTATTGTATTTGTATGAAGTTCTCGGTTGTTCCAGTTCATCAGACCGTTACGGTATGTAAGAAAGGCCTGGTTAGCCACATGGGTGGCTAACGGCGTTGTTTCACCCCTCGTTGTAATTAGAGTTCCGCTGCGTGAGTAGGAGTAATTAGTAACGGTTTAAGAGGTTATGACGAGATTAACGGTTGGGGTGTTACAACAAGTTATTATTTATTAAAGAGTTATGTTTATGAGTTTGTTATGGAGAATCATACCAGTTCCATTCCAGGGAACTGACTCACCCCTCTCGGGGTGGGCTACTTGGTTTCATCTTGCAGGTACGAAATTGTTCATACAGGTGGCCACGAAGAGTGTGAGTGATTGGGATGGGAATTAGGATTTGTGGAGGGTTGTTGTATTTTGCTATTAATGTAGTTATGTTATGTTTTCTCGAGTTCAGACTGTAACATTTGTAAGTAGTAATTGGTGAGGTTTTGTACCGGGTGTTTGGAGCCCGATGATCTGTAATCGCCATTAGAGATTTTATTCCGCTGTATTTATTGTAAATAGGGCGTTACAGTATGGAAAGGTTACAAAACCAATAATAGCTTACAAGAGTTATAATGGATTAAACTCAACAGTCGAAATATTACAAACTACGAGTTAAGTAACGAAACTGACTAGTTTAGAGAAACCCATAACAATTAACTGTTGAAATCCGGGGATGAACTGTCAGGGTTACAATGTTATTCGGAAATACCGGATCTAGTTAGTCACGGAGACTGACTTATAGTGTTATTACTGTTTAGATCGTACGACAGACAAAGGCGCCTGACGAGCTAGGGTTTTGCACATCCTTGGTCTGTGGTGTACGGTATGTGAACGGTTTTGATCTGGATTGTCCTGAGGGCTTCCTTGGGTCCAGACGTTATTTGACGTGTGTTAACGATTCTATGTGGATGCTTATATGCATGTGTGTGTGATTAAGCAGTATATCTACTTGTTATTATCGCATTATTACTACTGTACACAAATGCCTATCGGGCTAATATTACGTCGACTATAGATCGACTTATATAAACATACATATGCGATCAATGTGATGAAACGATAGTTACTTAATCTAATACTCTTAGTATTATAGTTATGTATATAATAACCTAAGTAAAACACTTAGGTACGAGATACGACAATGTCGGTCTCTAGAGCATGGATCTTGAACATGAATATGACCTAGATTACTTCTAGGTATGCCTAAGACCCACGGGGTAGCTAAGTAATAAATGTATTCTCCATAAAACTAAGAGTATATCTTAGGAAATGATTAAGACACTTAATCCTATGAGAGAATTGGTATGAGATGAGGAGAGAAATCCAGTGTAGTTTGCGAACTACCTGGCTGCGCATTTGTGATCACTGAGGGGATCCCGATCGGATTCCGCTCTAGGAAATTCCAACGAGCCCACATAGATCATTGGTCAGATGGTACCTACTATTGGTACACGGCTACGACCTTTTCTATGGACGCCTTATTAAGGCACAGTGGAAGACCAGGGGCCTCCAGACCTCTGGCAAACAAGTGCACCTTTGTGTGTACGGGAGGACTACTGTCCATTTAAAAGATTAATCCGGGTTGTCCTAACATGACACCCAACTGGTGATGTGAGTAAACATGGTGATGTTGGATGGGGCCTTGAAGGTCGGATATTAATATAAGTATGAAAACTATTCGCTAAAAGAGATTACACACTTTATTGCATTTATTCGATATATTCGTTTATGCATTGTTGCTTGTGAAATGTAGTGATTGTATTGGTTGGATGGATAACTCTTGGTTCATGATATTTATAGTATTTACTATTAACTGTAAACTGGTAAAGCATGTAACCAATCTAATATCAAGATGGTTAAAAATGACTGTAACGCCCCTATTAACCATAAATACAGCGGAAATAAAACTCTAAGGCGATTACAGACCATCGGGTTCCAAACACCCGGCACCAAACCTCACCCAAATACAACTTACAATCTACAAAAGCTACGGTCTGAACTCGAGAAAAACTTAACACAAACATAATAGAAATTAAACACATTAACTCTCCACAAAACCTAGTCCCATCCCAAACGCTCATTCTCTTCGTGGCCACCTATAAATCAATTCGTACCTGCAAGATGAAACCAAGCAGCCCACCCCAAAAGGGGCGGGTCAGTTCCCTGGAATGGAACTGGTACAATTCTCCAAAAACAAACTTATAAAACATAACTCTTCAAAATAAACAGTAACATGAAAACAAACTCTTAAAAGTAAAACAGAGATAAAGCACTTCAAAACAATCAAGTTAAAGAGAAAAGAAAACAAGACAAAGATAGAGATAGAGAACTTCCAAAACAAGTCATCCACTTAAGTAGTCACACCACATAGTTAGTAAGCATCCATTGTTGATGTTAGAACCAATTCTGGTTAAGAAGAGACAGACTCAAGTAGTCACAAGGGACTAGGAATGATATGAATACCCATAACCCGTGGTAGACAGTTTATGTCCCCACCATTTCAGAAAGCTGAATCCCATAGACAAGATATACTCAAGAATGGAATAATTTTAACTGGGAGAGATGGCCCCCACCGCCAATCACGTCCACTAAGGACAGGGGATATACAGCCCCTCACTGTTTATCACGTCCACTAAGGACAGGGGATATACAGCCCCTCACTGTCTATCACGTCCACTAAGGACAGGGGATATACAGCCCCTCACTGTTTAATATCAATGCCCCTATGGGCGAGGGATATACAGCCCCCTGCTGTTAAATATCAATGCCCCTATGGGCGAGGGATATACAGCCCCCTGCTGTTACCATTGAAGACGCGCGCACGTCGAAAGAAGATTTCCAAGATTGACCTTTTCCAAATTCCCACTAGATCACCAACACCCAGAGCAATACCAAAACACTCAGTCCTACAGAGTGCAGAAGCGTAAACCCTAAGCAGTCAATGTCTAACGGGACACCAAATAGAAGAAACCAATACCCAAATGAGTTCCACATCCAAGGCTCAGTTAGTCACACAACCAATTCCTTTTTAAAAATTCCTCTTTAAGTCAGTTAGCGTTTTCCAAAACATTCCACAAGTCAATCAGCAAAAAGATCGGAGTACGAGAAATCGTACAAACATTCCATAGAGTCCAAAACACAACAAGCTGAGTACGAGAAATCGTACCTGGTAAGTGTAGAGCAGTAGCCAAACAGAAAGTGTGAACTTCCACTAATCACCTATAATTAATGTGTTCCAAGTATCGATCAGTTAAGTAGCTCACAGAGCTAAACACCTTTTACTCTTAATGAATAATAGTTTAAAGTTTACAATTATCCTCACGTAGTATCTGGGCCAGGTTCAGGTAATTAACTCTTTTGTTAGGCCCATTTCATTTAATCCGGAATGATTTGAAGTTTTAACCTGAGAGCGGCCCAAACTCTCTTGGACTGTTTATATGGCTTTTGAAGTTCACAGACTTGGGCTTAGTAGGTTAGTCCAAGACCGGGTTGCGGTTTTGCTATTTAAACGAAATTCCCTAAAAGGATTATGCGGGATTTCGAACATGCAACCCCGACTCAGTTCCAGGTTTATCTTGACCAACTACGCCATTGAATTTCTTGTCTAACAGATATGTCTAATTTTATTTTACTTACTTACTCCTAGCCATGGGACTAGTTAAATAAACCTTTAAGTTATCATTGGCTAATTACTACAACATTGATTAAAGACCTGAAGCTTAGCACCAGTATATAGTTATATATATTATATATATATTCTTCTAATTAAGTTTCCCACAAGAAATGTTAACATGATCTCTTAATATTTCTAATATACTTATATACATATATTAGGATTTATCCCAAAACATTCCTTAGGAAACTTTATTAAATTTAATAACTCTTACACATCTAGTACCCACAAGGTATATTATATGTTTTATTATTACCTATGCAAAAAGGTGTTTAGTATCACCTTTTATGTATCCTTACTTACATTTAATTTCCTAAATGTTTTATTTTTACACACATTCCCTCCATAGACTATGTATAATCCTTTGGTACCAAATTTTAATAAACTTATGTCTTAATTACATTTTGGATTATTACAAAACTTAAGGTTTCAAAGGAATAACTTAATGAATTAATTTCCTTTATTGTATTTCAGGATAAACATTATATCCCGACGTAAGGTAAAATTTACCTAAGAATTAAATCCCCAATTCATAAGTGAATTTGTAAATTATTTAATAGGATCGTGTATTCTGAAAAATCCTCATATCTTATATCCAAGTGACATATTAATATTCCCAGTGTCAAAAGGTAAATCAGTATAATATCCTATTTAACTTAGCTTCATCTAACTAAAGGCTCAAAGGTTCTAATTCTCTAATTACTATTTACAAACCTTTTATAAGTCCTAACCATTAAAGACATCACCCATTTATAATTCTCATTCTGAATATTGGTAATTAATGTTATAAATGTAGTTTATATGTCTTATCTAATTCCAAGAAACTTAAGGATCATTATTTAGATTAAATTCCTAATCACATTTTAATATAGTTTTATATCTAATCCTTTTAATGATTTCATCTTAAAATATTAAGTTATTACTCAATACTATAAATGTCAAGAAATGATTAAATCTAGACTTAATAATCCTCTTCACATTTGGATGTAAAAGTAACTCATTTATTTTATTATTGTTTATATAAGAACATTTAAATGTAAAAGTATTTCATTCATTTTATTATTAATTATATAATAAGATCTATTTGTGTAACACTTTATGTACTCTAATTACAAATACTCCTAAATTTTAACTTATTAATTTTTTTAACCCAATTATAGATTTACATTGTGGTCATTGATTAAATATATACATGTATTTTAACACTGTTTATATGAATCTTAGAAATTTAAAGGTAACTCTTTAAGCCTAATACATTACTATAATTTAATACCACCTCATATAATATTCTTCTATTTGTATTATGTAGAGGTTTAGTTTAACTTATTAATTCCTTCGTATTATATTTCCTATAAGGTATTTAATTTTATTATGTTTACTGTGTATATATTTATATATACTAGGATTTATACAAAACATTATTTATGTAGTTTTATTGTATTTAATTATTTATATTAACTTTTACACACACCTACATCCAAAATATGGTTAATAAAATAAAGTATTTTCCCTTAGTTTCAGTTAAGTATATTAACTACCATGTTATATAATTAATATAAATGTAGATTAATTTAGTTCCTTGATTTAACCCAAGTTACTATTTTATCCCTTAGTTTAATTAAAAATATCAACTCCCATAATATAGTAAATAAAATGTAGGATAATTAAATTCCTTAATTTATATAACTTTCTACTTAAGTAAGTATATATACATATATGTAAATAATTTCACTTCTCTTAAAAGCTAATACAAAAAAACATTTATAAAATTACTGTTATAAAATGTTAATTTAGTTTCCTTTATTTTCCCCAGCTTAAAAGTTAATTAACAAACCATACTTTAATTTTTGGTTACATTAAAAACCTTATATTATAGGTTATTCTTATGAAAAACTCATAAACACAATTTTTAAAACCTTTTACCATTGCCCAAAAATTCCCAAATTTAATATACAGTAACTATAACATTTTAGACATATTATAAAATTTTTATTTCATAAAAATATCTTTTAAATTTAGCCAAAAAATTCCAGAAAACCCGTAACTTGTAAAAATCATAACTTATGTTTAAAAACTCCAAAACCATATTAATTTACATCAAAATAAACTAGATAAAATCAGGAGTCTATGGTTAAAATTTCAAGTCAAAATTCATTCGGGAAGATATTTAAATTAACTCAACAAGTTAGGACTTTTACTGGAATTTATAAAACTTAATATACTCTTATATTCCCACGATCTAATCTGGGCCGTCCGTTCCTTTAAACTGCGATCGGACGGTCCCTGAGTCTCTAGTTCATCATCGATTTCGAAATCCCAACCGAGTACTAATTCTCGTTTTTCTCACAATCTACAGAACGAAATCGAGTGATTTTTGTTTCTATGGATTCGTAATCAAATTCCGGTTCTTTTGGTCTCAATTTCCCCCATTATAATGCAGAGTTCATCAAGATTCGAATTCGATTTGGAAGCTAGGGTTTATCTCGGTACAGAATAAAAATCGGATGCAATTCATCCAAATTCTCCTAACCTAACACGAAATTGACTAAATTGGCACATGTTTTAGGTCGAAATCATTACTAAGAACAACAATATCGGAGCAATTTGATCGGAGACTCACCGGATTGTGCGAATTGGGTGAATTCCGATTCGGAAAAACTGGAAAAACTCGAACTTTAGACAGTTCGGGGTGCCAACTTTGAGGATCTATAACTAGCAGTACAAAACGAGTTAGATAATGAGTAAGGGCTCATTGGAAAGAAGAAATGTAGATCTACGTATTGGTAGCAAGAACTAAACCTAACTCGCACCATACAGAAAGATATTGAAGTCACAAAACACGAGTTTACCTCTCTGTTTCGGTGTTATTTTATGTGCTGTTGAAACCGAAACTTTAGACCTCTATATCTCCCAACTGGTTACGATTCAGACTTGGGCATAAACACGAAAATTGTAGAGGGATTAGAGATCTTTACAACGAGCTAAATAAATCGAATTTTGGTTGATTAACGAAGAAGTTATGATTGACGCAAGTTACCTGAAAACGAAGGGAATTCTGGAATTCTGGAAACAGTTTCGCAAGGTGGCTACTTTGGCTCGATTTTCCGGTTGACTCCGAAGGATTTAGGGTTTGTATGAGTAATGGTTGGAAAGAGGAATTGTAGGAGAAGAGAATGGTGAAGACGGCATGGAAAAATATTGAGAGATGTAAAAGTTATAGCCGTCTAAAGTTAGGGCAAAGTAAGGGAAATCGGTTCCGAAAATCAGGGAAGAAATCGGCTAAGTGTGGGCGACCCATTACAGAGTGACACGTGGCATCTCTTAAAATTTTGATTCAAAACTTCAATCTAGCATAACTTTGGCTAGGATGATCCGTTTTTGACGTTCTTTTTATCGATCTTCATGGTTTTTCATAACCTATTTATTGGTATAGGTTTCATGGCCTGGTTTGACCATTCTCAAAAAGTCAACTCTAGCAAGGCTTAATAAGCTTTAAGGTTTCTAGAATTTTATATTGACTTTTATGTTTCAAAACAATGTTCCAACACTTCCTAAAATCTTTATAATATTTTTGGAGTGTTTAATAATTTTCCCAAGATTTATTGACTTATAAATCTTATTATTAAATTCATAATACTATATAATAATGTATAATAATTAGGGTTAAATAGGAGAAAACCCCTAAATAAATTTCACAACTCCATATAATAATTTAATATTCATTATTCCATATCATAATTTAATTTTTTAATAAAAGAAATCCCCTAAATTAATTTAAATTAATTTAGGGGTATTTCATATCCCCCTTAAAAGAAACTTCGCCTCGAAGTTTAACAATCAACTAATAGGCACTCACACCGCTTCGGGTGTGCTGAGACAATAATAACTTCAATGATATTCCATACCATTCCAATCCTTTATCTCCATTTCAACATTCCACTCAAGGGTACCGAAATCAAAGTACCGAAACCATAACAACGTGAATCAAAGTATAAACTGAAGCAAAACACAACACAAACGTGACAAAGTACTGTGCCACAACGTAAAACTACGTACATACATACACCTCTCATTACTAACAATGCAACGAGGCATAATCCGGATGAGATAACGAAGGAGGAGTATGCCAGCATATCCCCCTTAAAAGAGCTAAGGTACGCCCTCGTACCGCTACTAACGGCACAATCAAAGAATTCAACACCTTATTAACCAACTTTGTTGTAAATTTTACTGCACCGTTGATTTTATCTATGATCGTTACATATATCTGTATCTCTTGATTGTTATGTATTTGTATTTCCTTGGTGATTATAAAATTTTATCTTATGATTATTATCCATTCGTTTAATGTCTGATACGAATTTATATGTCCATATATGATCATTTATCATATCAATTGTATTAACAAGCTATAAATCAGGTGTAACATACTTGAGTAGTTTAGAATAATATTTCAGATCATTTAATAATCTTCCAAAATTATCTTCAAGGGTTTATAGCCAACCATATGTTAAAACTCTATAAAATAAATATTTTCTATGACTTTTCAAGTTTCAATTGTTTTTATAATTAACTATCATATTTTAGACGAATCATTCAGTGTTTACTTCATAAAATTTACTTATTATATATTTACTTAATTTCACCCAAGGGAGAATCTAAGGAAGTTCTTATCAATTATAATGTAGCTCCAAAATCTGATTTCTTTATCTTAAAATTTATTTTTCAAGATAGGGACTCTATATAAAATTTTAAGTCAAATGTACTAGTCTAATGAAAACTCACTCACTCTTGGTGATTATTTTTCTTAGAGTTTGTTCTATGTAAGTGTTCCTCTGATTATTAAATCTTAGTACTCTCTTAGACAATGGTGGCTTTTAGTAAATATCACTCTTAGTGTGTCTTTTAAAATTTTATACCTGTATAATGTTAAACTTCCAAGTAAACATGAGAATTTTCAATCTTTAAGTAACTCTCAATTTTTTTTTAAGATGCTCAATACTCAAGTATTTAAAGATCAATGATACTTAGTTTAGTATTACTCTTCTCTTCACTCAATCTTTAAGTAACTTCTTTTATTGATTTTGTTTTTTTTTATATTCAACCAGGGGTAGATGTTGTATCTTGGAGCACCCAAACTTAATCCCCTTCCTCCATTTATAGGTATTTTTCACCAAAGATTTAACTCAATAAACCCTTTACATTTATGAGTTTTAATACCGGATCTTAAGATACAAATTTTGATTTGTTCATTGTGGTTAGCACTGAAATATGCCTAGCTCAAGATTTCATGATGGTAACGTCTTACCACCACTTCCCCTCAAGTTCAACACAATCCATCACCTGCGTGGAAGATTATATACGGTTAGGTGACAAGGCTTGTCTAGCCCCTAAACTTCTAGAAGTGGGTGTGCACCCCCACTACTTTCAGCCTAGGAGTTCGTCGCACCAAGCACTTCCCGTAGGGTGTTAGGTTTATGTGTTTTCTTTCTAAAGTTAACATAGAGTTTTAATGTGTTTTTACAAGTTCAGATGTTGATCTTTTCTAATACGCTACTAGTTCTTGTTAGCTTAATAATTTTCTAGACTTAAGATTTATCTTAAACATTATCTTTAGGTAATAAATCGATAACAAGTAGTTCATGAGATTTATTTTCAAACTTTAAAGGAGTTGAAGTACTTTCACATAACATCAATACTGTAACACCCCTACCGCTAATACCATCAATACTGTACAAATACTTACCTTCGCAGCGGATACTCCTTACACAACGGCGGGTGTACAATGCCGTTAGTCACCCACGTGACTAACAAGGCGAGTTACAATACTACATACTATCGGTCTGATGAACATGAACATACCGAGTACTCTACACAATACAATACTTCCCATTGCATACTCATCCATAATCCAATTACAACTCCAATACATTACTATACCGAGTATACTACAATCCTCAAAATTACCGATACAGTCTAAACATCCAAATTCTTACTATGTTAACACATACAATTCCCTTTACTCAACTACCCATGCTTATGTAGCAGTCCCCGTCCTACTCTCTCGAACGGTGAACAGCTTCGGTACCTGCACACTAAAAAAAGTCCCCCGAGGGGGTCAGCTTACGCTGCATATGAAATCCGCATATACCGCGTGCTAACCGCGGTACGCCGACTACTTTGGGTCGGATATACATGGAGTTCATTTTACATGCATACATACATACTCATACTACACAATACAATCAAGGATACCTACATAAATACACAAGTACAATACCTACTAAGGAAGACAATTCAATAGTCAACCATTCGTATTTGTTATACATTCTTGACTCTTCGTACTGTGTTCGATATTCGTTGCTCTACTCATACTTACTCCCTACTCTTGCATACTCATCACTCCATGTTCAATACCTTACTCGTACACGATCCTTACTCTGTGCTCGTCACTATACTAGTGCATACTCACTACTCGATTCTCCATACTTACTCCTACATACTCAATACTCGATACTTACTCATACGTACTCAATACTCGGTACTCCTTACATACTCATACGTGCTTCTTACTCGATACTCATTACCTTACTCATACATACGCAATACTCATTACTTTGGCCTCTGGGCGGAGTCATACTCAAGACTCGCCACCGGACCTACAATACGAGGGCTATACGCTTAGCTCCTCAAATACTCAAATGTCCGTTCTACCGGACTACACGAATTCCCAACACTCTTCTCTCAGAGCACAATACAACCTCATGGGTTAGCCTAGAAGTATCTCTCTCGATAACCTCTGTTAGCTTAGGGAATTACCACCGTCTAGTATCCTCAGATTTAAGGGTTTCCCCAACATATCGAATACTCTCTCGTTCGGGGCATACTTACATCAGTCGGGTCCTCTCGTAACGGGTCGACTAATTACTAAGGGGTTTGGAGATCCCTCATCATTCTTTACTACTCTCATGGTTCACGTTTTGCACCAAGATTAGTTCCTCTAATAGAGGTTACTTATATACTTCCACTACTGTTCGTTTGTGGATTACTCATTTCGTTTCTCCTACCGTTATCGGGAGGTTATTACTCCCGTACACTCTCTCGCATTCTAGTGAGTTCGTTGGTTTACGTTACCATCTATTGGTTCGTTGGTTTAGTGCGTTGCTACGGTTCCATTAATTCACACACGACTCTCGCTACGAGTCAATACACAACAAGACTCATCTATGAGTCGGTCTACGCACTAAGTAAAGCCACACAATCATTCAAGAAGGATAGCTCAATCAACATACAGCAAGACATATAATGAAAGGCAATAAACCGTTTTCATGCTTTAGTCTTGATTAGCCGGCATACAGCACACAAATCAACGTAACTCGGTTAGCATACGGGGCATGAGGAAATCATACCTTTCACCGGAGTTAGCTTTAACACGTGTTCCCTTGCTCGTTGGTTCACACTTGTTCCACTGATAATGTTTCAACATATTATTAATACTATACTCTTACGATGCACAAGTAATTACTACTCCCGTACTTACCCCGTTATCCCGGTGTACTTAACTTATACTCTCAACTTGCTTAGTTATTGTTACACTTGTTTTCATACTCATATACTTACTTTCTTACCCTTACTACTTCATTTATAGTGTTCTACTGCATACATATGCATATATGTGTATAGGCATATATATATACATATGATTATTATAATCATATAATAAAAATGTTTTTTTTTTTACTCGACCGGACTTGCGACCGACCTTGCAAGTCCGGTCCATTCCAGTAGCTACCAGTACGGGAAATTTTCTGGCCCGACCGAACTTGCAAGTCCGGTCGCAAGTTCGGTCCATTCCAGTAGCTCGCATTACGGAAATTTTTCTGGCCGACCGAACTTGCAAGTCCGGTCGCTAGTTCGGTCCATTCCAGAAGGTTTCTGACGGGAGAATTTTTCTGGCCGACCGAACTTGCAAGTCCGGTCGCAAGTTCGGTCGATTCCAGAAGGTTTCCCGTCTTTGTAAATATGGGCTCGACCGAACTTGCAAGTCCGGTCGCAAGTCCGGTCCGGCCCAGTACTTCTGTTTAAAATTCTGTTTTCAGCTCTATACTTTGCCCATTGTTTCCCCAATCTTCCTACATGTAATCCCACATGTTTTAACACTTCTTAGGCCCTCCAAATTGCCTTGATTCATCCACCAAATCCCTCACTAAATCCATCAAATAACTTACACAATTCCCTCACTTCTTTTCCAATACTTGTGACAGTTTTTGTTACACTTATGCTACAGATTTTACAATTCAATTCTCCTATCCAATTCTCCCTCGACCAATGCCATTCCTAGCATTCTAAATACCTCTCCTTACCATACCAATTCATTTCCAAGCCATTGCACTACCTATACCCAAGTTCCAACACTCATCTTACCAAGATCCTGCACATTAAATTCTCCTAGCTTCTCCAATATGTTCTTATACACTTTGCTACAGATTTTACACTCCTTATTCCTCATACTACAATTACCATTCCAATGGTCATTAAACATCTCTACTATCCTCAATACATACCTTGGTTCTCCCATTCACCAAGTCATTCCTTAATGCACAATTCCTACCAAAAATTTGCCATAACTCATCTACTTTCCTTACTTATCCACACACATCCTTTCTCATCAAATCCATCCCTATTCTAGCCAAACCACAAGGGTTCTACCAGCACACATATTGAGCAATCTTAATACATCAATACCCATCAATCACAATACTAATACACATACTCATTTCACTTGGCTCCAAAGCCTTCAATTCAAATACTTGCACTTAAATACTCAAACTTCACAATTCTCAATACTAGTACGAAGTTTTGGGTTCGTTAAATATTTTACCCATTCCCATTACTCTAATGCAATAGAATTTACATTAGGAAGGAGCTCTTACCTTGAGCTTATACTTCATTCTTTCTTTTCCATTTCTTCTTCCCTCTTTCTTGCACAAATCGATCACATGGGGAATGGAGTTGCCAAACTCCATTCCCATCACCCAAAACACATCAAACAAGTATAATTAATACACTAGCCCTTAGATTTATGCTAGTTCATTGAAGTGTTCAAAATACAAATTTCTAGGGTTTACCTTTGGAGTGCTTTAGGAGGGGTTTTAGCCCTTGGTTCAAGAAGGTGTTCTCACCACCATTGGAGGGTTGAAGCAAAGCTCCAAAACAAGAGGAAAAACAAGGTAAGAAAGAGAGACCAAAATCGGCCAAACCAAGAGATGGAGAAAAGTGAGGTCTTTCATGTGGATTTTTACCTTGTTGGAAAGAGGAGACTCCAAGCTTCACAATGGTGTGCTTTTCTCTTCAAATGGGGAAAACCCATGGAGATGAAACTCACCCTTTTCGAATTTTGAAAAGATAGAAATGTAGAGGAGGATGAGGGGAGTTCAAATATGTTTTGTTTTACATTTGGAGCTCAAATGGAGCTAGAGCTTGAGGAAGAAGGAAGGAGAGCCATGGAAGCCATGGAAGAGCTCTCAAAATCGCCCAAATGAGAGGAGGGAGGAGGGAGACGGTGAGAGAAAAGAGAATGGGGGAGAGAGAAGAGGAAAAGTGAGAAATGAGAGGTGAGAGAGTGCTATTTTACTTTTTGTACTTTTACCCTTTTGCTTTTTGATTTACTTATTTGTTACTTGTGTGTGTGTGTGAGGGAGAGCTGTTTACCTTAGTAAAAACCGGCCCCCACTGTTACACTAGCTGGAGCGTTTTTCTGTCTTTTACAGAAAACGCTCGTTATTTTACCCGGTTTTGATACTATTCACTAACCGGGCCCGTTTTCCGGAATTTTCTCGTTTAATTATTTTTATTAGTTATTAAGCTTCCATAAATGCTTAATAATTTTTATTTATGGTTTATAATTTTTACGGGTCTGTTTGACCACTTAGAATCACGTTTTCGGGTTCCTCGAAAACCGTGCGCTAAAGCTCTATTAGCGTTTTAATACATTATTCGGATCCGTTTTCTTCGGGAATCATTCCCGTATACTAATTAGGCATGAATAAGCCTTAGGAATCCTTACGATACTATAACCGAGGTCTTGTACCTCCTATGGTTATTTAACGCTCATTTTAGCGTTTTCCGCTTCCTAAGCGTTTTTCTCATTTCTTTGGATTTATTTTCTTTACCAAAAATTACTTAGGCACTATTAGGCCCTTAAATACCATATTAGAATAATATAATCACCATATTTAAGTTCGGGGTATTTCAATCTACCCCCCTTAAAGAACTTTGCCCTCAAAGTTGGTGAATCTAATATTGTTACTTGTACCAATACTCTATGCTAAGGTTATGACCTCTACATATAACTTGTCAAACTCCAAATGTCTGACATGATGCATACTACGCATCCAAACAGCATGTCACTGCATGCATAGCAATCAAAAATATCCGTTTTACTCCTCTCCAAGGGGGTCCATCCGCAGACAATTAGGTACAATCCTCCCCCAATGGAGAGTGATCCCTCAGGTACCGGTCACGTTTGAACACTTACGCTTTCTGGTTCACGGCCGTCATGACTTGAGCACTTACGCTTTCTGGCTCTACGGTCCTTTGGTTCTGATCAAATTCATTTGCACATATAGAGATCCTCAGGCACTTACTCATACTTACTTACTCATACTTTACTCATACTTACTCATACTTACTCGGGACTACGCTGCCCCAGTGCCTTTGGAAAAATACAAAACACTCACTGTTACCGTACACCCGGTGTAGTGGTTTCAAACTACTCTACACTTCCACAGACTCAAAACTAGCTTCACCTCCTATGGTTTCGACCGGATACCCGTGCCTAGGCATGGAAGATCCACTAGCGCCCGTGGGAGCGGTTTTAAAACCGATCCTCATTCTCAAGTTTGAAGAAAGCATTGTACCAAATTAGTTTTGGAAATTCATTTTGAAAACTTTACATACATCTCCCAATTTCAATTTTTTTTTGATGATCATGCCTAATACTAGTGTTATTATTGTGACCACTTAGGGGAGCTTCCAGAGTCCTTCAACCCCAATGTGATCAGCATTGGTGTTGAATTATCCTTCCACTCCAATTTGTGTTCGGCTTCCCTTGATCACTAGCAAATCAAGTTCCACTTCCCACCTCAATACAAACAGACAGATTGTCAAACATTATCTGTTTTCTATCTTTTTAATCTTGCTACTCGTAATCATACACATACATTTTCCAATTTATATGATTCACTTACTTACTCACTAATCATTTCATCCATCGTTACTACATCTTCTCCAACTACTATACTTAAGAAATTTGTGGGTATACCATCCCATTAATTTGCTATACTCCAATTTATACTCATAAAATACATCGGTTGTACACCGATTCATACTCATTACATACATCGGTTGTATGCCGATTTATACTCCTCAAGTCTCCCATACATACTCATTCTTCATACTATTACCAATCGGGTTTCTCATTACCCTGGAGTTTCTCTACTCCTTTTTCCTATACTTACTTCCCAAATTACCATAATTACACGATGAGTGAATACAAATGTTTATGTAACATAAGTATCAACCATCAAAACGAATTCTCTTGCGCTATGCGCATTGTAGTTTACGCACCTAACACGTAAAACATACCTTTCGCGGTTTTCGCTCTACCCCCCTTAAAAGGGATTACGCCCACGTAATCTACCATGTGTCAACGTTGGACACTGGTCGAAGGCATTCCGCCGCCATGGAGTGGTTCGGTTTTCCATGTGGTTCATTATACAATGTTCCTTGATCAACGGGTCTTAACCGTACTATCGGTTAGTCCCTGTATCAATAATTTTCATCGGAGTTATTCAACTCTTAACCGGATTCGGTTCTAGCCTAAATGGCTTTGAGGCATTGGTGATTAGCCTTTTATTCACTAGGTGTATTTCGCTTAGAATTCTGGGTCCACTAGCTTCTGCTGCGCGACCCTGATAACTTGGGTTATTCGCCCTTCTTGTTATCTTAAATGTGCTATACAACACCTTTTTCCTTCTTATTGCGGAAATAAGGTTTATTGACCAAGTGTGGTGTTCTCTTACCGTGCTCAAATTCGGTGAGTTTTAGATTCATAACCAGCTCTCTGGCAATCTGTATGTACACTGTTGTGTTTGTAGTGATCATTCACTTGGTTCCTCCGACTTATTGTCGGTTGAGGTTACGTCACTACTTGGTTGTAGTGTTCCTCTACTGTTAGTAGCTTCTGAATTATACCAGTTTCTCTGGTTCATTACCAGTGTTCTTTACTTGTATGACCTTGCATTTTCAATGCGTCGGTCCTTGTGACTTTCTTAAGTTTCCTTCCACTTTTGTTCCCATGGATTTCACTTCTTGTGATTGTTGGTGTGTTTCACACTCTTCGTGCTTCTTTGGCCTTAGGCCGCACGGTTGGTTTCTAAGCTTTTGCTTGACTGGCTTATGCCATGTTTACTGGTGAAAGGAGGGATTTACCATGATTTACATTTTCCTTCTTCCTAGCTATCTCACTTGATCATTAACTGCACAAGTGCAATACCAAAACACTCAGTCATACAGAGTGCAGAGGCGTAAACTCTTGGCAGTAAGTCTCTTATGAGGTCGCAATAGGACTGATCGTTACTCTTTCAGGTGGTGCTTCATCATTTGGTGCAGACTTCTGGCTTGTTGCCCGGTCTGTCTACCATCTGTATTAGCAACCCATAGTATTGGGTGGTTATTCACATACGTTGGTCGCCTGTTGCGCACCATGTTCTTACTGATTTCACGGTATTGGTCTACATGGCATCCACTGTTGCTAGCTTCAGCTCGTGCATCTCTATCATTCATACGATGGTTTCCCATGTATTTGGCAATACCGAATATGGTATTCCTTTATTTTTCTGAGCTCCCTGAGCATCATTGGTTTTATAACCGGTTGCTCCTTGGTTGTCATCAATTGCTGTTGAAGCTTATTTCAATTTGCTTGGCAATAATTATATGCTCAAGTTTGACTACATTAGTAGTTCCGAAAAGGATATATTTCTCGACAGTTGCTGATGGTATCCCCTTCTTGGGATCCATATGCTCACCGCTCTTGCGGTCTCATATTTATGAGGGGTATCCTTGCTTGTTGATCATTAAACTCTATTGGTGTCGTCCTTGACCACTTTCTATGTGGTCCACAACTGGTTTTGCAACCGTTGAACTCTGTAATGTAATAGTCTCATGGCATACTAGTCATATTGCCTAGAGCTCTGCTCATCATAGGTTGTTCCAAAGTGGTTACTTCTCCATATGCCAAAGAATGGCTTAAGGTGATACTGGGCTCCATGATAAGATCGTCGCATCACGCTTCCGTTCATTGGAGGCCCTTTTGTATTCTGGTATTGATTGATACCATGTATTAATTTGGGGTATCCCCTATCAAGTGGGATCCCGTCGGTGTTCTAACCGGTTGCTCGTTCCGATTGTGGTGTTTTTACCACGACATCTCGTTCAACTGTGTTGACTTGCTACCCTTTATGGATTGCTCCTGGGTATTACCGATTATGCGGTAGCATCTGGCATGTATGAGTATTTTAGTTTGTTGTCCTGCCTTGCGGTTCTGGATCTGAGTTATCCGTTTCGGGTTGTAACGTCTCCCGTTCTTAGGGTAGACCATTGGTGTTTTTCCTTGTGTTATAACGGATTTGGTATCCCTTCCGGTGATGAATGGTATTTCTAGTACCTTACAACATCACCCTGTGTGTTGTGGTTGTTGATCTGGGAATTTTATCCCGTTCATTGAACACTGTTGTATTAATGTTAGGCGTTTGCCTTACTGTGCTTAGACTGGGTATTCCTTCCAGTTATCATGTTTTACTTAGATATATTCGAGACATGACCAATGTCTTATCTCGTTGTTAGTGCTTCTTGCACTTTCAACTCTTAATGGTTCTCCTGAATTGAGTTCCTGACTCCTTAGCTTGTAGCTTATCTGAGCTTCCTTTGTTCGGTTGAGGTAACCAGCTGTTCCGTTTCGAATTTACTTATGGTCCGTAGAGCGGAGTTGACTACTTCCCGTGTGTCGTACACTACATGTATACATACGTGGGGTACCGTCTTGGCACGTTACCACTTACCTAACTATCTGTCAGGCCCGCAAGCTCCTTCGGAGTGCGGTCGTCCCACATCCCGTATTTGGGTACACTCGTAGTGTTCGTCACACGCCTAGGTGAAGTATTCTATTGTCAACTCCTCTTGTATCATCCTATGATACTCACCGTAATTCCGTCTGTTTGGTTTTAAAAATCCGAGGTTTAAAAGAAGAGTTTGTGATTTTGAAAGAAAAATTCGGGTTTTGAAATGACCGTTCGGTGTTAAAAGGAATTCTTCATGGCGTTGTCATGATTGAGGTCTTGACCAAGTCCAGCTTCTTGCTGACTGGTATACTCTTAATACAATGGTCGGGCCGTTAGGCCTTTCCGAGGTTTCATTATTTAAGTACTTAGGATTGGTGATCCTATATTTGCTCCATTCGTCACAGCGGTACTTTGACTAGTATATGCGGGTTGTTAAAAATATTCCAACTGTCTTGTAGTTGCTGCACTTGCCCTCGGCAAGTGCGCGGGTAGGTTGTTTTTCGGTTAACGCATACCGGTTACGGTATCGTTTCCATCCCTATTTGGTGGTCTTATTAGATCTTCCTTGATCTTTTGATCTTGGTGATCGATCTCCTGAGTCGCTTCTCAGTATACTTGACATGATTGTCGTCCATGGGTGTCTCACACCTTCAGTGTGGTTAACGAGACTTGACTTATCCTTAGGAACCAGGTTGTGGTCCTATAGGTGTATGTGTTATGATTTCTTTCATAGTATCTGAACTATGTTGTTCGGTTATTACAGCCTCTTGGCATGTAGGTTTGGTGTTAATCCAACCTCGACTAATTCCTTAGTCGGTTTGTATACCGTTGTTGGTATCATCAAAGGTTGCAGTCCGTAGACTCTCTTGTCTAGGGTTGCTACTCCATTTTCCTTGCTTCATTGCACGACTGTGCTTCCCTTCTTGCTGGCTACACATGGTTCTCGCGACTGCGAAGCATGTCGCCCCATGGTGCCATAAATTCCATTATCCTTGTGTTTAGGATCTTCATTTTTCCGCCTTTAAGTGCGGTCATCGTCATCCAACGGGAACCGTCTTCGGGACTTCCAGTTCTCGGACTCTACCGTATGACAGGTTCTTTTCTAATAGGGTTTGTTTTGTACTGCCAGATCGGGTTTTCCCCGAGTGTGAGAGGTCTTTTCCATCTCTCTGGCGTTCTTGTCCCAACTTACAACGGGGGAGGAGGAGGGCGGGTATGGTTACTGTAGGTATCCAGCTCACACTGGAAATTCCTATCTAGCGTCCTCACACACTAGCACTCAACCCATTGCCCTAAGTCTCTACTTCCTAACTCGGTATTTACCTAAACTTGTAACACCCCTACCGCTAATACCATCATTACTGTACAAATACTTACCTTCGCAGCGGATACTCCTTACACAACGGCGGGTGTACAATGCCGTTAGTCACCCACGTGACTAACAAGGCGAGTTACAATACTACATACTATCGGTCTGATGAACATGAACATACCGAGTACTCTACACAATACAATACTTCCCATTGCATACTCATCCATAATCCAATTACAACTCCAATACATTACTATACCGAGTATACTACAATCCTCAAAATTACCGATACAGTCTAAACATCCAAATTCTTACTACGTTAACACTACAATTCCCTTTACTCAACTACCCATGCTTATGTAGCAGTCCCCGTCCTACTCTCTCGAACGGTTAACAGCTTCGGTACCTGCACACTAAAAAAAGTCCCCGAGGGGGTCAGCTTACGCTGCATATGAAATCCGCATATACCGCGTGCTAACCGCGGTACGCCGACTACTTTGGGTCGGATATATATGGAGTTCATTTTACATGCATACATACATACTCATACTACACAATACAATCAAGGATACCTACATAAATACACAAGTACAATACCTACTAAGGAAGACAATTCAATAGTCAACCATTCGTATTTGTTATACATTTGACTCTTCGTACTGTGTTCGATATTCGTTGCTCTACTCATACTTACTCCCTACTCTTGCATACTCATCACTCCATGTTCAATACCTTACTCGTACACGATCCTTACTCTGTGCTCGTCACTATACTAGTGCATACTCACTACTCGATTCTCCATACTTACTCCTACATACTCAATACTCGATACTTACTCATACGTACTCAATACTCGGTACTCCTTACATACTCATACGTGCTTCTTACTCGATACTCATTACCTTACTCATACATACGCAATACTCATTACTTTGGCCTCTGGGCGGAGTCATACTCAAGACTCGCCACCGGACCTACAATACGAGGGCTATACGCTTAGCTCCTCAAATACTCAAATGTCCGTTCTACCGGACTACACGAATTCCCAACACTCTTCTCTCAGAGCACAATACAACCTCATGGGTTAGCCTAGAAGTATCTCTCTCGATAACCTCTGTTAGCTTAGGGAATTACCACCGTCTAGTATCCTCAGATTTAAGGGTTTCCCCAACATATCGAATACTCTCTCGTTCGGGGCATACTTACATCAGTCGGGTCCTCTCGTAACGGGTCGACTAATTACTAAGGGGTTTGGAGATCCCTCATCATTCTTTACTACTCTCATGGTTCACGTTTTGCACCAAGATTAGTTCCTCTAATAGAGGTTACTTATATACTTCCACTACTGTTCGTTTGTGGATTACTCATTTCGTTTCTCCTACCGTTATCGGGAGGTTATTACTCCCGTACACTCTCTCGCATTCTAGTGAGTTCGTTGGTTTACGTTACCATCTATTGGTTCGTTGGTTTAGTGCGTTGCTGCGGTTCCATTAATTCACACACGACTCTCGCTACGAGTCAATACACAACAAGACTCATCTATGAGTCGGTCTACGCACTAAGTAAAGCCACACAATCATTCAAGAAGGATAGCTCAATCAACATACAGCAAGACATATAATGAAAGGCAATAAACCGTTTTCATGCTTTAGTCTTGATTAGCCGGCATACAGCACACAAATCAACGTAACTCGGTTAGCATACGGGGCATGAGGAAATCATACCTTTCACCGGAGTTAGCTTTAACACGTGTTCCCTTGCTCGTTGGTTCACACTTGTTCCACTGATAATGTTTCAACATTATTATAATACTATACTCTTACGATGCACAAGTAATTACTACTCCCGTACTTACCCCGTTATCCCGGTGTACTTAATGTTCTTATACTCTCAACTTGCTTAGTTATTGTTACACTTGTTTTCATACTCATATACTTACTTTCTTACCCTTACTACTTCATTTATAGTGTTCTACTGCATACATATGCATATATGTGTATAGGCATATATATATACATATGATTATTATAATCATATAAAAAAATGTTTTTTTTTTACTCGACCGGACTTGCGACCGACCTTGCAAGTCCGGTCCATTCCAGTAGCTACCAGTACGGGAAATTTTCTGGCCCGACCGAACTTGCAAGTCCGGTCGCAAGTTCGGTCCATTCCAGTAGCTCGCATTACAGGAATTTTTCTGGCCGACCGAACTTGCAAGTCCGGTCGCAAGTTCGGTCCATTCCAGAAGGTTTCTAACGGGAGAATTTTCTGGCCGACCGAACTTGCAAGTCCGGTCGCAAGTTCGGTCGATTCCAGAAGGTTTCCCGTCTTTGTAAATCTGGGCTCGACCGAACTTGCAAGTCCGGTCGCAAGTCCGGTCCGGCCCAGTACTTCAGTTTAAAATTCTGTTTTCAGCTCTATACTTTGCCCATTGTTTCCCCAATCTTCCTACATGTAATCCCACATGTTTTAACATCTTAGGCCCTCCAAATTGCCTTGATTCATCCACCAAATCCCTCACTAAATCCATCAAATAACTTACACAATTCCCTCACTTCTTTTCAATACTTGTGACAGTTTTGTTACACTTATGCTACAGATTTTACAATTCAATTCTCCTATCCAATTCTCTCGACCAATGCCATTCCTAGCATTCTAAATACCTCTCCTTACCATACCAATTCATTTCCAAGCCATTGCAGTACCTATACCCAAGTTCCAACACTCATCTTACCAAGATCCTGCACATTAAATTCTCCTAGCTTCTCCAATATGTTCTTATACACTTTCCTACAGATTTTACACTCCTTATTCCTCATACTACAATTACCATTCCAATGGTCATTAAACATCTCTACTATCCTCAATACATACCTTGGTTCTCCCATTCACCAAGTCATTCCTTAATGCACAATTCCTACCAAAAATTTGTCATAACTCATCTACTTTCCTTACTTATCCACACACATCCTTTCTCATCAAATCCATCCCTACTCTAGCCAAACCACAAGAGTTCTACCAGCACACATATTGAGCAATCTTAATACATCAATACCCATCAATCACAATACTACACATACTCATTTCACTTGGCTCCAAAGCCTTCAATTCAAATACTTGCACTTAAATACTCAAACTTCACAATTCTCAATACTAGTACGAAGTTTTGGGTTCGTTAAATATTTTACCCATTCCCATTACTCTAATGCAATAGAATTTACATTAGGAAGGAGCTCTTACCTTGAGCTTATACTTCATTCTTTCTTTTCCATTTCTTCTTCCCTCTTTCTTGCACAAATCGATCACATGGGGAATGGAGTTGCCAAACTCCATTCCCATCACCCAAAACACATCAAACAAGTATAATTAATACACTAGCCCTTAGATTTATGCTAGTTCATTGAAGTGTTCAAAATACAAATTTCTAGGGTTTACCTTTGGAGTGCTTTAGGAGGGGTTTTAGCCCTTGGTTCAAGAAGGTGTTCTCACCACCATTGGAGGGTTGAAGCAAAGCTCCAAAACAAGAGGAAAAACAAGGTAAGAAAGAGAGACCAAAATCGGCCAAACCAAGAGATGGAGAAAAGTGAGGTCTTTCATGTGGATTTTTACCTTGTTGGAAAGAGGAGACTCCAAGCTTCACAATGGTGTGCTTTTCTCTTCAAATGGGGAAAACCCATGGAGATGAAACTCACCCTTTTCGAATTTTGAAAAGATAGAAATGTAGAGGAGGATGAGGGGAGTTCAAATATGTGTTTTGTTTTACATTTGGAGCTCAAATGGAGCTAGAGCTTGAGGAAGAAGGAAGGAGAGCCATGGAAGCCATGGAAGAGCTCTCAAAATCGCCCAAATGAGAGGAGGGAGGAGGGAGACGGTGAGAGAAAAGAGAATGGGGGAGAGAGAAGAGCAAAAGTGAGAAATGAGAGGTGAGAGAGTGCTATTTTACTTTTTGTACTTTTACCCTTTTGCTTTTTGATTTACTTATTTGTTACTTGTGTGTGTGTGTGAGGGAGAGCTGTTTACCTTAGTAAAAACCGGCCCCCACTGTTACACTAGCTGGAGCGTTTTTCTGTCTTTTACAGAAAACGCTCGTTATTTTACCCGGTTTTGATACTATTCACTAACCGGGCCCGTTTTCCGGAATTTTCTCGTTTAATTATTTTTATTAGTTATTAAGCTTCCATAAATGCTTAATAATTTTTATTTATGGTATATAATTTTTACGGGTCTGTTTGACCACTTAGAATCACGTTTTCGGGTTCCTCGAAAACCGTGCGCTAAAGCTCTATTAGCGTTTTAATACATTATTCGGATCCGTTTTCTTCGGGAATCATTCCCGTATACTAATTAGGCATGAATAAGCCTTAGGAATCCTTACGATACTATAACCGAGGTCTTGTACCTCCTATGGTTATTTAACGCTCATTTTAGCGTTTTCCGCTTCCTAAGCGTTTTTCTCATTTCTTTGGATTTATTTTCTTTACCAAAAATTACTTAGGCACTATTAGGCCCTTAAATACCATATTAGATAATATAAAATATATATACATATAACCATATTTAAGTTCGGGGTATTTCAAATACTAATTTAGTTATGTAAAGTATTATTTGTATACTGTTTTCAACCAAAAGTATTCTTTAAAATTCTAGGAATTTGTGTACCAGCTTTTAAAGGATTGCATTTTTAGCAATGTATTCTCCATGAGTATGCTTTTGAAAAATAGCTATATTTAGTTTATCTCAACCAAAATCTTATCGTACTTAATATAGGGTGTTCCAAACTATAATATAATATATATTTATTTATTTCTGTAGTTTACTGTTGGAACGGTATAACAACACATCACACTCAACAAACATTCACAAAAGAAAAGTGTGTAAAGGAATTGTTCACAATTCCAAAAAGGGTTAGGAGTCGTGCCTTACTGGAGTCCTCACTTCCCAATTCTACCCAGTTCCCCAGTTTTAAGTGCACCTATAATCTAAGTATGTCACTCGGCTTGTTTTCTCGGGTTCAGAGCGTAACTACGCTCTGATACCACTTTCTGTAACGCCCCTATTAACCATAAATACAGCGGAAATAAAACTCTAAGGCGATTACAGACCATCGGGTTCCAAACACCCGGCACCAAACCTCACCCAAATACAACTTACAATCTACAAAAGCTACGGTCTGAACTCGAGAAAAACTTAACACAAACATAATAGAAATTAAGCACATTAACTCTCCACAAAACCTAGTCCCATCCCAAACGCTTATTCTCTTCGTGGCCACCTGTAAATCAATTCGTACCTGCAAGATGAAACCAAGCAGCCCACCCTCAAAGGGGCGGGTCAGTTCCCTGGAATGGAACTGGTACAATTCTCCAAAACAAACTTATAAAACATAACTCTTCAAATAAACAGTAACATGAAAACAAACTCTTAAAAGTAAAACAGAGATAAAGCACTTCAAAACAATCAAGTTAAAGAGAAAAGAAAACAAGACAAAGATAGAGATAGAGAACTTCCAAAACAAGTCATCCACTTAAGTAGTCACACCACATAGTTAGTAAGCATCCATTGTTGATGTTAGAACCAATTCTGGTTAAGAAGAGACAGACTCAAGTAGTCACAAGGACTAGGAATGATGAATACCCATAACCCGTGGTAGACAGTTTATGTCCCCACCATTTCAGAAAGCTGAATCCCATAGACAAGATATACTCAAGAATGGAATAATTTTAACTGGGAGAGATGGCCCCCACCGCCAATCACGTCCACTAAGGACAGGGGATATACAGCCCCTCACTGTTTATCACGTCCACTAAGGACAGGGATTACAGCCCCTCACTATCTATCACGTCCACTAAGGACAGGGGATATACAGCCCCTCACTGTTTAATATCAATGCCCCTATGGGCGAGGGATATACAGCCCCTGCTGTTAAATATCAATGCCCCTATGGGCGAGGGATATACAGCCCCCTGCTGTTACCATTGAAGACGCGCGCACGTCGAAAGAAAGATTTCCAAGATTGACCTTTTCCAAATTCCCACTAGATCACCAACTACCCAGAGCAATACCAAAACACTCAGTCCTACAGAGTGCAGAAGCGTAAACCCTAAGCAGTCAATGTCTAACGGGACACCAAATAGAAGAAACCAATACCCAAATGAGTTCCACATCCAAGGCTCAGTTAGTCACACAACCAATTCCTTTTTAAAAATTCTTCTTTAAGTCAGTTAGCGTTTTCCAAAACATTCCACAAGTCAATCAACAAAAAGATCGGAGTACGAGAAATCGTACAACCATTCCATAGAGTCCAAAACACAACAAGCTGAGTACGAGAAATCGTACCTGGTAAGTGTAGAGCAGTAGCCAAACAGAAAGTGTGAACTTCCACTAATCACCTATAATTAATGTGTTCCAAGTATCGATCAGTTAAGTAGCTCACAGAGCTAAACACCTTTTACTCTTAATGAATAATAGTTTAAAGTTTACAATTATCCTCACGTAGTATCTGGGCCAGGTTCAGGTAATTAACTCTTTTGTTATGCCCATTTCATTTAATCCGGAATGATTTGAAGTTTCAACCTGAGAGCGGCCCAAACTCTTGGACTGTTTATAGGCTTTGAAAGTTCACAGACTTGGGCTTAGTAGGTTAGTCCAAGACCGGGTTGCGGTTTTGCTATTTAAACGAAATTCCCTAAAAGGATTATGCGGGATTTCGAACATGCAACCCCGACTCAGTTCCAGGTTTATCTTGACCAACTACGCCATTGAATTTCTTGTCTAACAGATATGTCTAATTTTATTTTACTTACTTACTCCTAGCCATGGGACTAGTTAAATAAACCTTTAAGTTATCATTGGCTAATTACTACAACATTGATTAAAGACCTGAAGCTTAGCACCAGTATATAGTTATATATATATATATATATATTCTTCTAATTAAGTTTCACACAAGAAATGTTAACATGATCTCTTAATATTTCTAATATACTTATATACATATATTAGGATTTATCCCAAAACATTCCTTAGGAAACTTTATTAAATTTAATAACTCTTACACATCTAGTACCCACAAGGTATATTATATGTTTTATTATTACCTATGCAAAAAGGTGTTTAGTATCACCTTTTATATCCTTACTTACATTTAATTTCCTAAATGTTTTATTTTTACACACATTCCCTCCATAGACTATGTATAATCCTTTGGTACCAAATTTTAATAAACTTATGTTTTAATTACATTTTGGATTATTACAAAACTTAAGGTTTCAAAGGAATAACTTAATGAATTAATTTCCTTTATTGTATTTCAGGATAAACATTATATCCTGACGTAAGGTAAAATTTACCTAAGAATTAAATCCCCAATTCATAAGTGAATTTGTAAATTATTTAATAGGATCGTGTATTCTGAAAAATCCTCATATCTTATATCCAAGTGACATATTAATATTCCCAGTGTCAAAAGGTAAATCAGTATAATATCCTATTTAACTTAGCTTCATCTAACTAAAGGCTCAAAGGTTCTAATTCTCTAATTACTATTTACAAACCTTTTATAAGTCCTAACCATTAAAGACATCACCCATTTATAAATTCTCATTCTGAATATTGGTAATTAATGTTATAAATGTAGTTTATATGTCTTATCTAATTCCAAGAAACTTAAGGATCATTATTTAGATTAAATTCCTAATCACATTTTAATATAGTTTTATATCTAATCCTTTTAATGATTTCATCTTAAAATATTAAGTTATTACTCAATACTATAAATGTCAAGAAATGATTAAATCTAGACTTAATAATCCTCTTCACATTTGGATGTAAAAGTAACTCATTTATTTTATTATTGTTTATATAAGAACATTTAAATGTAAAAGTATTTCATTCATTTTATTATTAATTATATAATAAGATCTATTTGTGTAACACTTTATGTACTCTAATTACAAATACTCCTAAATTTTAACTTATTAATTTTTTTAACCCAATTATAGATTTACATTGTGGTCATTGATTAAATATATACATGTATTTTAACACTGTTTATATGAATCTTAGAAATTTAAAGGTAACTCTTTAAGCCTAATACATTACTATAATTTAATACCACCTCATATAATATTCTTCTATTTGTATTATGTAGAGGTTTAGTTTAACTTATTAATTCCTTCGTATTATATTTCCTATAAGGTATTTAATTTTATTATGTTTACTGTGTATATATTTATATATACTAGGATTTATACAAAACATTATTTATGTAGTTTTATTGTAATTATTTATATTAACTTTTACACACACCTACATCCAAAATATGGTTAATAAAATAAAGTATTTTCCCTTAGTTTCAGTTAAGTATATTAACTACCATGTTATATAATTAATATAAATGTAGATTAATTTAGTTCCTTGATTTAACCCAAGTTACTATTTTATCCCTTAGTTTAATTAAAAATATCAACTCCCATAATATAGTAAATAAAATGTAGGATAATTAAATTCCTTAATTTATATAACTTTCTACTTAAGTAAGTATATATACATATATGTAAATAATTTCACTTCTCTTAAAAGCTAATACAAAAAAACATTTATAAAATTACTGTTATAAAATGTTAATTTAGTTTCCTTTATTTTCCCCAGCTTAAAAGTTAATTAACAAACCATACTTTAATTTTTGGTTACATTAAAAACCTTATATTATAGGTTATTCTTATGAAAAACTCATAAACACAATTTTTAAAACCTTTTACCATTGCCCAAAAATTCCCAAATTTAATATACAGTAACTATAACATTTTAGACATATTATAAAATTTTTATTTCATAAAAATATCTTTTAAATTTAGCCAAATAATTCCAGAAAACCCGTAACTTGTAAAAATCATAACTTATGTTTAAAAACTCCAAAACCATATTAATTTACATCAAAATAAACTAGATAAAATAAGGAATCTATGGTTAAAATTTCAAGTCAAAATTCATTCGGAAAGATATTTAAATTAACTCAACAAGTTAGGACTTTTTACTGGAATTTATAAAACTTAATATACTCTTATATTCCCACGATCTAATCTGGGCCGTCCGTTCCTTTAAACTGCGATCGGACGGTCCCTGAGTCTCTAGTTCATCATCGATTTCGAAATCCCAACCGAGTACTAATTCTCGTTTTTCTCACAATCTACAGAACGAAATCGAGTCATTTTTGTTTCTATGGATTCGTAATCAAATTCCGGTTCTTTTGGTCTCAATTTCTCCAATTATAATGCAGAGTTCATCAAGATTCGAATTCGATTTGGAAGCTAGGGTTTATCTCGGTACAGAATAAAAATCGGATGCAATTCATCCAAATTCTCCTAACCTAACACGAAATTGACTAAATTGGCACATGGTTTAGGTCGAAATCATGACTAAGAACAACAATATCGGAGCAATTTGATCGGAGACTCGCCGGATTGTGCGAATTGGGTGAATTCCGATTCGGAAAAACTGGAAAAACTCGAACTTTAGACAGTTCGGGGTGCCAACTTTGAGGATCTATAACTAGCAGTACAAAACGAGTTAGATAATGAGTAAGGGCTCATTGGAAAGAAGAAATGTAGATCTACGTATTGGTAGCAAGAACTAAACCTAAATCGCACCATACAGAAAGATATTGAAGTCACAAAACACGAGTTTACCTCTCTGTTTCGGTGTTATTTTATGTGCTGTTGAAACCGAAACTTTAGACCTCTATATCTCCCAACTGGTTACGATTCAGACTTGGGCATAAACACGAAAATTGTAGAGGGATTAGAGATCTTTACAACGAGCTAAATAAATCGAATTTTGGTTGATTAACGAAGAAGTTATGATTGACGCAAGTTACCTGAAAACGAAGGGAATTCTGGAAACAGTTTCGCAAGGTGGCTACTTTGGCTCGATGTTCCGGTTGACTCCGAAGGATTTAGGGTTTTTATGAGTAATGGTTGGAAAGAGGAATTGTAGGAGAAGAGAATGGTGAAGACGGCATGGAAAAATATTGAGAGATGTAAAAGTTATAGCCGTCTAAAGTTAGGGCAAAGTAAGGGAAATCGGTTCCGAAAATCAGGGAAGAAATCGGCTAAGTGTGGGCGACCCATTGCAGAGTGACATGTGGCATCTCTTAAAATTTTGATTCAAAACTTCAATCTAGCATAACTTTGGCTAGGATGATCCGTTTTGACGTTCTTTTTATCGATCTTCATGGTTTTTCATAACCTATTTATTGGTATAGGTTTCATGGCCTGGTTTGACCATTCTCAAAAAGTCAACTCTAGCAAGGCTTAATAAGCTTTAAGGTTTCTAGAATTTTATATTGACTTTTATGTTTCAAAACAATGTTCCAACACTTCCTAAAATCTTTATAATATTTTTGGAGTGTTTAATAATTTTCCCAAGATTTATTGACTTATAAATCTTATTATTAAATTCATAATACTATATAATAATGTATAATAATTAGGGTTAAATAGGAGAAAACCCCTAAATAAATTTCACAACTCCATATAATAATTTAATATTCATTATTCCATATCATAATTTAATTTTTTAATAAAAGAAATCTCCTAAATTAATTTAAATTAATTTAGGGGTATTTCAATGACTAAGTGACCAATAGGGTCTGAGTGCAAACCTAGTATACTCAGCGTTTATCGTTGAGCCTTCACAACATTTTGCAGATTGCTGATTATCGTGGAAGCCGAAGTGCGGGACCCGGGTAGTTAGGGTTTTATTTTACTTACCGCACATGCAATTAGTTTTGTATAACTATGTTAGACTTCGGATTGTACGATGGTACTGTTGTATATAATCAAGGATGGGTAAACGCTCACTTGTCGACGATTATGATTATAGAATTAGTATGATGTATAGGTATTTATCTCGTTATTACTGCGGTTTAGTATCGTTGGTTATGTTGTTATTGTATTTAGTTCTGCTTCGTTGCTCGCATGGACGAGTAATGGCCGGTGACACCCAAGTGAGGATTATTATTATTGTTTATACTTCCACTGTAAGATGTTTTAATTATGGGATGTGAGGGATTATTACGTGTTTATCGAGAGGGGTGTTACATTTACTATCGAACAAGAAGTTGATTACATCCCAACACTCCTGATTCTTTTATTGTCGAACAAGAAGTCAATTAAATTCAACACTAAACCACTTAATCGTGAAATTGGTGGTAAGGATAGACAATTTCGATAAAATTAGAATTGAAAATACTTGATTGTTTTACTATCAAACAAGAAGTCGATTAAATTCCAACACTCTTGATTGTTTTACTGTCAAATAAGAAGTCGATTAAATTCCAGCACTCTTGATTGTTTTATTGTCAAACCAGAAGTCGATTAAACTCAAATTTATTCCATTTCATCGTGAAATTGGTGGATGTGATGGACAATTTCAATAACTTTAGAATTGAAAATACTAGATTGTTTTACAGTCGAACAAGAAGTCGATTAAATTCTAACACTCTTAATTGTTTTACTGTCGGACAAGAAGTCGATTAAATTCAACATTAATCCACTTAATCGTGAAATTGGTGGAAATGATAGACAATTTTGATAAATTTATAATTGAAAATACTTTATTGTTTTACTATCGAACAAGAAGTCGATTAAATTTCAACACTCTTGATTGTTTTACTGTCGAACAAGAATTCGATTAAGGTCAACGTTAATTCACTTAATCGTGAAATTGGTGGAAATGAGAGACAATTTTGATAAATTTAGAATTGAAAATACTTGATTGTTTTACTATCAAACAAGAAGTCCATTAAATTCTAATACGTGTACAATGTCATGCTATAGAAAACAGTGAACGTTTCCAAACATTCATCTGTAGTTTTTCAGTTGGTTTTGAAGAACACTCCATCACTTGTACAATGTCATGCTATAGAAAACAGTGAACTTTTCCAAACATTCATCTATAGTTTTTCAATTGATTTTGCAGAACACTCCATCACTTGTACAATGTCATGTAGTAGAAAACAATGAACTTTTCCAAACACTCGTCTTTAGTTTTTCAGTTGATTTTGTAAAACACTTCATCACGTGCACAATGTCATACTATAGAAAATAGTGAACTTTTCCAAACAATAAACTCTAGTTTTTGGCAAATTCTTGCCTACAAGTGGGGTATTTTAGTCAAATAAAAATAAAATAAATGGAGGGGACGAGAGCGCGCCCAACGTCGAACACACGAAATGCTTTGTATTCCATTTTTTTCTTTTTCTTTTTTTGAATTTTTTTCTTTATCACAATAACTTTAAATTGTTGTAACTTTTAATATATAAGTCCAAAATGAAAAAAAGTTATATCATTATTCACCCGAATTCAAGCTCTTCAAAACAAGACCAGACATGGATATGTTTTGACAACTTTTTTTAAAAAATATTTTTACATATATACGATGATATTTTAATGTGAGGATGTATGTACATATTTTAATGTGAGAATGTACATGCTTTAATGTGACGATGTACATGTTCGAATGTGAGAATGTACATGTTCTTTAATGAACATGTTTACATGTTTTTATGCCATCTGTACATGTTTGTATGACCGTCTGTACAAGTATTCTTCCTTATATGTACATGTTTTAATCTAAGGAGGTACATATTTAATGATTCGTATAGATTTATATGACTATCTATATGTTTTTAATGCGAGGATGTACATGTTTTTACGTGAGGATGTACATATTTTAGTGAACATTTGTATAGGTGTGTATGACCATCCGTACAAGTTTTTTTTTACGGTCTGTGCTCCATACATGTAAAAGTAATTTTTTTAAAAGTTGTCAAAATATATCCATGACTGGTCTTGTTTTGAAGAGCTTGAATTTAGGTGAACAATGATATAATTTTTTTCATTTTGGACTTATATATTAAAAGTTACAATAATTTAAATTTCGTGTTATGATAATAAAAGATAAAGAAAAAAAATATAAACTTTTTTTTAAAAAAAAAACAAAACCTATACGCATGTGCACCTACATGTATGTAGCGAAGTTGGCTACATTCAGCTTTAGCCAAGACAAATTGGTAGTTTTTTTAGTTGATTTTGCATAACACTCCATAACGTTTCCCTTCTCGCACTGTGATCACTGATGAATAATATAAAAGGGTGAATGAGATTGTTTTGCCGATGGAGATAGACAATTTTGATCATTTCCGATAGATTCTTCTTCAATGGATGTGAAATTGGTGGAAATGATAGACAATTTCGATAATTTCTAATACATTCTTCTTCAACGTACATAAAATTAGTGGAATTGATAGACAATTTCTTATCAACAACTATGTATATGTAAATGTCAAACAGATTGCAGTTTGTACACTTCACGTTGATTGAGATCAGTGCTTATATAAATGTTTAAGACATAATAGCTCTAAAATATCATTTAAAAGATTGTTAATTTTTCTTGAACTATCAAATTTTTTAATAATTGCTAAATTATATTTAAGTTAAAATCTTTTTATTAAGTACAAAATTATAAGCACATTGTCTAATAAAATTTAAATTACCCCGTTTAAAAAATAGAACTTTAAATTAGAAGAAATAACGGTATTTTCCTTAAATAATAATTTTCACTTTTTTGTTTATTATGTTAAGGCAAAGATATAATCAATTTGTTAATATTATCAGTTATTAATAAGGGCGAATGATGACAAAAAGAAGGTCAAAAGCGAGGTAGTCGTGTTGCTGAATTATCATCCACCTTTGACAATAGGATGCATACTCGACATCCTCCGCCCCCATGTGTAATGTGTTGTATTAGGATTGTACTTTAAAAAAAAATTACCCCGTTACACTTGACAACTTTGCAACAGTTACGAATTGTTTTATACTAGTTTTTTGAAGTTCTCTATTTTTCTACCAATTTAAATAATTTTTCAAAATAAATTATTTTAAATTTTTAAGTACTATTGTGTCTTATAAAAGTTATATTCTATTTTGTAGATAATTTTTATGACGTAATATTTTTTAACACTATTATTATTTCTACAAATAACATTAGTTGTTGTCATTTATGAAATGACACTAGAAAAACATACCAGATAATAGAATATAAATTATGTCTTTACAAGTTATTTAGTACTATTATGTCCTTAAAAATCTGTATCCATAAAATGGTACTTATAATCTTTTTAAAAGAATATAAGAATTATTTACTTTTTCAGTATTTTAATTTATTTTATAATTTATTATAATATTTTCTTGTATTTTGAAAGTTTTTGTAAGTTTTTGAGTTTTTTAACACCTAGCGGCGTATTTACTTTGTTAACTAGTTGGGGTAGTTCTTATCTTTTTTCTTCTTATCAACACCTATAATGACATCTCATGAATTTCGGATAAAATATAGTGACATTTCATAATTTTTTTCGGTGGCATTTGGTGAATTAACAAAAAATATAGTGACATTTTATGAAATTCCCCATATATATATGGGTGGGCTCTAAAAAGTAGTTTTTATATTACTTATAAATAATAAAATTTAACCAGATATAAAATAAATAAACTAAAAATTATTTAATAATAACAAGTGAGTGACATCTTATAAGTTGGAAATTGTACAATAGTTGACCGGAACCAGATCTAACATGAACGTTAGTCTATATTGGGCGACCCCTGTTTCCTAATTTCGCAGCATTTGTTCTCTTTTTGGCTGACTTTTTTTTTTTTGCTTATTTACTCTGTATTTTGGTCTGTTTCAAACCAAATGTTATATACATTATTTATAAAAGTTAAAAATGTACGACGAACGATAATATGCATTTGTCTTAATTTTTAAAAATGAAGGATTATACTGTTCACCCATGAGGTATTGGGGAATTATAATGTCCATCCATGAGATTTAGAAAATTACAATGCCCAAAAATTACAATGCCCACCCCATGAGTTTTAGAAAATTACAATGCCCACCCATGTACTTATCAAAAAGTGGTGAAATCGAATATGTAAATTGTAAAGTAATGATTACCTTAAGAAACAACTTAGACAATGGTAAAAAAAATTAAAACACCATAAATTAATCTTATATGACCACTTAGAAGTCAAGTAAATGAAATAGGCCTAAAAATAACATAATAAAGAAATAAAATCAAATAAAATGAGGAGAACATATATGTGATTACTCGTAATTTTTGCACGTTTTTTTTTTCATTTCATCACTCTAACGTTACACGGTGTAAATTAGATTTTTTTATTGTTTTACATAGTTGAATTGATTAATCAATATAAAATTTACTTTGATCTTTTATTTTCACCTCATTTTGATAAGTACATGGGTGGGCACTGTAATTTTCTAAAACTCATGGGTGGGCATTGTAAATGCTTAATATCTCATGGATGGACATTGTAATTTTTTAAAACTCATGAATGGACATTGTAATTCCCCAATACTTTATTTACTCTGTATTTTGGTCTGTTTCAAACTAAATGTTATATACATTATTTATAAGAGAGTTTGGTGAAAAAATTAATGTCATATCTATAAAATTTAGGGAAAATTACATCGTCCACCCATGACGTTTGGCGAAATTACACAGCCCACCCACGAGGTTTCAAAAATTACATTGCCCACCCATGTGGTTTCCACAATTTTACATCCAGCAACTTTTCTAATATTTGATCAACTTAAAATATGGTTAAATGATATCCAAATTTGATGAAACTTTACATGGACGATGCTAAGGTGTTATATTTTTGTTCAATGCCAAATCCAAAGTTTTTTAAGGTCATATATGACCTGTAGGACCCAATGAAACATGAAACACGTTCATCGGGTCCCACGGATTATATATGAGCTTAAAAAACATTGGATTTCACGTTTTACCAAAATATAACACTTTAATATCGTCCATGTAAAGTTTCATCAAATTTGGATATCATTTAACCATCTTTTAAGTTGATCAAATATTAGAAAAGTTGCTGGATATAAAATTGTGGAAACCACATGGGTGGACAATGTAATTTTTGAAACTTCGTGGATGGGCTGTGTAATTTCGCCAAACATCATGGGTGGCGATATAATTTTCCCTAAAATTTATGATATTCACGTAGTAGTCTCTGCTCTGGATCACAATCCTCCGCTTCGATGATAACACCTTTACATGATGTTAGTTTGGCTACATCCTTGATCCCTCATATATTTTGAGAAGCCACCATTGTCGTTTGCATACCCACCTTCAAACCACTATTCTTATGCATGACTTAGAAAAAGCGCACAACAAATTTTTCGTGACAGACATAAGCACAAACCACGAAACAAACATCAAAGAAATAAGATCCAAAAGTCAAAGTCAAATCTAATGGAGAGTTAACCGATAGCAACTAGCCATATGCACGATGGATCCAGAAGTCAAATCTTATGCGGTCCAAATTTTTTATAGACATTAATATATATTAAATTTGAAGGTAATATATAAATATGGAGTCATAAAGTATATATATTTATTTATTTATATATATAAATATATATTAAATTTTATGGGAATATTTAAATTTTAAATAAGTAGTGTTATTTGTAAATTAGATTCGTTTTTTAAATAGTTAAACGTGGAGTTAGACTTTAACATGGGATCAAAGGAGTAATTTTGTTTCATAACTTTAAAAGCCTAAAAATATGTCGACAATAATTGAACTTACAACCTCACATATATATGAACATGTCTCTACCACTAAATTATTATAAACTTTCAATACTTTACTCAAATTTATTTCATTAAAACTATACTTTAAAAAAATTATTATCAGAAAAACTATGGGGTCCGGGACCCCACCGGATCCCATCTCGGTCCGCTCTTATGTAAGCTTAAGTCATCTCCAATAGTGGTGGGTTTCTTAACACATTTCTATGTGTCATGTCATATTAAAATAATATCCAAATATTGTTCACTACAATAATAAATTTTCTTAACCTTCTCTTTCTTAATCTACAACCAACAACTATCACTATTTAGAATTAGATATGGTGGAAAATATAAAAGAGAGACACATAGGTTGAATCTATTATGTCATTAAAAGTAACTGGGTGAACACCACACCATTATGGAATATTTTTAATTTCTTAATGATAAAGTGGTCCACACCATTATAGATGCCTTTGAATGACATAATGAGTGACCAGCAATGGGGTGGCAGCGCATTGATTCATGGCCACAACTTAACTGACAACATGGATGATAGGTGATATTAATCGATTTTTTTTTTTCAAGTATACTAATTTCTGAAAAATTACATGTAACGACTATTTTTTTAAAAAAATCTAATGTGAAAGTACCCAAAGTTTGTTAAGATAACTCCTCTGGGCGAGGCATTTTCAGTTTTTTGTCAGGAAAACTCCTCGAGGCGAGGCGTTTTCTGAACAAATGCTGAGACGTTGGTGGACATATTACCCAGAAAACTTCCGCGGATGAGGCATTTTCAGTACAATTTTTTTTTGTTTTATTTAGTCAAATCCACAAGACTTTTACATTATGAAATAACTTTATTTTCTTCATTTTGGTGTATGTAATTTCAAAATAAAATGCATGTTCGAAATTGTTCAAAGTTGGCTTTTTTTGTTTTTATCAAAATTCATGCGTTTTATGAGATGAGTCAACATTACCAAATTAGATGAAACGTTGTGTGGATAATGTTCATGTTTCAGTCTTCACGTGCGGTGTATGTTAATCATCCACATTTGTAAGGCCATATGAAACCCGTGCGACCCTATGACATAGTGTACAAGGAAGCCTTTTGTAGTTTATATTACAAGTTGGTTTTTTTAAAAGTTTGTGCAGTTTATGAGATTCTTAAACGTTATCCAAATTAGATGAAACCTTGTGTGGATGATGTTCATGTTTTGGTCTTCATGTGTGTGCTAATTATGCACATTTGTAAGGCCATATGAAACCCGTGTGACCCTATGAATTAGTGTACAAAAGTAAGCCTTTTGTAGTTTACATTACAAGTTGGTTTTTTTCAAAGTCGTGCGGTTTATGAGATGCTTAAACATCATCCAAATTAGATGAAACCTTGTGTGGATGATGTTCATGTTTTGGTCTACACGTGTATGCTAATTATGCACGTTTGTAAGGCCATATGAAACCTGTGCGACCCTATGAATTAGTGTACAAAGTAAGCCTTTTTTTGTTGTTTATTACAGTTGGTTCGTGTCGAATTTTGTGCAGTTTATGAGATGTGTAAATGTTGTGCAAAGTAGGTGAAATTTTGCCAGGCCGATCTACATGTGTTTGTATTTGTATAAGCATATGCTAATGATGCAAGTTTTTAAACCCATATGTAACTCGTGTTATACAATGAATAGTTGACATAAGCCTGAAGACCAAAACATGAACATCGTCCACACAAGGTTTTCGTCTAAGTTGGATAACGTTTACACATCTCATATACCACACGAACAGTGGAAAAAAAACCAACTTTGTAATATAAACTGCAAAAAGGCTTACTTTGTACACTAATTCATAGAGTCACACTGGTTTTATATGACCATACAAAGTTGCATAGTTGGCATGCGTGTGAAGAACAAATTAAACATGAACATCGTCCACACAATATTTCATCTAATTTGGATTAAGTTTACGCATCTCATAAAACGCAAGAACTTCGGAAAAAACCAACTTATAATAGAAACTGCATTAAAACTTACTTTGTACATTAATTCTTAGGGTCACACAAGTTTCATATGACCATAAAAGTTGGTATATGTCTATAGACCAACACATGAACATCGTCCACACAAGGTTTCGTCTAATTTGGAAAACTTTTATGTATCTCATAAACCGCATGAATTTTGGAAAAAAACAACTTTGAACATGATGACATGTGCTTTTTATTTTGAAATTACATACACCAAACCGAAAAAAAAAAGTGATTTCATAATCATAAAGTCTTGTATATTTGATTTACAAGAAAAAAAAAAGAGTTTTATGGATAATTTGTCCAGCAAACACCTCAAGCTTTGTCCAAATATTGGTATTTAAAAAAAAAACAACCGTACACGTCATTTTTTCAAAAAATTGGTGTATTTGTGAAAATATTCCGAGGGGGCATTCCGGATGGTATTGTTGTTTCCAACTGATCTATTGTCGTTTGAATTGGTTGCTAGTCTGTCACTATGAAAAGGGCAAAAAAGACATCAGCTAAAACTGGATCTACCTCGCTTTTTTGCTCGTCTATTAACGTAAGGCGGGTATAGGGGATTTAGGTATGGGTCTTACGTCGATTAATTGATATTGTACAGATTCTATTAAAATGTTGTAAAATGTTTCTAGAAAAAATATTTGTCCCTTCATACTTGTTAGGCTTGGATACTATATAATTAAGTTGATATGGTTGTCGACGAGAAGAATCTAGCCATTATTTATTTTATTTTTTTATAATTGACGGCACAAGGCGAAGGAATAGGCAAAAGCCTAGATAGTCGCATAAGCAACCGAAAAAACAAGCGCGCTAGGACACTGACACACCACACATGTTATAACCCGTATAATTCCTACCTTATATTATATCAGTTGCAATGTTGTTCTAAGTTGAATTATCTATTTCCTTGCTGTCAGTGGGACTTGATCGTCATTCTTTTAAATGGCAAGGGCAGAGAGGTCTTTGCATAAGGTTCCTTATTTTCTTTCCTTACATTTTCTAATTATTTTACATCACGTCAGTCCATTCGTGAGGAGCGTCTCGATCGTGGTTTGAACGACAGTTTTCTCCCTTCCCTTCTCTCTCTCTAATTCCTCCTTTGCTGAAGCGGTGAATGATCTACTGCAATCTGGTTGGAATCTCTGCTGCTGTGTAATGAATCTATCCGCCTTCAGGTTTGGTTCTCGAAATTCAGATTGGTAATTAGAGCAAGTTCCTCTCCTCTGCAGTTTCTGATTTTGGTTGATTGTTGTGATGAACTCAGCAATTGTGCTCTGCGTTTGGGTCGTGTTCTGCGTGTGGCTGTTGCTCTGCGAATTGTTGGAGGTTCTGCACTCCCGAATTCAGGTTTGTGTTGCAGTTTTCGAGGTTTTGAGTTTGGGGGTTTCCTTCTTCGTTTTCTGATTTTAGATTTGACATTGTGGGATTCAGTTGCTGAGGATCTCTGTCGGATTTCTGGATTGCTACGGACTGTTTCAGATTGTTGTCTCTGCTGATTGATTGAGGTAGGTGGTTACTCGATTCAATTTGGAAGTTCATCCATGGGGATTGCAACGGCTTTGTTTCGTGTGTGATTTCTGTTTGTGATGTCTGTTTGGTTGCGTTTTGGAATGGTTAAACCCCCATGGTTTCCTGTTTTAATGTCTGATTTGGTGTGTGTGCTTAATTGGCAATTCGTGGTATCGAATTGTGTTGTTTTTCTGCTCTGTTCGTCTTCTGAAATTTGCAGTTTTCGCACTGTCCGAACTTCTGTCCGAGCTTTGAAGTTCGGACAGTGCGTTTTGCCCTTTCTGATTTTCAAGTTCGGGGGCATGTCCGAACATCTGTCCGAACATAGATGTTCGACACACCCTCAGGTTTTCTTCTGATTTAAGTTCGACCCGTGTCCGAACTTCGACGTCCGGACACAAGGTCGGACCTTCCGCGTGTTTTTCCGTAAAACTTGTCCGAACATCAGTCCGAACTTGTATGTTCGGACATTCTGATTTCCTCTATCTGATTTCAACTCGACTTGTGTCCGAACATTGATGTCCGGACACAAGTTCGGACATTTGGCAATCTCTGGTTTCTGAGTCTCGACTTGCGTCCGAACTTCAACGTCCGGATACAAGTTCGGACACCCCTCTGTTTTCAGCGTAACTTCTTCGTTTGAACTCCGATTTGAGTGCCGTCTGCGGCATTGGATTCCTTATGATCTGTACTCCTGATTTATGAGTGTTTTGGCAAATTTAAATGCAACTTTGCTTCTGTTTAAGCAATCCTTCTGTTTTGGGACATTGCACATTGTTTCTGAGCCGTGAATGGATGGGTCGAGCTATTCCGTGGTATACCATGTAGACGTCTGAAATACCCCAAATCTAATTAATACTTTAAAACTGTTAAATAATGAAGAATTGATCTTGGAATAAATCATTTTAGTTATGCATGCTAATTTATGCATGCAAACGTTACGTAAATTAATATTACGCGTGCGCATGCAAACTCATGCACGCAAACGCTTACATAAAAATAGTCGTTTTACCATAACGCTAACGGGCGTAATTTTACAACGTCGTAACATACCCGTACAAAACGCTCATGTACGTTTATTAATAAGGATTAAACTCCTTACATAACGGGCTTGATAAAGAGAGTGACAACAAGGAAAGATCTATACGAACGTTTATACAATTCATAAAACGACGACGTTCACTCCACGAACGCTAATATAATGTCGTCTTCACGTACGCATGTAAACGCTTACGTACGAACATTAACGGGCATTTAGCCCTTATGAAACAAGCTCAACTAAGAGAGCGTCATCTAGGAAAAATATATATACGAGTGTTTATACGATTCGGTGCACAATTTGTATTATTGTAGTATAACAGTTAGTAGTGTGATTAATAAAGCTTATAAGATGATTATGACATTTAAATCATAATATAATGTCTCAAACGTAACCGGTTGAAATGAAGTATAAGGTGCAGATTTTTTTTTTCCGGCAAAATTAACAAGGCGTAAAACAACCTTACTCAGCCTCCCTTTTTAAGCCGTGAGCATTGAAGTGATTTTTGGTTGATTGGCTTGCTCATAATCAAGTAAGTATATTGTACTTACATATTATAAGGTTTCATGTCATTTGTTACATGATAAAATATTATCGAGAGCAAAAGTATTAGATGATTTAAACGTGTACTATAATGTTGTACACATATTTGGCTAGCTTACTTAGCTTATAATGACTTATAATGTCATAGAAAAATAATAAGTGGCAAAATATAATTTACAAAGTTAATTGGGCAAGGAAAATGGGAACCGTGAGCTTATAAAAAAATAAATATGACCAAACTATGTATTAAAATGGGGTATAACATTTTAATAAAATGTCATAGAAATCAATTAAATGATTAAAACACAATTTATTAAATATTGTTACAAGTGGAAACCCAAACCGAAAGCTATAATGTCTTTTATGACATTTATAAGTAATTTATATTATACATTTAGGATTGTAACCAAGCCATATACCTTAGGCTACTTAACTTTATGTTTTATGAAGTTTAAAATAATTATAGGATTAATAGATAGTTACCGGATGAGATTTGGGGCTATTTTGTATTTTTGGAAAGATTTGTGTAAAACCAAGAATCATATAAATTTATGGGTATATTAATGTATTAAGTATGGAGTAAGACCTTGGTCAAAGTGTTGACCGAAAACTTTGAGTTAAAATTTTTATGACATAAAATAATGAGTTTATAAACGTTTTGAGGTGATTATGTAATTTAAAGAAGCATAAATACAAAATTGAATTTTATAAGGGGTGAAATCATAATTTGTAGAAATATAAGTGTCCACTTGGTTATTAAGGAAATTAAATATTAAAACTATAGTTTATAAGTGAATATATAAATTATATAAAGTTTTTGGGGTTAAAATGTAATTATAAGAAGTAGTTTGTCAAAACCGAAAGGTTAAGGGTTGATTTGGTAATTTATAAAAGTTAAGGTGTTCAAATAATAATTACCGAATTTAAGGTGGTGGTTTAGTGAATTAATTAATTAAGAAAATAAAACTATGTAATATGATGTATTTTGGAGTATAATGTAAAGTTTATGAAATAAATGTGGTTATAATATAATAACCGAAAAATATAGTGTATTTATTGGATTAAAAATATTTGTAGGTCCTATATGGACATTTAGAAGATTTAGAAATGGGAATTATGATTTAAGGATGTATGAAATTAAAACTATATGTTATAATGGTATAAGTAATTTTTTTATAAAGAAATAATATTATTTAGGGTTAGTTTGTAACTAATAAAAGATATGGGGAATAATATGTCCATGTGAGACATGTAGATACAAATTGAGAAATTATAAAGTTATGTCGATTAGACAATTATAAACATGTAACATAAATAGTACATGAATATATATGTATATATATATATATATACATTAAAGGATTTAGAAATAAATCACAAAATAACAAAGTTATACATTCAATCAATAAGGTAATTAAAAGAAATTACCACACAATATAAGTCTTATAAATTAGGACTACATGTTTTGGAAATATATAAATACCTTAATTAATAATAAGGGTAAGAGGTTAAAGAAACTACCTAAGTATAAAGGAATAAACCTCACAGGAAATAACGAATATGAAGTCGTTTCATGAACCAATAAAATTATTATATGAGGGTTACATAAATTAACACTCTCAGTTAATCCTATTCTAGGACATTGTTTGACCAGACGTTGACCGGGAACTAAAACAAGTACAGTCTACGGTGAACGGTATGGAATTATTACAGTCTTCTTTCTACCGGATTACACCGGCTTGTGTGCTATCTGTTGTTTTGAAATAACGACCAAGATAATTGATGTAAATTGTTGTTTTACTCTTGTGCACTGTTGTATTATTTTATGTGCGTGAATGTTGCTAACTTACAACGTGTATGTCCCACGCGTACAAATACTATATACCAGTGGATTAATACCTGCGTTTCAGTATACCGAGGACTTGTACACAAGTCTCTCACTAACTTCACTTAAAACAACGTCATTATCCTAAAACGTGATAATTGACAATACACATTGTGTTCTTGTTTAACGTCTCTATATGACACTTAACAATTCTATACTACGAGAACGAGGAGCCCAGTTGGATCTGGCCATGCATGCTACAGGAGCTGTACCTGTCTCAGGTCGTCTCCTAATTACGTCGCGACGGAACATTTCAGTGGGAGGAAGACTCTATTCCTCTCGGGTTTCTAATGCCCATCAGTTCAGTGTGAGGAAGACTTCATTCTCTCGTGGGATTTATTTCCCACATCTCTCAGTTCAGGGTTTAACTACGTTATCTCCTGGGGTTTTTAATACCCAACCTTCAATCTTAACGAGGTCACTATACCTTCACTATTTGAGATATTCAGTTATACCAGTCAGTCCCATTGTGTGGACCGACTATCATTTAAGAATTTCAGTTCAGCTAACTTGACCTTCTGCAGTCTTGTTCTATGTGACATTATTGTCCTTGTGTGGATACTTGATATTATGATGCTATGCTTATTTTAGCTTTATAAATGAACTGCATGTATTCGACAATTAGTTGTGTGGCCCAGTAGCTTGTGGGCTGCATGATTTCATACCGGCAAATTATTTGCTGAGCCGTTTCATGGCTAAATAATTCCAGGTACCTGAAGAATGAAGAGGTTGCCCGACCGAGTGTAGGTGGGGTAGAATAAGACATGGTTAATACCACCGGTGTCATCTTACAGTATTGTACTTTTGTTATTGTTCTTGGTTTTTAAGAGGTTTGTATTCAGTACTCAGACCGCATCATTTGTAAATTAAGTTGGAGTAGCCTTGTTAGTCACATGGTGACTAGCGGCGTTGTAGCACCACCCGTTGTTATATATTATTTTCCGCTGCATTTCTAGTTATTTTGGGAGCTACCATCGTTCAGGTTATTGGATTTCGGTTGGGGGTTACAACGTCGTTCTGAGTGTGGGTCATTCCCTTTATGTTCTGTGGGGTTGACGAACCCTTTGGTCTTTTCGAGTCATTTCTGCGTTGCCGAGAGACCTGGTATGTGTCTATGGGTCTTCGACCCTTCTGAGTGGTGCATTGGTGTCTTGTCCCCTTTCTGTTTAAGTGCTCTGACTGTTTCTGATATGGGAACCCCTTGAGTTCCACTCTGTTTCTGTTCTGAAAGCTCTGGATATTGAGAAGTGTGGATATAATGTTATCTTCTCTTCTTCTGATTTCAATTGTTTTGAGCGACCTTAACTGATGACGGTCGCTGCTTACTGGGCATAGTTGTGTGCTCATTCCCTACTTCTAACATTTTGCAGATTGATCAGCGAGGATCTTGAGTTCTGGAGCTCTAGTGTTTAGCTTTGTTATTGTCCAGTTTGATATTTTGAGATGTTGTAGCCTCGGGCCTTACACCTTTTTTTGACTTCTGTTTCTGACTCAGTTACGTATTGGGATTTTGGTATTTGCTTTCGTTGTATTTGAATACATTGGGTTTACAATGTTTATGTAAACTTGTTTTGGGCCTTTATTGCGTTTGAGTGTTTTAGAGCCTTGCGTTATTAGGTAGTAATACGCGGCGTGTAGCACCTTAACTCTTAGGCGGTTTTAGGGTGTTACATTTAGTGGTATCAGAGCCAGGTTTGGCTTTCTTTGGTGTCTGTGGGTGTGTTTGCTTGTGTGAGAGTCAGTTGTGACAGTGGTTGACAGTATGAGTTAGTTCTGACAAGTTTTGGATTTGTGTATCTCAGAATGCCTCCTCGTAGGACACCAGTGACCCCTCAGGGAGATGCTGCGGATGCAGTGCAGCAGTTTGTGACGCAGTTGATGCAGACGATGGCTGCAGCTGCTGGGGGAGCTGGTAGAGGAGCTGGTGGTGCTGGCCCAGCAGGGGCGAATGCAGTGGGAGGCAGAGTCCGAGCACTCCAGGAGTTCATGAAGCTAAAGCCGCCTTCTTTCGACGGCTGTGGCGACCCTCAGGGTGCGAGCCATTGGATTACTGAGGTCGAGGACCTGCTGAGAGTGATGGGGTCGGAGGACGACCAGAAGGTAGACTTCGCCACGTTCCTCTTCAAGGGGGAGGCGAAGGAGTGGTGGCGCATGGTGATGGGTAGACATCCCCAGCCTTGGACCTGGGATCAGTTCTGCTTGGAGTTCAACAAGCAGTTCTATCCGGATGTCTACAAGGACCAGAAAATCAATGAGTACAACCGGCTGCGTCAGGGGAGAGATATGACCGTAGAGGAGTACGTGAGGAAGTTTGTGACCCTTTCGAAGTATGCTCCGGAGCCAGATGAGCACAGGAAGGCTCGTAAGTTTGAGAGCGGATTGAGACCCGACATCAGGTCCGCGGTGACACCTCTTCGTCACCGGACCTTCAGAGATGTGGCGGATGTCGCCCTGCTGGTAGAGGCTGACATCAGGGGCAGACAGGCGGGCAAGGACCATAAGGGGAAGAGGCGTGCTGAGGAGCCTCAGAAGAAGGAGGCTGCTCCTCCTCAGAAGAAGCAGTCCTATGGAGACCGTCGGGGAGCTTCTTCATCTTCGTCAGCTGGGGCGAAGTGTGGGTCTTGTGGCCACTCCCATCCTGGTAGGGAGTGCTACAAGAAGACTGGTGCCTGCTTTAAGTGCGGGTCGATGGAGCACCGGATCACTCAGTGCCCTCAGGCATCCAGTAGAGGCTCAGGAGATAGAGGTACCGGCTCAGACTCAGGGGCGAGGTCCGATCAGAAGAAGCCTCAGACTCAGGTCCGGGTTTATGCTATGGCTGGAGAGCGTGATCGTGCTGGTGATCGCGTCATCTCAGGTATTCTCCAGATCCATTCTCGAGATGTATTTTGTCTGTTTGACTCTGGAGCTACGCATTCCTTTGTCTACTATGATTTGTTGGGTGATCTTGGATTGACTGCTGTGTCTAGTGAGGTAGACCTATGTGTGAGTAGTCCGTTAGGTGGGGTTGCCCCTTGTGTGCTGGATTCTGTGTGTAAGGCTTGTCCCATAGTAGTTCGGGGCAAGACCTTTTGTGCTGACCTCATCCCGATGCGGATGACCTGTTTTGATGTGATCCTGGGCATGGATTGGCTAGCAGAGCACCATGCCCACATAGATTGTGCAGCGAAGAGAGTAGTATTCGACTTGCCAGACGGGACTCGTTTTGCTTTCTCTGGGAATGCAGTTCCTTGTGCGCCGGTGATTGTGTCAGCGATGCAGGCAGCCAGTTTCTTGAGGAAGGGCTGCCAGAGCTTCTTATGTTATCTGCCAGAGGTGCGTGAGGGATCTAGCTTGGAGAGCATCCCGATTGTCAGAGAGTTTCCTGAGGTCTTCCAGGACGACGTGCCCGGACTTCCACCAGTGCAAGAGGTGGAGTTCACCATCGATTTAGCGCCAGAGACTCAGCCCATCTCTAGGGCCCCTTACCGTATGAGTCCGGCGGAGTTGAAGGAGCTGAAGGTCCAGCTTCAGGAGCTGTTAGATAAGGGCTTCATTCGCCCTAGTGTTTCGCCTTGGGGAGCGCCAGTGCTGTTTGTGAAGAAGAAGGATGGGACCTTCCATTTGTGCATCGATTACAGGGAGCTGAACAAGGTGACCATCAAGAATCGCTATCCCCTTCCGCGCATAGATGATTTGTTTGATCAGTTGGCGGGCGCCACGGTGTTCTCGAAGATAGATCTTCGTTCAGGCTACCATCAGTTGAGGATTAAGGCCGAGGATGTGCCTAAGTCCGCTTTTAGAACTCGTTATGGTCATTACGAGTTCCTAGTCATGCCTTTTGGTTTGACTAATGCTCCATCAGTATTCATGGATATGATGAACCGGGTTTTCAAACCCTATCTGGATCAGTTTGTAGTGGTCTTCATAGATGATATCTTGGTGTACTCCAGGAGCGCAGAGGAGCATGAGGAGCATCTGAGGATTGTTTTGCAGACGCTGAAGGATCGTGAGCTGTATGCTAAGTTGAAGAAGTGTGATTTCTGGCTTGATCGCGTGGTATTCTTGGGACATGTGGTCTCGAAGGACGGTATCTCAGTGGATCCTGAGAAGATTAGAGCTGTGATGGAGTGGGCGAGGCCCACGAATGTTGCTGAGATTCGCAGTTTCCTTGGGTTAGCTGGGTACTACAGGAAGTTTGTTGAGGGGTTTTCTAAGATTGTATCCCCGCTGACCCGTCTGTTGAGGAAGGAGGTCAAGTATGAGTGGAGCGAGGCTTGCGAGCAGAGCTTCCTAGAGATTAAGAAGAGGCTGACGACAGCACCGATTCTGACTTTGCCATCTGGGACCGAGGGATTCGAGGTCTTCTGTGATGCGTCCCATAAGGGACTAGGATGTGTTTTGATGCAGCAGGGTAAGGTAGTGGCTTATGGCTCCCGACAGCTTAAGCCCTATGAGAAGAACTACCCTACCCACGATCTGGAGTTGGCAGCTGTAGTGTTCGCGCTCAAGATTTGGAGGCATTATCTGTATGGAGCGTCGTGTAAGGTTTACACGGACCACAAGAGTCTCAAGTATTTGTTCACTCAGAAGGAGCTGAACTTGAGACAGAGGAGGTGGTTGGAGCTACTTCATGACTACGATTTAGAGATCCTCTACCACCCGGGTAGAGCGAATGTTGTTGCAGATGCCTTGAGCCGGAGAGGTGCTTCGGGTGTAGCTTGTGCTCTGACTGGAGTCCAGAGGTCCGCCTTAGAGCTGCAGCGTATGGGTGTTTGGGTAGTCAGACCAGCCAGTGCCAGTGTGATAGCAGCGCTTCAGGTTCAGTCTTCTTTGGTCGACAGGATCCGGGTTGGTCAGGAGTCAGACTCAGCTTTGTGTCGGATTAGGGAGGGGCTGCCTTCGGAGCAGAGTTCAGACTTCAGTGTCTTCAGTGATGGTTGTATGCGTTTCAGAGGCCGTGTATGTGTGCCAGACGATGCAGTGCTGCGCAGAGAGATCCTTCAGGAGGCTCATGGAGCGCCATATTCAGTTCACCCAGGAGGGGTGAAGATGTATCGAGATCTCAGAGAGTCGTTCTGGTGGTCTGGGATGAAGCGTGACATCTCCGAGTTTGTTTCGAAGTGCCAGACCTGTCAGCAGATTAAGGCTGAGCACCAGAGGCCAGCGGGTTTGCTTCAGCCCCTTCCCATTCCTGAGTGGAAGTGGGAGAGTGTGGGGATGGATTTCGTCATGGGTTTGCCCAGGACTCCTTCGGGTTGTGATGCCGTATGGGTGATAGTTGATCGTCTGACGAAGTCTGCTCATTTTCTGCCGGTGAAGAAGACCTTCAGTTTGGAGCGCCTAGCTCGTTTGTATCTGGATGAGATAGTGAGGCTGCATGGTGTGCCTACCACCATAGTTTCTGATCGTGACCCGCGCTTTGTTTCGAGATTTTGGCGCAGTTTGCATAAGGCCTTGGGTACGAATTTAGCCTTCAGTTCAGCTTACCATCCTCAGTCGGATGGCCAGACAGAGAGGACTAATCAGGTTTTGGAGGACATGCTTCGCGCATGTGTCCTGGACTTTGGAGGTAGCTGGGAGCAGCATGTGACTCTGATTGAGTTCGCCTACAACAACAGCTTTCAGACGAGCATTGGTATGGCTACGTTTGAAGCGTTGTATGGTAGGAGGTGCAGGTCACCCATCTGTTGGGATGACCTGAAGGAGAGGGTGTTGGTTGGACCCGAGCTGGTGCAGGGAGCAGTAGAGAAGATCAGGGTGATTCGTGAGCGTCTGCTTGTTGCTCAGAGTAGACAGAAGTGCTATGCAGACCAGAGGCGCAGGCCGCTTGAGTTTGATGTTGGTGATCATGTCTATCTACGAGTGTCGCCGGTCAGAGGCGTGGTCCGGTTTGGGAAGCGTGGGAAGCTTAGCCCGAGGTTCGTTGGACCGTTTGAGATTCTGGAGAGGATTGGCCCTGTGGCCTACCGTCTAGCCTTGCCTCCATCTTTGTCAGCTGTGCATAACGTCTTCCATGTGTCTATGTTGAGGAAGTATCTGCATGATCCGTCTCACGTGATCGACTACAGCCAGCTTCAGTTGAGAGAGGACTGCAGTTTCGAGGCGGTGCCTACTCGCATTTTAGCCAGGGATGTCCGTCGGCTTCGTAGTAAGACCCTGCCTATGGTGAAGGTCCAGTGGTCAGATCAGTTAGAGAGTGAAGCGACTTGGGAACTCGAAGATGAGCTGCGTGCCAAGTATCCCTCCCTGTTCGAGCAGTAAGGTGAGTTAATCTCGAGGACGAGATTCTTTTAAGGGGGAGGTGATGTTATAACCCGTATAATTCCTACCTTATATTATATCAGTTGCAATGTTGTTCTAAGTTGGATTATCTATTTCCTTGCTGTCAGTGGGACTTGATCGTCATTCTTTTAAATGGCAAGGGCAGGGAGGTCTTTGCATAAAACAATTAAGGTAATTGTTTTATTGGTAAATAAGGAGAAGGGTTCCTTATTTTCTTTCCTTACATTTTCTAATTATTTTACATCACGTCAGTCCATTCGTGAGGAGCGTCTCGATCGTGGTTTGAACGACAGTTTTCTCCCTTCCCTTCTCTCTCTCTAATTCCTCCTCTGCTGAAGTGGTGAATGATCTACTGCAATCTGGTTGGAATCTCTGCTGCTGTGTAATTCATCTATCCGCCTTCAGGTTTGGTTCTCGAAATTCAGATTGGTAATTAGAGCAAGTTCCTCTCCTCTGCAGTTTCTGATTTTGGTTGATTGTTGTGATGAACTCAGCAATTGTGCTCTGCGTTTGGGTCGTGTTCTGCGTGTGGCTGTTGCTCTGCGAATTGTTGGAGGTTCTGCACTCCCGAATTTAGGTTTGTGTTGCAGTTTTCGAGGTTTTGAGTTTGGGGGTTTCCTTCTTCGTTTTCTGATTTTAGATTTGACATTGTGGGATTCAGCTGCTGAGGATCTCTGTCGGATTTCTGGATTGCTACGACTGTTTCAGATTGTTGTCTCTGCTGATTGATTGAGGTAGGTGGTTACTCGATTCAGTTTGGAAGTTCAGCCATGGGGATTGCAACGGCTCTGTTTCGTGTGTGATTTCTGTTTGTGATGTCTGTTTGGTTGCGTTTGGAATGGTTAAACCCCCATGGTTTCCTGTTTTAATGTCTGATTTGGTGTGTGTGCTTAATTGGCAATTCGTGGTATCGAATTGTGTTGTTTTTCTGCTCTGTTCGTCTTCTGAAATTTGCAGTTTTCGCACTGTCCGAACTTCTGTCCGAGCTTTGAAGTTCGGACAGTGCGTTTTGCCCTTTCTGATTTTCAAGTTCGGGGGCATGTCCGAACATCTGTCCGAACATAGATGTTCGGACACACCCTCAGGTTTTCTTCTGATTTAAGTTCGACCTGTGTCCGAACTTCGACGTCCGGACACAAGGTCGGACCTTCCGCGTGTTTTTCCGTAAAACTTGTCCGAACATCAGTCCGAACTTGTATGTTCGGACATTCTGATTTCCTCTATCTGATTTCAACTCGACTTGTGTCCGAACATTGATGTCCGGACACAAGTTCGGACATTTGGCAATCTCTGGTTTCTGAGTCTCGACTTGCGTCCGAACTTCAACGTCCGGACACAAGTTCGGACACCCCTCTGTTTTCAGCGTAACTTCTTCGTTTGAACTCCGATTTGAGTGCCGTCTGCGGCATTGGATTCCTTATGATCTGTACTCCTGATTTATGAGTGTTTTGGCAAATTTAAATGCAACTTTGCTTCTGTTTAAGCAATCCTTCTGTTTTGGGACATTGCACATTGTTTCTGAGCCGTGAATGGATGGGTCGAGCTATTCCGTGGTATACCATGTAGACGTCTGAAATACCCCAAATCTAATTAATACTTTAAAACTGTTAAATAATGAAGAATTGATCTTGGAATAAATCATTTTAGTTATGCATGCTAATTTATGCATGCAAACGTTACGTAAATTAATATTACGCGTGCGCATGCAAACTCATGCACGCAAACGCTTACATAAAAATAGTCGTTTTACCGTAAACGCTAACGGGCGTAATTTTACAACGTCGTAACATACCCGTACAAAACGCTCATGTACGTTTATTAATAAGGATTAAACTCCTTACATAACGGGCTTGATAAAGAGAGTGACAACAAGGAAAGATCTATACGAACGTTTATACAATTCATAAAACGACGACGTTCACTCCACGAACGCTAATATAATGTCGTCTTCACGTACGCATGTAAACGCTTACGTACGAACATTAACGGGCATTTAGCCCTTATGAAACAAGCTCAACTAAGAGAGCGTCATCTAGGAAAAATATATATACGAGTGTTTATACGATTCGGTGCACAATTTGTATTATTGTAGTATAACAGTTAGTAGTGTGATTAATAAAGCTTATAAGATGATTATGACATTTAAATCATAATATAATGTCTCAAACGTAACCGGTTGAAATGAAGTATAAGGTGCAGATTTTTTTTTTCCGGCAAAATTAACAAGGCGTAAAACAACCTTACTCAGCCTCCCTTTTTAAGCCGTGAGCAATTGAAGTGCTGTTTGGTTGATTGGCTTGCTCAATAATCAAGTAAGTATATTGTACTTACATATTATAAGGTTTTCATGTCATTTGTTACATGATAAAAATATTATCGAGAGCATAAGGGAGTATTAGATGATTTAAACGTGTACTATAATGTTGTACAATATTTGGCTAGCTTACTTAGCTTATAAATGACTTATAATGTCATAGAAAAATAGTATAAGTGGCAAAATATAATTTACAAAGTTAATTGGGCAAGGAAAATGGGAACCGTGAGCTTATAAAAAAATAAATATGACCAAACTATGTATTAAAATGGGGTATAACATTTTAATAAAATGTCATAGAAATCAATTAAATGATTAAAACACAATTTATTAAATATTGTTACAAGTGGAAACCCAAACCGAAAGCTATAATGTCTTTTATGACATTTATAAGTAATTTATATTATACATTTAGGATTGTAACCAAGCCATATACCTTAGGCTACTTAACTTTATGTTTTATGAAGTTTAAAATAATTATAGGATTAATAGATAGTTACCGGATGAGATTTGGGGCTATTTTGTATTTTGGAAAGATTTGTGTAAAACCAAGAATCATATAAATTTATGGGTATATTAATGTATTAAGTATGGAGTAAGACCTTGGTCAAAGTGTTGACCGAAAACTTTGTTTTAAAATTTTTGTGACATAAAATAATGAGTTTATAAACGTTTTGAGGTGATTATGTAATTTAAAGAAGCATAAATACAAAATTGAATTTTATAAGGGGTGAAATCATAATTTGTAGAAATATAAGTGTCCACTTGGTTATTAAGGAAATTAAATATTAAAACTATAGTTTATAAGTGAATATATAAATTATATAAAGTTTTTGGGGTTAAAATGTAATTATAAGAAGTAGTTTGTCAAAACCGAAAGGTTAAGGGTTGATTTGGTAATTTATAAAAGTTAAGGTGTTCAAATAATAATTACCGAATTTAAGGTGGTGGTTTAGTGAATTAATTAATTAAGAAAATAAAACTATGTAATATGATGTATTTTGGAGTATAATGTAAAGTTTATGAAATAAATGTGGTTATAATATAATAACCGAAAAATATAGTGTATTTATTGGATTAAAATATTTGTAGGTCCTATATGGACATTTAGAAGATTTAGAAATGGGAATTATGATTTAAGGATGTATGAAATTAAAACTATATGTTATAATGGTATAAGTAATTTTTTTATAAGAATAATATTATTTAGGGTTAGTATGTAACTAATAAAAGATATGGGGAATAATATGTCCATGTGAGACATGTAGATACAAATTGAGAAATTATAAAGTTATATCGATTAGACAATTATAAACATGTAACATAAATAGTACATGAATATATATGTATATATATATATATACATTAAAGAGTTTAGAAATAAATCACAAGGAATAACAAATAAGTTATACATTCAATCATAAGGTAATTAAAAGAAATTACCACACAGTATAAGTCTTATAAATTAGGACTACATGTTTTGGAAATATATAAATACCTTAATTAATAATAAGGGTAAGAGGTTAAAGAAACTACCTAAGTATAAAGGAATAAACCTCACAGGAAATAACGAATATGAAGTCGTTTCATGAACCAATAAAATTATTATATGAGGGTTACATAAATTAACACTCTCAGTTAATCCTATTCTAGGACATTGTTTGACCAGACGTTGACCGGGAACTAAAACAAGTACAGTCTACGGTGAACGGTATGGAATTATTACAGTCTTCTTTCTACCGGATTACACCGGCTTGTGTGCTATCTGTTGTTTTGAAATAACGACCAAGATAATTGATGTAAACTGTTGTTTTACTCTTGTGCACTGTTGTATTATTTTATGTGCGTGAATGTTGCTAACTACAACGTGTATGTCCCACGCGTACAAACACTATTATACCAGTGGATTAAATACCTGCGTTTCAGTATACCGAGGACTTGTACACAAGTCTCTCACTAACTTCACTTAATAACAAACGTCATTATCCTAAACGTGATAATTGACAATACACATTGTGTTCTTGTTTAACGTCTCTATATGACACTTAACAATTCTATACTACGAGAACGAGGAGCCCAGTTGGATCTAGCCATGCATGCTACAGGAGCTGTACCTGTCTCAGGTCGTCTCCTAATTACGTCGCGACGGAACATTTCAGTTGGGAGGAAGACTCTATTCCTCTCGGGTTTCTAATGCCCATCAGTTCAGTGTGAGGAAGACTTCATTCCTCTCGTGGGATTTATTTCCCACATCTCTCAGTTCAGGGTTTAACTACGTTATCTCCTGGGGTTTTTAATACCCAACCTTTCAATCTTAACGAGGTCACTATACCTTCACTATTTGAGATATTCAGTTATACCAGTCAGTCCCATTGTGTGGACCGACTATCATTTAAGAATTTCAGTTCAGCTAACTTGACCTTCTGCAGTCTTGTTCTATGTGACATTATTGTCCTTGTGTGGATACTTGATATTATGATGCTATGCTTATTTATAGCTTTATAAATGAACTGCATGTATTCGACAATTAGTTGGTGTGGCCCAGTAGCTTGTGGGCTGCATGATTTCATACCGGCAAATTATTTTGCTGAGCCGTTTCATGGCTAAATAATTCCAGGTACCTGAAGAATGAAGAGGTTGCCCGACCGAGTGTAGGTGGGGTAGAATTAAGACATGGGTTAATACCACCGGTGTCATCTTACAGTATTGTACTTTTGTTATTGTCTTCTGTTGTTTTAAGAGGTTTGTATTCAGTACTCAGACCGCATCATTTGTAAATTAAGTTGGAGTAGCCTTGTTAGTCACATGGGTGACTAGCGGCGTTGTAGCACCACCCGTTGTTATGTATATATTTTCCGCTGCATTTCTAGTTATTTTTGGGAGCTACCATCGTTCAGGTTATTGGATTTCGGGTTGGGGTGTTACAACGTCGTTCTGAGTGTGGGTCATTCCCTTTATGTTCTGTGGGGTTGACGAACCCTTTGGCTCTTTCGAGTCATTTCTGCGTTGCCGAGAGACCTGATATGGTCTATGGGTCTTCGACCCTTCTGAGTGTGTGCATTGTGTCTTGTCCCCTTTCTGTTTAAGTGCTCTGACTGTTTCTGATATGGGAACCCCTTGAGTTCCACTCTGTTTCTGTTCTGAAAGCTTCTGGATATTGAGAATTGTGGATATAATGCTTATCTTCTCCTTCTTCTGATTTCAATTGTTTTGAGCGACCTTACTGATGACGGTCGCTGCTTACTGGGCATAGTTGTGTGCTCATTCCCCTACTTCTAACATTTTTGCAGATTGATCAGCGAGGATCATCTTGAGTTCTGGAGCTCTAGTGTTTAGCTTTTGTTATTCGTTCAGTTTGATATTTTGAGATGTTGTAGCCTCCGGGCCTTACACCTTTTGACTTCTGTTTCTGACTCAGTTACGTATTTGGGATTTTGGTGTTTGCTTTCGTTGTATTTGAATACATTGGTTTACAATGTTTATGTAAACTTTGTTTTGGGCCTTTATTGCGTTTGAGTGTTTTAGAGCCTTGCGTTATTAGGTAGTAATACGCGGCGTGTAGCACCCTTAACTCTTAGGCCGGTTTTAGGGGTGTTACATTTAGTGGTATCAGAGCCAGGTTTGGCTTTCTTTGGTGTCTGTGGGTGTGTTTGCTTGTGTGAGAGTCAGTTGTGACAGTGGTTGACAGTATGAGTTAGTTCTGACAAGTTTTGGATTTGTGTATCTCAGAATGCCTCCTCGTAGGACACCAGTGACCCCTCATGGAGATGTTGCGGATGCAGTGCAGCAGCTTGTGACGTAGTTGATGCAGACGATGGCTGCAGCTGCTGGGGGAGCTGGTGGAGGAGCTGGTGGTGCTGGCCCAGCAGGGGCGAATGCAGTGGGAGGCAGAGTCCGAGCACTCCAGGAGTTCATGAAGCTAAAGCCGTCTTCTTTCGACGGCTGTGGCGACCCTCATGGTGCGAGCCATTGGATTACTGAGGTCGAGGACCTGCTGAGAGTGATGGGGTCAGAGGACGACTAGAAGGTAGACTTCGCCACGTTCCTCTTCAAGGGGGAGGCGAAGGAGTGGTGGCGCATGGTGATGGGTTTTAATGCCCCGGATCTAAAAATGGCGATTAAATTACTCTAATAAAATTGTTAAGGCCTAATGGTGCCTAAAGAGTATTGGTAAAAAGAATATAAACCAAAAGAAAAGAGAAAACGCTTGAAAAGCGAAAAACGCTAAAATGCGCGTTAAATGAGTATAAGAGATATATGATCTCGAGAGGGTCCGAGATGGATTCCTAAGGCTTAGTTAGGCCTAATAAGTATACGGGAATGATTCCCGAAGAAAACGGATCCAAATAATGGATTAAAACGCTAACGGAGTTTAAAGCACGTTTTTCGAGAAAACCCGAAAACGTGACTTTAAGTGGTCAAATGGACCCGTAAAAATTATAGTTGACTATATAACTATAATTAAGTATTAATGGAAGCTTAATAGCCATTAAAAATAAAGAAACGAGAAAAATCCGAAAAACGGGCCCGGTTAGTGAATAGTGCCAAACCGGGTAAAATAACGAGCGTTTTCTGTCAGAAAACGAAAAATGCTCCAGCTCACTAATATAGTGGGGGCCGGTTTTAATAGCCTCTCACACCACTCACATAATAAGCTAGCAAATAAATAAAGAAAGAAAGAAAAGGAGGAGAGAAAAGTAAAAGCAAAAAGCATTTAACAATTTCCTCTCTCTCTCTTTCCTCCCATCTCTTTTCTTCTTTCTCTCTTTCCCCATCTTCACGATTTCTCCCTCCCTCTCTGTGTGTGCGACATGGAAGCTCCAAGCAAGCTTCTCCACCTTCTCCTCCATGCCCAAGCTTCATCCTTGCTCCGAATTCAAAATAAGTACATATTTGTGATCCTCTCATCACCCTCTACCATCCTCTCTTTCAAAACTCGAAAATGGTGTGTTTCATTTTCGTGGGTGTTGCCCATTTGAGGAGAAAAGCACACCATTAGGTAGCTTGAAGCTTCCTCTTTCTATCAAGGTAAAATATCCATGAAAAAGTCTTGTTTTCTCCATTTTATGCCTTGGCCGATTTTGGTCTCTAATGGAGCTTTGTTTATTATCTTTTATGAGCATTGTTTCAATCCATAAGAGCTTGGAGGGAGTTACTCTTTGATTCTTGATCAAAACCCCATCTTAGGGTTTCAAGGTAATCACTAATTTTAGAGCCTTAAGCATTTTAAATTAATGAGGTTAAGTGTTTTTACTTAAACTCATTTCTTGCCTTGAACATTGAATGGGAGATGGGCAATTTCTTGGCCTTTGGCGATTTCCAAGCAAGATAAAAGAGAAGAGAAAGAAGAGTGAAAAGAGTAAAGGCTTGTGAAGTAAGGTAAACAAATTTACCTTGGAGCCTAACTTTGTTTTAGCATTGGGAAGGGAAAATAAATAAAGGAATGAACCCAAACATGTGTGGGAATGTGATTTGTTGATGAGGATAATTGTGATGATAATGTGCTTGTAAAGAAATATACAAGTGAGAAAACATTTGTGAAATAAGTGTTTGTTAATGAGCTATGAACTTTCTGGATTATGCATTGTGATGCATTTGTGGAAGTGATGAATTTTATGTTTTGTATGTATGCTGGTAGAACCCTTGTGGGTTTGGTAGTTTTAGGATGATTATGTGAAGAAATGAGTTTTGGGCAAAGTTAGAAAAGTGGCCAAGTTATGGCAAAATTTGTGTAGAAATTTGAGTGGTTTAAGTGATGTGTTGTGTGGAGAATAACCTAGGGTTAGCTAGGTGTTGGAGTTTGAATTGGGAAAATGATCACCCAGTAATATGAGAGGATGATGTGGTGAGATGTGCAAAAATCTGTAGCAAAAGAGGTGTGTGTGAGTGCCTTAGGAGTTTTTAGAAAACAGAGAAGATATTAGGTTTTAAGAGTGAGTCTTGGAACTTGGTATGAGGTGTGCATTATCTTGGAAGTTTGGGTTGATCAAATTAAGAGAGCAAGATGCAAGTGCCAAGAGAGGTTTGAGAATGAACAAGTGTGCATTAGTGTAGAATGAGAATGAAAGAAATTGTGACTTGGAGCAAGAATTTGAGTAAGAGTTTAACCCATGATTTGAAGGGGTTTAGAGCATGTTTTAAGGTGATTAATCATGTAGGAATCTTGTGGAAAGATTAGGCAAAGATTGGGTGTGGATTAAGGATTGAATTGGGGTTGAAAAATGATGTATGTTGCAGGTTTTAGCAGGGTCCGGGACCTAGTCCATGGACAAGGACCCGGACCACCCCATTTATTTAGGCCGAGAGTGCAAATGCTTGTTTGGTCCGGGACTAAACTCCAGGACAAGGTCCCGGACCAGTGTTGAAATTCCACCCGAGAGTAGTGACGAGTATTGGTCCGGACTTAGGGTAAGGACCAAGTCCCGGACCACCCCCAGAATTGCCCCGTGAGTGTTTTAAAGGTTGTAAATGATGGGGGTTTGAATGTTGATGATGTTATAAGATGTTAAGGCCTTGTTTGGTGACATGTAAAGGCCCTAGGAAGTGTGATAAAGTGTTAGAAGTGATTGAGAAGTGAGAACTCAAATTAACAAAAGTAAAACCGAGATAACGGGATAACGGGGTAAATACGGGAGTAGCATTTAATTATGTACCGTATAATCTCAGTATTAATAATAATGTTTGAAACATTATCAGAGAGTCGTGCGTGACCCGAGCATGGGGAGATGCCACGGTAAAGTAAAACCCCGGTGAAAGGTATGATTTTCTCATGCCCCGTATGCTAACCGAGTTACTCTGATTTGTGTGTTTGTGTGCCGGCTTAATCAAGACTAAAGCATGAAAATAATCCCTTGTTTGATTATGAATGTCTTGTTGTATGTTGAATGAACTAACATACTTGTATGCCGGTGTGGTCTAACATAGTGTAAAGACCGACTCATAGTGAGTAACGATCGGCTAGAGATCCGTAGAACGGAACGAGGCGTATGATAACGAAAATATGCAAACACACACAAGCTATCGATTAAAGTATAACGATAACGCAAACATATGAACTCCCTAGAACGTGAGGAGATGTACGGGTTGAGTAAATACCCGATAGCGGTTAGAAAACCTTACTGAAACAATCCACGAAATAAATATGAGTGGAGAGATAAATGAACCTCCATCGAGAGGATTGAAGTTAATCCAATAATGTGAACTTATAAGGAAGGTAATAGAGACCTAGGGGATTAGTAACTCCCTTGAGACATGGTCGACCTCCTATAAGAGGGTTTACCCGGTATAAGAATATAACCGAAAGTATGAGTATATGTATTGTAAAGGTAACTCTTAAAACCTAAGATTAACCAAACTTGAGTAATGTTCCCTAAGTCATTAGAAACATCGAGAATGATGCTTCTAGACTAATATACATGATATAATTATAACTCCGAGAGAGGAGTATATGGGAATGTGAGTAGTCCGAGAGTAGTCGGACCTAAGTAAAAGAGATAGGAACTAAGAGAGAGTTCCGTGAGCTAGTTGAACCTTCCCACCATGCTAGACCCAGAGTAGGGTCGAAACCGGGGAAGTAAGACTATGCTAGAGAGCCATGAGTTTTGGCTTAAGTATGTAAAGAGAGTAACAAGCGTGATGTAGGAGACCTGTAGTGTCTCGAGAATCTACAAGAGCTTGAGTATGAATAACCCAAGAGTGTGGGTGAGATAATGAGTATAAATAACCCGAGAGAAAAGGGGTGAGAATATGTATGAGTAACCCGAGAGAATGGGTAAGTATAAGAATGAGTAGCCCAAGAGAATGGGTGTGTATACGAATAAGTAACCCGAGAGAGCGGGTGAGGTATTGAATAAGTAAACAAGGCATAGTGAGGAATAACCCTCAATGCCTAAGAGTAACCAGTTACCACTAACAACAATGTTATGTTAGTTAGGAATCGTGTTCCGTGATTGGATGTAGATTCCTTGTGTGATATACATATATATTGTATTGCCATGATGCATGTTGTTTGATTAAAATGAATTCCATGTATACCCGACCCAAAGTAGTCGGCGTACCGCGGTTAGCACGCGGTATATGCGAATTTCATGCGCAGCGAAAGCTGACCCCCTAGGGGGAACGTTTTTAGTGTGCAGGTACTTGAAGCTGACCACCGTTCGAGAGAGTAGGACGGGGACAGTTATGAAGCGTGGGTAGTTGAATCGTAAATACTTATGCATTTAAATGAGGTGTAAGTCCGAGTATGTTATCGGCATCCGTATATTGTAGACTCGGTATAGTTGAGATATGAATTGAGTATTGTATTTGTATGAAGTACTCGGTTGTTCCAGTTCATCAGACCGTTACGGTATGTAAGAAAGGCCTGGTTAGCCACATGGGTGGCTAACGGCGTTGTTTCACCCCTCGTTGTAATTAGAGTTCCGCTGCGTAAGTAGGAGTAATTAGTAACAGTTTCAGAGGTAATGACGAGATTAACGGTTGGGGTGTTACAAAAATGGTATTGCCTCTCCGGAACAAAACCCTTGGTATGGGACAATATCTCCTGTGGGCTGGACTCCCGCTTCCGCTGGGCCACTCTGGGAGAGGCCTCCGGAGAGGTGTGAGTACATCACCCTCCGGAACAAAACCCCGAGACTGGGGACAATATCCACCGAGTAGAGGGCTTTCCGCTTCCGCTGGGCCACTCTGGTGAGAGATCTTAAGAATAGCGTATGTTGTTGAGCCAAGTGAATGGCAAGCCATCGTGTAAATGGCGAGAACACCCGGGCGGAAGCTAAAGTAGTAGCGGATGCCATAGAAATGAGAAAGAATATGGTACGCAGCAAGCAACCATTGTAAGAGTATAGCCAGTTCATGATATGAAGCCGATGAAGAAATGTGGTAAAGGAGACATAATCATTCCTATCTCATGAGAGAGTTACTATCAAGGGTTTACGCTTCTGCACTCTGTATGACTGAGTGTTTTGGTATTGCACTTGTGCGGTAATGATCAAGTGGGAGAGCCAGGAATTGAGAAATGTCAACTAAGCCTGTTGTGTGAGAATCTAGAGAGATAACCGTGCGGCCATTGGCTAAAGATGCACAAAGAACGTGGGCAGTAACCCACAGGGCCCAGGATCGATATGTGGAAAAATACAGAGTAGTATGAATGAAGAACTCTGGTACAGAACCAAGAAACAAAATAATCCATGAGCCACTATTAAACGAGGAAGCACTACATGCTAAGTAGTAGCTTGTCCTCAACCGACAATAAGTCGGGAAAGTAAGCGAATAACCACGAAGGTATACAGAGTTATACAAATAGATTTCCAGAGAGTTGGAGAGAAAATCTATAACTCATCGAATTCGCATACGGTAAGAGATACCAAGCGACGATTGAAATACATTGAGAATACCAAAGAGCGAATTAAGCTCTAGTTATCAGGTCACGCAGCAGAAGCTTGTGGACCGTGATTCAGGGTTAAGTATACCTATATCATAAACCCCTTGAAGCCTTAGAGGCTAGAACCGAACCCGGTTATGAGTTAATTAACCGTACTGAAGTTAAAACACTCCATAATACTCGAATTAATGAACCAATGTTCAGTGATAACATATGGTTGGTTACGCGGGCGTAACCCCTTTTAAGGGGGGTAGGGCGAGAAACCGCTTAGAGTATGTTTTAGTACGTTTTACGTATTGGTGCGTAAACTACTATGTGCATAGCACAAAAGAAATTATTTTGATGATTGGAACTCATGTTACGTAAACATGTCTACCCATTCATCGTGTAAGTATGAGTATTGTGCATGAGAGATGCAAGTAATGAGAATGTAATATTTATGAAAAGAGGAGTAGAGAGACTCCTAGGGAATGAGAATCCCTACAGTATATGTCTAGTGAGATTAGACATGAGTTATGATGAGTATGAATCGGCATGAAACCGATGTGTAACCTAAGAGGGAGTGAGTTCCCTAGGTGATTTTATTTGGGAATGATAGATGGAGTGAGTTCCATCCTTTGGAGTTGTATGTTATGTGTTTTAAATTGAGCAACAATTTAAGTAAATGAAGCCATAAGTATGGAATACCTAGGTAAGTAGTGAAGCAATGAGAATGACAAATGACCTAAGTACTAGGAACTAGAGATTAATTGAAACGAATTGTTTCGTGAATATGACTAGAAAGAGTAAAAGATAGAAAACAAAAATGTTTGACTATCTGATTGTTTGAAACCGACGTGGGAGGTGGAACTTGATCTGCTAGCGATCAAGGGAAACCGAACACAAATTGGGGTGGAAGGATAGTTCAACACTGATGCTGATCACATCAGGGTTAGATGATTCCTGAAGCTCCCTATAGTGGTCACAAGTAATAACGCTAAGAAAGATACAGCTACCATAAATCTGATTTGGAGTTGTGTGATGTTTTAAAAAGAATTTTCAAACAGATTTTGAAAAAGAATTTCCTTCAAGTATGAAGATGGAAATGAAACTGGTTTTGAAACCGCTATCACCCGCCGATGGCTGAGCCTTAAGTCTTGATGACCGGTAGAACGGTGGGCGTGTATTAGTTTTGAAACCATTGCACCGTACGTGCGGCGGTCCTAAGTGACCGGTTGGGGCGGTGTCAGTGTGTGATTTTTCCAAAGGCAGCGGGACGGGGAGAATACCCTGAGATGTTCCTGTGTTGAGTGAGTCAACCAGAGTGCCTGAGGATATGTATATGTGTAATGTTTGATCAGAACCGAAGGGACCGTGGGCCAGAGAGAGTAAGTGCCCATTTGTCATGAAACGGCCGTGAACCAGAAAGAGTAAGTGTTCAACGTGACCGGTACCTGAGGGATCAATAGTATATTACTCAATATGGATTCGAGGACTGTAGTGCCTTCTTGTCTTCGGACCGATTCCATGGAGAGAGTAAAAGAGTATTTTTGATTGCTATACATGCTGTGATATGTGTGTGGTTGTGGTAGTATGAAATGAGACAGACTTGTGGAGTCTGTAAGGTTATACATGTATTATAACCTTGGCATAGTACGCCATGAGAGTAACCATCTAGATTCACCAACTTTGAGGACAAGTTCCTAAGGGGGGTAGATTTTAATGCCCCGGATCTAAAAATGGTGATTAAATTACTCTAATAAAATTGTTAAGGCCTAATGGTGCCTAAAGAGTATTGGTAAAAAGAATAAAACCAAAAGAAAAGAGAAAACGCTTGAAAAGCGAAAAACGCTAAAATGCGCGTTAAATGAGTATAAGAGATATATGATCTCGAGAGGGTCCGAGATGGATTCCTAAGGCTTAGTTAGGCCTAATAAGTATACGGGAATGATTCCCGAAGAAAACGGATCCAAATAATGGATTAAAACGCTAACGGAGTTTAAAGCACGTTTTTCGAGAAAACCCGAAAACGTGACTTTAAGTGGTCAAATGGACCCGTAAAAATTATAGTTGATTATATAACTATAATTAAGTATTAATGGAAGCTTAATAGCCATTAAAAATAAAGAAACGAGAAAAATCCGAAAAACGCCCGGTTACGGTTAGTGAATAGTGCCAAACCGGGTAAAATAACGAGCGTTTTCTGTCAGAAAACGAAAAACGCTCCAGCTCACTAATATAGTGGGGGCCGGTTTTAATAGCCTCTCACACCACACTCACATAATAAGCTAGCAAATAAAAAGAAAGAAAGAAAAGGAGGAGAGAGAAAAGTAAAAGCAAAAAGCATTTAACAATTTCCTCTCTCTCTCTTTCCTCCCATTCTTTTTCTTCTTTCTCTCTTTCCCCATCTTCACGATTTCTCCCTCCCTCTCTGTGTGCTGTGCGACATGGAAGCTCCAAGCAAGCTTCTCCACCTTCTCCTCCATGCCCAAGCTTCATCCTTGCTCCGAATTCAAAAATAAGTACATATTTGTGATCCTCTCATCACCCTCTACCATCCTCTCTTTTCAAAACTCGAAAATGGTGAGTTTCATTTTCGTGGGTGTTGCCCATTTGAGGAGAAAAGCACACCATTAGGTAGCTTGAAGCTTCCTCTTTCTATCAAGGTAAAAATATCCATGAAAAAGTCTTGTTTTCTCCATTTTATGCCTTGGCCGATTTTGGTCTCTAATGGAGCTTTGTTTATTATCTTTTATGAGCATTGTTTCAATCCATAAGAGCTTGGAGGGAGTTACTCTTTGATTCTTGATCAAAACCCCATCTTAGGGTTTCAAGGTAATCACTAATTTTAGAGCCTTAAGCATTTTAAATTAATGAGGTTAAGTGTTTTTACTTAAACTCATTTCTTGCCTTGAACATTGAATGGGAGATGAGGCAATTTCTTGGCCTTTGGCGATTTCCAAGCAAGATAAAAAGAGAAGAGAAAGAGAGGAGTGAAAAGAGTAAAGGCTTGTGAAGTAAGGTAAACAAATTTACCTTGGAGCCTAACTTAATGTTTTAGCATTGGGAAGGGAAAATAAATAAAGGAATGAACCCAAACATGTGTGGGAATGTGATTTGTTGAGATGAGGATAATTGTGATGATAATGTGCTTGTAAAGAAATAATACAAGTGAGAAAACATTTGTGAAATAAAGTGTTTGTTAATGAGCTATGAACTTTCTGGATTATGCATTGTGATGCATTTGTGGAAGTGATGAATTTTATGTTTTGTATGTATGCTGGTAGAACCCTTGTGGGTTTGGTAGTTTTAGGATGATTTATGTGAAGAAATGAGTTTTGGGCAAAGTTAGAAAAGTGGCCAAGTTATGGCAAAATTTGTGTAGAAATTTGAGTGGTTTAAGTGATGTGTTGTGTGGAGAATAACCTAGGGTTAGCTAGGTGTTGGAGTTTGAATTGGGAAAATGATCACCCAGTAATATGAGAGGATGATTGTGGTGAGATGTGCAAAAATCTGTAGCAAAAGAGGTGGTGTGAGTGCCTTAGGAGTTTTTAGAAAACAGAGAAGATATTAGGTTTTAAGAGTGAGTCTTGGAACTTGGTATGAGGTGTGCATTATCTTGGAAGTTTGGGTTGATCAAATTAAGAGAGAACAAGATGCAAGTGCCAAGAGAGGTTTGAGAATGCACAAGTGTGCATTAGTGTAGAAATGAGAATGAAAGAAATTGTGACTTGGAGCAAGAATTTGAGTAAGAGTTTAACCCATGATTTGAAGGGGTTTAGAGCATGTTTTAAGGTGATTAATCATGTAGGAATCTTGTGGAAAGATTAGGCAAAGATTGGGTGTGGATTAAGGATTGAATTGGGGTTGAAAAATGATGTATGTTGCAGGTTTTAGCAGGGTCCGGGACCTAGTCCATGGACAAGGACCCGGACCACCCCATTTATTTAGGCCGAGAGTGCAAATGCTTGTTTGGTCCGGGACTAAACTCCAGGACAAGGTCCCGGACCAGTGTTGAAATTCCACCCGAGAGTAGTGACGAGTATTGGTCCGGGACTTAGGGTAAGGACCAAGTCCAGGACCACCCCCAGAATTGCCCCGTGAGTGTTTTAAAGGTTGTAAATGATGGGGGTTTGAATGTTAATGATGTTATAAGATGTTAAGGCCTTGTTTGGTGACATGTAAAGGCCCTAGGAAGTGTGATAAAGTGTTAGAAGTGATTGAGAAGTGAGAACTCAAATTAACAAAAGTAAAACCGAGATAACGGGATAACGGGGTAAATACGGGAGTAGCATTTAATTATGAACCGTATAATCTCAGTATTAATAATAATGTTTGAAACATTATCAGAGAGTCGTGCGTGACCCGAGCATGGGGAGATGCCACGGTAAAGTAAAACCCCGGTGAAAGGTATGATTTTCTCATGCCCCGTATGCTAACCGAGTTACTCTGATTTGTGTGTTTGTGTGCCGGCTTAATCAAGAAAGCATGAAATAATCCCTTGTTTGATTATGAATGTCTTGTTGTATGTTGAATGAACTAACATACTTGTATGCCGGTGTGGTCTAACATAGTGTAAAGACCGACTCATAGTGAGTAACGATCGGCTAGAGATCCGTAGAACGGAACGAGGCGTATGATAACGAAAATATGCAAACACACACAAGCTATCGATTAAAGTATAACGATAACGCAAACATATGAACTCCCTAGAACGTGAGGAGATGTACGGGTTGAGTAAATACCCGATAGCGGTTAGAAAACCTTACTGAAACAATCCACGAAATAAATATGAGTGGAGAGATAAATGAACCTCCATCGAGAGGATTGAAGTTAATCCAATAATGTGAACTTATAAGGAAGGTAAAAGAGACCTAGGGGATTAGTAACTCCCTTGAGACATGGTCGACCTCCTATAAGAGGGTTTACCCGGTATAAGAATATAACCGAAAGTATGAGTATATGTATGTAAAGGTAACTCTTAAAACCTAAGATTAACCAAACTTGAGTAATGTTCCCTAAGTCATTAGAAACATCGAGAATGATGCTTCTAGACTAATATACATGATATAATTATAACTCCGAGAGAGGAGTATATGGGAATGTGAGTAGTCCGAGAGTAGTCGGACCTAAGTAAAAGAGATAGGAACTAAGAGAGAGTTCCGTGAGCTAGTTGAACCTTCCCACCATGCTAGACCCAGAGTAGGGTCGAAACCGGGGAAGTAAGACTATGCTAGAGAGCCATGAGTTTTGGCTTAAGTATGTAAAGAGAGTACAAGCGTGATGTAGGAGACCTGTAGTGTCTCGAGAATCTACAAGAGCTTGAGTATGAATAACCCAAGAGTGTGGGTGAGATAATGAGTATAAATAACCCGAGAGAAAAGGGGTGAGAATATGTATGAGTAACCCGAGAGAATGGGTAAGTATAAGAATGAGTAGCCCAAGAGAATGGGTGTGTATACGAATAAGTAACCCGAGAGAGCGGGTGAGGTATTGAATAAGTAAACAGGCATAGTGAGGAATAACCCTCAATGCCTAAGAGTAACCAGTTACCACTAACAACAATGTTATGTTAGTTAGGAATCGTGTTCCGTGATTGGATGTAGATTCCTTGTGTGATATACATATATATTGTATTGCCATGATGCATGTTGTTTGATTAAAATGAATTCCATGTATACCCGACCCAAAGTAGTCGGCGTACCGCGGTTAGCACGCGGTATATGCGAATTTCATGCGCAGCGAAAGCTGACCCCTAGGGGGGAACGTTTTTAGTGTGAGGTACTTGAAGCTGACCACCGTTCGGAGAGTAGGACGGGGACAGTTTGAAGGTGGGTATTTGAATCGTAAATACTTATGCATTTAAATGAGGTGTAAGTCCGAGTATGTTATCGGCATCCGTATATTGTAGACTCGGTATAGTTGAGATATGAATTGAGTATTGTATTTGTATGAAGTACTCGGTTGTTCCAGTTCATCAGACCGTTACGGTATGTAAGAAAGGCCTGGTTAGCCACATGGGTGGCTAACGGCGTTGTTTCACACCCTCGTTGTAATTAGAGTTCCGCTGCGTAAGTAGGAGTAATTAGTAACAGTTTCAGAGGTAATGACGAGATTAACGGTTGGGGTGTTACATGGGTAGACATCCCCAGCCTTGGACCTGGGATCAGTTCTGCTTGGAGTTCAACAAGCAGTTCTATCCGGATGTCTACAAGGACCAGAAAATCAATGAGTACAACCGGCTGCGTCAGGGGAGAGATATGACCGTAGAGGAGTACGTGAGGAAGTTTGTGACCCTTTCGAAGTATGCTCCGGAGCCAGATGAGCACAGGAAGGCTCGTAAGTTTGAGAGCGGATTGAGACCCGACATCAGGTCCGCGGTGACACCTCTTCGTCACCGGACCTTCAGAGATGTGGCGGATGTCGCCCTGCTGGTAGAGGCCGACATCAGGGGCAGACAGGCGGGCAAGGACCATAAGGGAAGAGGCGTGCTGAGGAGCCTCAGAAGAAGGAGGCTGCTCCTCCTCAGAAGAAGCAGTCCTATGGAGATCGTCGGGGAGCTTCTTCATCTTCGTCAGCTGGGGCGAAGTGTGGGTCTTGTGGCCACTCCCATCCTGGTAGGGAGTGCTACAAGAAGACTGGTGCCTGCTTTAAGTGCGGGTCGATGGAGCACCGGATCGCTCAGTGCCCTCAGGCATCCAGTAGAGGCTCAGGAGATAGAGGCACCGGCTCAGATTCAGGGGCGAGGTCCGATCAGAAGAAGCCTCAGACTCAGGCCCGGGTTTATGCTATGGCTGGAGAGCGTGATCGTGCTGGTGATCGCGTCATCTCAGGTATTCTCCAGATCCATTCTCGAGATGTATTTTGTCTGTTTGACTCTGGAGCTACGCATTCCTTTGTCTGCTATGATTTGTTGGGTGATCTTGGATTGACTGCTGTGTCTAGTGAGGTAGACCTATGTGTGAGTAGTCCGTTAGGTGGGGTTGCCCCTTGTGTGTTGGATTCTGTGTGTAAGGCTTGTCCCATAGTAGTTAGGGACAAGACCTTTTGTGCTGACCTCATCCCGATGCGGATGACCTGTTTTGATGTGATCCTGGGCATGGATTGGCTAGCAGAGCACCATGCCCATATAGATTGTGCAGCGAAGAGTAGTATTCGACTTGCCAGACGGGACTCGTTTTGCTTTCTCTGGGAATGCAGTTCCATGTGCGCCGGTGATTGTGTCAGCGATGCAGGCAGCCAGTTTCTTGAGGAAGGGCTGCCAGGGCTTCTTATGTTATCTGCCAGAGGTGCGTGAGGGATCTAGCTTGGAGAGCATCCCGATCGTCAGAGAGTTTCCTGAGGTCTTCCAGGACGACGTGCCCGGACTTCCACCAGTGCGAGAGGTGGAGTTCACCATCGATTTAGCGCCAGAGACTCAGCCCATCTCTAGGGCCCCTTACCGTATGAGTCCGGCGGAGTTGAAGGAGCTGAAGGTCCAGCTTCAGGAGCTGTTAGATAAGGGCTTCATACGCCCTAGTGTTTCGCCTTGGGGAGCGCCAGTGCTGTTTGTGAAGAAGAAGGATGGGACCTTCCGTTTGTGCATCGATTACAGGGAGCTGAACAAGGTGACCATCAAGAATCGCTATCCCCTTCCGCGCATAGATGATTTGTTTGACCAGTTGGCGGGCGCCACAGTGTTCTCGAAGATAGATCTTCGTTCAGGCTACCATCAGTTGAGGATTAAGGCCGAGGATGTGCCTAAGTCCGCTTTTAGGACTCGTTATGGTCATTACGAGTTCCTAGTCATGCCTTTGGTTGACTAATGCTCCATCAGTATTCATGGATATGATGAACCGGGTTTTCAAACCCTATCTGGATCAGTTTGTAGTGGTCTTCATAGATGATATCTTGGTGTACTCCAGGCGCAGAGGAGCATGAGGAGCATCTGAGGATTGTTTTGCAGACGCTGAAGGATCGTGAGCTGTATGCTAAGTTGAAGAAGTGTGACTTCTGGCTTGATCGCGTGGTATTCTTGGGACATGTGGTCTCGAAGGACGGTATCTCAGTGGATCCTGAGAAGATTAGAGCTGTGATGGAGTGGGCGAGGCCCACGAATGTTGCTGAGATTCGCAGTTTCCTTGGGTTAGCTGGGTACTACAGGAAGTTTGTTGAGGGGTTTTCTAAGATTGTATCCCCGCTGACCCGTCTGTTGAGGAAGGAGGTCAAGTATGAGTGGAGCGAGGCTTGCGAGCAGAGCTTCCAGAGATTAAGAAGAGGCTGACGACGCACCGATTCTGACTTTGCCTTCTGGGACCGAGGGATTCGAGGTCTTCTGTGATGCGTCCCATAAGGGACTAGGATGTTTTGATGCAGCAGGGTAAGGTAGTGGCTTATGGCTCCGACAGCTTAAGCCCTATGAGAAGAACTACCCTACCCACGATCTGGAGTTGGCAGCTGTAGTGTTCGCGCTGAAGATTTGGAGGCATTATCTGTATGGAGCGTCGTGTAAGGTTTACACGGACCACAAGAGTCTCAAGTATTTGTTCACTCAGAAGGAGCTGAACTTGAGACAGAGGAGGTGGTTGGAGCTACTTCATGACTACGATTTAGAGATCCTCTACCACCCGGGTAGAGCGAATGTTGTTGCAGATGCCTTGAGCCGGAGAGGTGCTTCGGGTGTAGCTTGTGCTCTGACTGGAGTCCAGAGGTCCGCCTTAGAGCTGCAGCGTATGGGTGTTTGGGTAGTCAGACCAGCCAGTGCCAGTGTGATAGCAGCGCTTCAGGTTCAGTCTTCTTGGTCGACAGGATCCGGGTTGGTCAGGAGTCAGACTCAGCTTTGTGTCGGATTAGAGAGGGGCTGTCTTCGAGCAGAGTTCAGACTTCAGTGTCTCCAGTGATGGTGTCTGCGTTTCAGAGGCCGTGTATGTGTGCCAGACGATGCAGTGCTGCGCAGAGAGATCCTTCAGGAGGCTCATGGAGCGCCATATTCAGTTCACCCAGGAGGGGTGAAGATGTATCTGGATCTCAGAGAGTCATTCTGGTGGTCTGGGATGAAGCGTGACATCTCCGAGTTTGTTTCGAAGTGCCAGACCTGTCAGCAGATTAAGGCTGAGCACCAGAGGCCAGCGGGTTTGCTTCAGCCCCTTCCCATTCCTGAGTGGAAGTGGGAGAGTGTGGGGATGGATTTCGTCATGGGTTTGCCCAGGACTCCTTCGGGTTGTGATGCCGTATGGGTGATAGTTGATCGTCTGACGAAGTCTGCTCATTTTCTGCCGGTGAAGAAGACCTTCAGTTTGGAGCGCCTAGCTCGTTTGTATCTGGATGAGATAGTGAGGCTGCACGGTGTGCCTACTACTATTGTGTCTGATCGTGACCCACGTTTTGTTTCGAGATTTTGGCGCAGTTTGCATAAGGCCTTGGGTACGAATTTAGCCTTCAGTTCAGCTTACCATCCTCAGTCGGATGGCCAGACAGAGAGGACTAATCAGGTTTTGGAGGACATGCTTCGCGCATGTGTCCTGGACTTTGGAGGTAGCTGGGAGCAGCATGTGACTCTGATTGAGTTCGCCTACAACAACAGCTTTCAGGCGAGCATTGGTATGGCTCCGTTTGAAGCGTTGTATAGGAGGTGCAGGTCACCCATCTGTTGGGATGACCTGAAGGAGAGGGTCTTGGTTGGACCCGAGCTGGTGCAGGGAGCAGTAGAGAAGATCAGGGATTCGGAGCGTTTGCTTGTTGCTCAGAGTAGACAGAAGTGCTATGCAGACCAGAGGCGCAGGCCGCTTGAGTTTGATGTTGGTGATCATGTCTATCTGCGAGTGTCGCCGGTCAGAGGCGTGGTCCGGTTTGGGAAGCGTGGGAAGCTTAGCCCGAGGTTCGTTGGACCGTTTGAGATTCTGGAGAGGATTGGCCCTGTGGCCTACCGTCTAGCCTTGCCTCCATCTTTGTCAGCTGTGCATAACGTCTTCCATGTGTCTATGTTGAGGAAGTATCTGCATGATCCGTCTCATGTGATCGACTACAGCCAGCTTCAGTTGAGAGAGGACTGCAGTTTCGAGGCGGTGCCTACTCGCATTTTAGCCAGGGATGTCCGTCGGCTTCGTAGTAAGACCCTGCCTATGGTGAAGGTCCAGTGGTCAGATCAGTTAGAGAGTGAAGCGACTTGGGAACTCGAAGATGAGCTGCGTGCCAAGTATCCCTCCCTGTTCGAGCAGTAAGGTGAGTTAATCTCGAGGACGAGATTCTTTTAAGGGGGAGGTGATGTTATAACCCGTATAATTCCTACCTTATATTATATCAGTTGCAATGTTGTTCTAAGTTGGATTATTATTTCTTGCTGTCAGTTGGACTGATCGTATTTTTTAAATGGCAAGGGCAGGAGGTCTTTGCATAAAACAATTAAGGTAATTGTTTTATTGGTTATAAGGAGAAGGGTTCCTTATTTTCTTCCTTACATTTTCTAATTATTTTACATCACGTCAGTCCATTCGTGAGGAGCGTCTCGATCGTGGTTTGAACGACAGTTTCCTCCCTTCCCTTCTCTCTCTCTAATTCCTCCTCTGCTGAAGGTGAATGATCTACTGCAATCTGGTTGGAATCTCTGCTGCTGTGTAATCATCTATCCGCCTTCAGGTTTGGTTCTCGAAATTCAGATTGGTAATTAGAGCAAGTTCCTCTCCTCTGCAGTTTCTGATTTTGGTTGATTGTTGTGATGAACTCAGCAATTGTGCTCTGCGTTTGGGTCGTGTTCTGCGTGTGGCTGTTGCTCTGCGAATTGTTGGAGGTTCTGCACTCCCGAATTCAGGTTTGTGTTGCAGTTTTCGAGGTTTTGAGTTTGGGGGTTTCCTTCTTCGTTTTCTGATTTTAGATTTGACATTGTGGGATTCAGTTGCTGAGGATCTCTGTCGGATTTCTGGATTGCTACGGACTGTTTCAGATTGTTGTCTCTGCTGATTGATTGAGGTAGGTGGTTACTCGATTCAGTTTGGAAGTTCAGCCATGGGGTTGCAAGGTCTTTTTGTGTGTGATTCTATTTGTGATGTTGTTTGTTGCGTTTTGGAATGGCTAAACCCCCATGGTTTCCTGTTTTAATGTCTGATTTGGTGTGTGTGCTTAATTGGCAATTCGTGGTATCGAATTGCGTTGTTGTTTTTCTGCTCTGTTCGTCTTCTGAAATTTGCAGTTTTCGCACTGTCCGAACTTCTGTCCGAGCTTTGAAGTTCGGACAGTGCGTTTTGCCTTTGATTTTCAAGTTCGGGGATGTCCGAACATCTGTCCGAACATGATGTTCGGACACACCCTCAGGTTTTCTTCTGATTTAAGTTCGACCTGTGTCCGAACTTCGACGTCCGGACACAAGGTCGGACCTTCCGCGTGTTTTCCGTAAAACTGTCCGAACATCCGTCCGAACTTGGATGTTCGGACATTCTGAATTCCTCTATCTGATTTCAACTCGACTTGTGTCCGAACATTGATGTCCGGACACAAGTTCGGACATTTGGCATCTCTGGTTTCTGAGTCTCGACTTGTGTCCGAACTTCGACGTTAGGACACAAGTTCGGACACCCCTCTGTTTTCAGCGTAACTTCTTCGTTTGAACTCCGATTTGAGTGCCGTCTGCGGCATTGGATTCCTTATGATCTGTACTACTGATTTATGAGTGTTTTGGCATATTTAAATGCAACTTTGCTTCTGTTTAAGCAATCCTTCTGTTTTGGGACATTGCACATTGTTTCTGAGCCGTGAATGGCTGGGTCGAGCTATTCCGTGGTATACCATGTAGACGTCGTTCTGAGTGTGGGTCATTCCCTTTCTGTTCTGTGGGGTTGACGAACCCTTTGGCTCTTTCGAGTCATTTCTGCGTTGCCGAGAGACCTGGTATGGTCTATGGGTCTTCGACCCTTCTGAGTGTGTGCATTGTGTTTTGTCCCCTTTCTGTTTAAGTGCTCTGACTGTTTCTGATATGGGAACCCTTGAGTTCCACTCTGTTTCTGTTCTGAAAGCTTCTGGATATTGAGAATTGTGGATATAATGCTTATCTTCTCCTTCTTCTGTTTTCAATTGTTTTGAGCGACCTTACTGATGACGGTCGCTGCTTACTGGGCATAGTTGTGTGCTCATTCCCCTACTTCTAACATTTTTGCAGATTGATCAGCGAGGATCATCTTGAGTTCTGGAGCTATAGTGTTTAGCTTTTGTTATTCGTTCAGTTTGATATTTGAGATGTTGTAGCCTCGGGCCTTACACTTTTTGACTTCTGTTTCTGACTCAGTTACGTATTTGGGATTTTGGTATTTGCTTTCGCTGTATTTGAATACATTGGTTTACAATGTTTATGTAAACTTTGTTTGGGCCTTTATTGCGTTTGAGTGTTTTAGAGCCTTGCGTTATTAGGTAGTAATACGCGGCGTGTAGCACCCTTAACTCTTAGGCCGTTTTAGGGGTGTTACATACTACATACATACATACATACATACATACATACATACATACATACATACATACATACATACATACATACATACATACATACATACATACATACATACATACATTACTACATACTACATACATACATACATACATACATACTACATACATACATACATACATACATACATACATACATACATCATACATATTATTCTTTTGATTGCCATTTTGCTTGATTTCCTTCTGCACTTGTTTGATCCTGAGTTTGATACTACGACCATGGAGTGAGTTTTTGTTCTTTATTTGCTTGAGGACAAACAAAGCTAAGTGTGAGAATTTGATAAGTCTGAAATATAGAGCCTTTTAAGGGTTTAATTTGCTGATTATTCATATTGGTTTGGCTAATATTTCTCACTTATCATGTGTTTTTCCAATGATTTATGTTTAGATAAGAATTGATGTATTTTATGTATCAAATGCAGGTAAAAGTCATAGAATTTCATTCTTCACTTCACAAGCTTCGCACGCAACAAACGGGGAGCAAAACGGAGTCCAACGAAGAATATACGCCCGAAACAAGTTTCACTCGTCAGGATACTGACATGTCTGAACTTATGTACGAACTTTGATGTTCGGACAGAGGTCGAAACTTCCTGAAAATTTGTCCTAACATGCGTCTGAACTTCCAAGTTCAGACGCCGCGTACAGAATTCAAAAATATGCAGTTTTAAGAGTTAAAATGCCTATTTTTGTTATAAAAGTCACCGAGGGTTGGGAGAACAGAGGTATTCACGCCAGATGCCTCAGAGAGGCTCTCACATCACGCCTCCCCTCGCTCCATCACCATCACCATAATAATGTATTCACTATATAAGGTAGATATATTAGGTAGTTAATTGTTTTACTAAGTAAAATGTATAACATAAGTCCCAAAATTGGTATGTAAAACCAGTTTATATGGTACCGATTTTTAACTTGTATACTTTGTGTTATATGTAATGGTATAACATTTCTTATGTATTTATGATATATAACAATATTAAGATTATGTAACATAAGTTGTTACATTGTTTAAAATGTGTATATCAATTTATTTTAGCATTCGTAAATGTTTAGGCAATCGTAAAATATTTACGATGCTCGTTAGTATTTTTCACACGTTTTTACAGTGAACGTTATTGTGTACCGAGTCGTATAAACGCTCGTAATATTTTTCCTAGATGGCGCTCTCCTAGTTGAGCTTGTTTCGTAAGGGGTTTAAATCCTTGTTAACAAACGTACATGAGCGTTTTGTTCGAGTATGTTACGTTTGTAAAATTACGCCCGTTAGCGTTTACGGTAAAAACGACTATTTTTTACGTACGAGTTTGCGTGCATGAGTTTGCATGTGCACCCTAATATTAATTACCTAACGTTTGCATGCATAAATTAGCATGCGTATGTGAAATGATATATAATTATAAAAAAAAGTATTAATTAGATTCGGGGTATTTCACATATACATATACATATACTGAAATACCCCAAACTTAAAGATGGTGTTTAAGTGATAAACTAAGATATAAGGAGGCTAAATAATGCCTTAGAAACATTAGAAACATTTTTAATCAAAGAAAACATAAGGAAACACCAAAAGCAGTTTTTAAGCAAAAACGTGCTCTAAGCTTGGAGAGACTTGGGTGAGCACCCAAATATCATTCTTAGAGCTTAGTAATATCCTAACGGTCATTTTAACCAATTACCAAAGAAAACCAAGCTTGAAAACAAGTTAAAACACAAATGCGCTTTAAGGAGTCTTAAAGCACATTTTTGAAAAATTGTCTTGTAAATGGGTTTTGAGTGGCTAAATGCCCATTATTACTCCTTAATTAACATGTGTACTAATTAGTATCACATTAGGAAGTATAAATCAATGGGAAATCAAAAATTTCACAATTATGTGCACTAGTTTGTGAATAGTAATCAAATAGTGCCTAGTTTAGTTTTTAGTCAATTTAGTTTAGTTAGTTGGTCAAACAAGACCATGACTAACTTAATTAAAAGGGGGTGGCCGGTTTTTAAGGTGATGATTCACCACATGAGCAAATAAGAAAGGAAATTATAAGATAAAGTAAAAACTACTATTTGCTTTCAACATAAATATCTCACCTTTACTTACCTCTCTCCTCACCTCTTCATTCTCTCTTGTTCCCACCGGTTTTCAGCTGCTCCTCTCTTCTTCTTCTACGTGAAACTCAACCTCCATGCTAGCTCCACCTTGCTTTGGCCATAGCTCACTCATTTTAGCTCCAAAACTAAAACAAAACACATATTCTTCTTAGTTAGCTCAAGCTCCTTCTTCCTATCTTTTCAAAACTTCAATAGCTCCATTTTGGTGCCAATTCAAACCGCCATTAGAGGAGGAAACTCAAGCTTGGAGACTCCATTAGCTTCTCCATTCTCTTAAGGTAAGAATATGTAAGAAAATCTAGGTTTCCATCATTTTCTCTTCTTTATCCCTTGTGTCCTCCGAAATTTTGTACTCATGGGACTCCATGTTTTATGCTTGTTCTAGCTCGTTTTCCTACTCTCCAAAGATAAAGGAGGTCCTTCTTGCTTCATATCCAAGCTTGTCTTGAGAAACCAAGGTAAAACAATCAATTTAATGCCTTAAAACACATTTTACCTAGGTTTTATTCCTTAAGGTTAGTGTGTTGTTTTAGTACTCATTGGAGTCATTGGATATTGGTTAGAACATTGGCAAGGAGAACTTATTGGGTGACCGATTGAGCAAGGAAAAACCTAAGGAAGAAAGTTTGTGAAGCTTGAAAAAAGACAAGGTAATGTCTTACCTTAAAGTGTTTAATGCATTAAGGGATGGGATTTAGGTATATGATGAGTGTAGCTTAAGGTTTACATTAGAAAAGGGCTATATATAACCTAGGAGAAACAATGACTATGTTTGAGAACTTGTGACTAAGGAGCCAATGAGAAAAGAGATAGTTAAACAATGTTGAGATGAATTACAAGAAGCATTTTATTTCAATGGGAGCCTTGTTGTGTGTATTCGCAGGTTAAAGGCAAATATATGTGGAAATTCAGTGGTTAAGATTATTGTCAGTTAAGGGCCTAAGTGCCAAGCATTTTAAGTTTATACACTATATGATGATGTGGTGTAGTTTTGGTGTAAATTGTGTTTAAGATGTTGTAATGAGAATTTGAGTGATCTTGGTTGTTTGATGGTGAAAAAACCAAGTGTTTGGGTGTAACAATATACTAGAGAACCCATGGCAAAATTTAGTGAAGAACCTAGTGTTTAAGATTCTAAGCGATTTCATGACTAAGGAAGTACTAGGAAGTTTTTAGAGGTTGTCTTGATGAAAAAGGGTGAGTTTAAGGTGTATAATGAGTTAGAATGACCTAGACATGATCATGGAGGATTTAGGAATCAAATGAATGTACTAGTGTATTTAGGACTTAGGCAAACATTGGTAAACTAGTAGAAAAGAAATAATGTGTGGGAAGGAGGCATAAACTTGTGTAGAAACTTTAAGTAGTTGCATAAAAAGTTTTAGATGGTGAAAGGTGCTTGGGGGATGATGTTATAGTGGTGAGGAAGCATTTGGCATAGTGGTTATATTAGGTATGAACCACCACTTAGAAGCCTAGTGAAAAACATTACAATGTTGGCATGATTACAAGGAAATGCATAATGACTAAGGTGGATGTTGGTGAGTGATTTAATGTGTTTAGTGGAAGGCTTAAGGTGTAGTTGAGGTGCCCAAATGAGGTTAGAACATACTAGGATGTAGAGGAGAAGTTTGGAGTCAAATGGGAATTTAGAAACAAGGTTCTGGAGCCGACCGACCTTAGGGACCGGACCTGCAAGGTCGTCGAGCTCAGTTTACACTACCGAGAAAGTTTCTGGAACCGACCGACTTGGGGACCGGACTTACAAGTTCGGTCGGGCTTGAATTTTGTGTACGAATTGAGTCTCTGGAATGGACCGACCTTGGGACCCGGACTTACAAGGTCGGTCAATGCCTAGAATTTTGTACGGGAATTGGTCTCTGGAATCGACCGAACTTGGGACCGGACTTACAAGTTCGGTCGGGTTAAATTTTCAAACGGTAATATGTCCTGGAATGGACCGACCTTGGGTAAGGTCGGTCGGTAAGATCGGTCGAGTCAAAAACAAAAAAAAAAGAAATTTTAAATTCTAAAGATGTTAGTTGGTAATAAATGCCATTGGTAGGGTAATAATGATTAGGAACCTAAGAACCTAAGGAATTAAGTTAAGTTAAGTATAAACCTTAATGTTTAAAGTTAATTTATAAGGTTAAGTGGCAAAGACTTAAGAGGGTATTGAATGGGAATCTTTAGGGACTAAGTGAGTTAAGTAAGGTGCAAATAACTAATGGCCTAAAAATGAATCAATGTTTTAGGTTTGTGAATTGGGACCCCGAAGAAGGTTAAACAAACGACAGGCGACGTGAACGGTACATCTTTCTTGTGACCTGCTTGCTAACGAGGTGTCCCTCGGCTTGTGTGCTATCTGTTTGTTTGCTATGACTAAGACAAGATAAAGCATACAACCGGTTATATTTGTTCTCGTTGTGAATGTGTTTTCTTTACACTAACCCACGAGACTTGAGATTGTTACTAACTAAGTTTAGTACTTACTGAGTTAAGGATATGAGTTAAGTATTGGTGACTATTGGTTAATACCCGTTAAGGTTTAACTAACACATGGTGGGTAAGATTTTTACTAACTGGAACTTGAGTGAGGAACCCGGGACTGACTCCGGTCATGCATGCTAAGGAAAAGGGGACGGTATCTGAATCAGATCCGCCTCCGCTTAAGGACTTGTCTTCGGACTTGTTGCCTAGGGTCGTTGCCGGCTCAGCTACACTGGACTCCCGTCCAAGGTAGGTGGCATTAAGATGGTGCGGTAGGATCACCTAAATCCTAGGTTTGAGATTAAGCTACAACCATTTCCATTCTAGGAACGGTTTGTATACTGAGATTAAGATAAGGTTAAGACTGAGGTAAGATAAAGAACTGAGGTTGAGGAAATCAGGACTAAGGAGGGGGTTACTATCCCGCTTGATAAGGGGACGCTTGTGTCGTTCATTGTGTGTGAACTATGTATGTTCATCTATGGATTGTTGTTTATAGCACTTCATATCATGATTGTGTTTCTAATCAATTTCCTGCTATCGACAATTGGTCGTCGTAGCCCGTTAGCTTGGGGGCCTCGAGAGGGTCGTACCAGCATTCGTGCTGACCCCCTTTGGGGGCTGTTTTTACACTTGCAGGTAAGAGGCCCATGAAGTCACTCCACGAGAGTAGGACGGTTAGACTTAGGATGGGTTTTTTTTTGAGTACGGGTTGCGCTTGTGCTCCCGTCTGTTTATATTGAAACTGATGTAAGTTTGTGACTATGACTAGATACTTAAACTCGGTTGGTTGGTGGTATTTTGGATGGTGATGTTTTGGTTAGTTGTTTACTTTGGATAAGTGTTGTAAATTGATAGGCCGTTATATTCTACGATGAGACTGTGGCAAGGTCCCGATGTTTGTTTATTTCCGATGCGATGAATTCGATAAGTGTTAAGTTTTGCGACAACCACGATTGGCTTTGGACGGGTGTTACATATACATATACATGTACATATACATATACATATACATACATATACATATACATATACATATACATATACATATCATATACATATACATATACTATACTATCATATACATATACATATACATCATACATTTATACATATACATACATATACATATGCATATACATATGTTTATGTATATGTGAGGTGAGCTAACAATAACCGTTAACTGGTAAAGGTAATAAGAGAAGGAAATAGAATAAACAGCACTATGTATGTATGTATATAGAATACGAGAGTAGTTGTAGTTTAATATAATTAATTTGTGTTTCGAGTTCCTAACTCAAATTCCTAGTGGGTTAAGGTTCCACCACGCCTTCCACAAGAATTAGAGATAAGTAAAACAAAATCAGTAACCTTCGAGGATTTTACATATACATATACATATACATATACATATACATATACATATACATATACATATACATATACATATACATATACATATACATATACATATACATATACATATACCTATACATATACATACAGATACATATCATATACATATACATATACATATACATATCATATACATATACATATACATATACATATACATAACATATACATATCATATACATATACATATACATATACATAACATATACATATACATATATACACATATACATATACATATATATACATATACATATACATATACATATACATATCATATACATATATACATATACATATATACATATACATTACTATACATATACATATACATTATAACATACATATACATATACATATACATATACATATACATTACATATACATATACATATATATATACATTACAGATACTAACACGTACATATACACGTACATACACGTACATATACACGTACTACACATACACTATACACATACATATACACATACATATACACATACATATACACATACTATACACATACATATACATATACTATACATATACATAGCTTAACAAAAACGGATCAAAAGTCGTAGCGAAAATAAGACAAGGGAAGAAGCTTTCCCAAATCAGATAAAGAGCAGATCAGAACAGGGGAGAGAGCTTAGCAAAACAGAGGTGGGACACTAGATACCAGTTGACACATCAGAAGGGCAACGCCATGGCCCTATGAATCCGCAGATCCCACACAGAAGTCGTAGCGAAAATAAGACAAGGGAAGAAGCTTTCCCAAATCAGATAAAGAGCAGATCAGAACAGAGGCAGAGAGCTTAGCAAAACAGAGGTGGGACACTAGATACCAGCTAACACATCAGAAGGGCAACGCCATGGCCCTATGAATCCGCAGATCCCACACGAAGTCATTGAGATGACTATGGACACGTCGGTCACTAAACATCCAAGGGACCCTAGAGAGAGAACAGAAGGGAACCCAAGGGAAAATAGAAGGAATTCTTGTGCAACATGCTACGGGACAGCCCGACACGACTATCCAAGGCTAAGAAGCTAAACATCTAGGTCCCAAAACAGAAGCTTTACAAAACAGAGCAAAAACCTTTAACCAAACAGAACTGATGAGAAAGAAAATCATACAGATCAGAAGTCTTAACAAAATGAGAGTCGTACCGACTAACACATACGAAAGCCAAATAGACATTAGATGCTTAAACGCTCCTCTAGAGCATGACAAAAGTCAGAAACTTAATGAAGGTTTTCTGAATGCAGAAACTCATCTTCATAAGCTAAAACACATCAAAATAGATAGTACACACTTAAAGGAAACCAACACCCAAACGACGCTAAAAACGGAGTTAAGAAGGAGGAGTTACGCAAAAATAGGTGTGTGTCCGGACATGCGTCCGACCTTGCATGTCCAGACACACTTCGAGGACGGAGCTTTACCCGCGTCCGGACTTGCGTCCAGGTAAGTGATTCGGACGTAAGTTAAACCTGTTTTCAGCGACGTCCGGACTTACGTCCGGGGCACAAGTCTGGACGTAAGTCATTTTCGAAATCCAAAGGTGCCCGAACCTTTGTCGGACTTACATGTTCGAACACATGCCGAATGTAAATCCAGAATTCGTCCTCGCATCGCATCTGGACTTACATGTCCGAACGGATGTCCAGACACCACACATCCAGCGCCAGAATACATGTCCGAGCCACCGTCCGACTCACACGGTCCGGACGGAAGTTCAGACACAGCAAAATGTCAAAAATCAATGTCGAAACAGATGCAAACTAGAGAGGCACAAACACCATTTTACAGCACAATCTTTACATACCAAAATACTCGAAACGAAATACAGAACCACGGGGTTTTAATGGATCAAAACGCAAAACAAATACATCCAGGACAGCACAATCAAAAGAGCATACAAACATATACGAAAAAATGAACAAATCCAGAAATCCCAGTGGTTGAACACACCCACCAAAATCCATCTACCACCTACCTCACATCTGACGCAAAGCCATCTCTACGCATTCTACGATTCACTCTCCTCGAATCACCACTCGAATTAACCGACAACAAACTGCACACCTCCGTAATTGAAAACGAAAAGAGGAATATATGAAGGATGAACTGAACAAGGAAATGGAATTGGAACCCTCAAATTATACCAGAAGATTGAACTTTAGAAGACCGCAATTGAAATACCCCTAATCTTTAAAATATAATTAAATGATCTATTAATGGTCTAAGATTATTATTAAACATCTAAATATTATTGGGGAACAATCTAAAAGATCTCAACAAGGCAAAACACGCCTTAAGATCGGTAAAGCCAAAAATATGCTTTAAGACACCATAAAGATTGCATGACCTCAAATAGGATCCAAAGTGGATTCCTAAGCATTATAATGAATTAAGGAACACAATGAAACCATTATCAAGGAGAACTAAGCTCAGGAACACCCTGTGACACAAAAATGTGCGCTAAAACACCTTAAAGCACGTTTTTGTGAGATTGCCTTCTAAATTGATTTTTAATGGGCTTAAAAATTATAATTACCCTTAAATATGATATTTTATCATATTATATCATATTAGGAATTTAATTCCAAAAATTTACAAATTTTTACAAATTAATATTAAAATATTAATAAAACCCTAAAGTGGGGCCCGCATGAGTCAATATTGACCAAGCATGGTCAATGGTCAATTAATTGACCCATTTGGACCAAGGAAATCGCTGGCAATAAGAGAGGAGACAGCTTGCAATGATTATGAGACAAATTGATACCTAACACAAATTTACAATAGTAAAACTTACTTTTTCAATTATTTCCAACCTTTCCCACCTCTTCCTTCCTCCTTGTCCGATTCCCTTCTGTCCAGCCGAGTTCCTCCCTTCCTAAGAAGCTCTCAAGTCTGGTTCTTGAGCATAGAAGGCAAATCTAGCTCCTAAGCTCTTAAGGTAAGTGTTTTAAGGCCATTTTTAGCCCTTTTTCTTCATCTCTTCACTACCTACACCTAGATTTCGTGGCTCATCAATTCCTATGGCTTATTCTCAGTGTTCTAAGGTTAGAACAAGAGCTAAACTCGGTTGAAGCAAGTAGAGGGACCAAGGTTGCTCAAAATTGCATTTTAAGGTAAAAACATACCTTAAGCCTCTCAATCTTTCAAGCGGTTTTCTTCCTCTGATTTTTATGAATTTATACACTCATAATCTTCATATTTACATGTTCATTCAGTTGGTTAGCCATTTTGAGCAAGGGTGACCAAGATCCAAAGGAAATACCCTCTTTTAAGGCATTTTTCCAAGGTAAAACCTAATAACAAGGTAGCTTGTTGTGATCTAACTATTTCCTATGTCAATATGGTGGATCTAACACCTTGTGGTGTGTTTGGTTCAGGTCGAAACCACCTAGAATTTCCCTTGCATTTTTAAGGTGATTTTTGCCTTAAATCTTACATTAATTATTCCTTATGGTTAAGCTCAAGCTTGGAGTATAACCATATCTTGTTTTTGTGTATTAAACATGTCTAAATCAAGTGGTGAATTTTCCTACAAGTGACCGAGCTCATACAAGGATTAATCAAGGTATAAACACCTTAAACTTATGATTTTTATAATTTCTAAGCATATATATATATGGCCGAGAGTGAAATTATATATATAGGTCATATTGACCTAAAAATGGAAAAAAATGGCTAAGATAAATTAAGCTAGTCATTTAAGAGATTTAATTAACATAATGGTCAAATTATGACATTATGTGGAAAAATAATTAAACCATGGTGAGGCCGAAAATATATGCTATATTTTGAGACCTTTATTGTGTAATTTATTTTGCAAGTTCAAGGTTGTAATAAGGCCATGTCATTAGGCCATTTTAATTTAAGTTTATAAGCTTATTTAGTTTTATTTATGCTTATAATTAAAATTGGGGCCAATTCGTAATTACTAGGAAATTAGAAAGTTGTGGGCTTAATTTAGAGTAATTTAGGTTTTTTAAATGAATTTTAAAAAAATTATATCATTTTATAAAGTTTTGGGTCAAAATTGTAAAAATAGAAAAGTATAGTTATTATGTGATTACCGAAAAATTGGTTCCCATTTGGTATTAGGAGTCAAAGTTGACCATCTAGGAGACTTTGACCAAGTTTGGAAAATTTAAGAAAATTAAAATACTATCTTCTAATAAGATATTTATTAAATTGTGAAAGATTTATAAAAGATGGGGTTATAATGTAATTTCCGAAAACTTGGGGTACTAAATGGAATTTAGAATAGTCCTTAAGTTATTAGGAATTTTTAGAAGTTTATTTGGTTAAATTTGGAGTTTATATGAATTATATAAGTATAACATATGGTATTTTATAACATTGTGACAAATGGGTAACAAAGGGGTGAAAACCGAGATTTAAAGGAAATATAAGGTTAGGAATAATATTTATAACCTTTTGGTATAGTTTGGTAATTTTTGAAATGGTATATAAGGTTTTAGAAAGATATATGTATAATATATGGTTTTAAGGGAATTAGAAAACTATGTATTATAAATTGGGATGGAATTGTGATTTATAGAATTTTAGTGGTGTATAATGGAAACCGAAAATATAAGGGGCCATTTGGTATTTTATAAACAAAATATGACTATAGGTTATAATTGTTTTAAATGACTTAAATGTCATAAGATATGTTATATAACAATAACGTAACATTATATTAATTAAGTGGTGGGTTTCGTAAATATTTAAGAACATAGGTGCTGTTCGGAAATATTAACATTTTTTTAAATGGAATTCATAATATGGTTTTAATGTTATAAGAATTATAACATTTATAATATAAGAGGTATTCATTAGAAAGAATGAATATATATTATAAGACTTACCATATAAGGAATAGTTCCATAAAACATACACATAAATAAATATATGTTATGGTGGAAAAATATAATATGGTTTAATGACCATGTGTTCATAATTAAAAATGACATATGATAAAAGGGAAAAGAGTTACAAACATTAGATGTGGAATTCTAATGTTAGGAGTACACGTGGGATAATAAGAATTTATACATTCAAAGTATTGTTTACAAATGAATTATACCACGTCGAATTTTTTTAAAAAAAGAGACAAACCTTAGAAAAATAAATACTAAGGTGAGATGCATAGTGCATGATAAAGGATCACACATGCAATAATGAAATAAACTATACGACATACAAGGGTGAGTTAAGTCACATGCGATAACGAGTTCAACAATAAGTATATTAATATACAAGGCAAACTACGCATGTAATATAACACTTTTCCAATCTCGAGTTAAACCTAAAACCCGACAAAATATTGATAGCTAATAACAGGGGGTTAACCGGGAGTTATTAGTGACGGTACGGGGTACCGTAGGGTCGTGTTGTTATACGGTATGCTAATCAGTAGCATTATGTATTGTTTAGACTGTTAGAGACTACACAAGGAGCATAGGATCTTGCTGATTCATACTCCACCGTAATACATCAGGGTGAACGGTATGTTGTTATGTGTCTCTGATTGTCTCTGAGGGCTTCCTCAGTTCAGACTTCTGTGTGATCTGTGATAAGATTGTTTGTCTGAATGATTAATTAAATTTGCATAAACTGTATATTTATAGCTGCTTATTATTATTGTTGTTGAGTTAACAGTATCGGTTCGTATATATGGACCAATATATATAAAACGAACTAGCGGCTATGGTGCTATCTTATATGAAATATAAGGATCGTCAGAAAAACGTTGTAGCACTAGGATAATAAGATATACATATTATCCGAGACTTTTATACGGAGCATTGGCCTTTCTATACGCCGCTCTCGTATCTAACACTGGATCCCGAGTTTACAGACTCCGGATTGGACTAATGACCTTAGTCTGCTGTGTTAGGAAAATTTGGTAATGCGATGCGATGGAATAATTAATTAAATTAAATGAAGGAAAGTAAAGCCAAGAGGATGTGGCTCTTGGTGCGCGCTGTGATCACAAAAACGATACCAGGATGTCCGCGTACGGGTCCACAAGTATCAAGAAAATTTCCCGTGAGCTAGAATGGCTCGTTGGTCGGAGACTCTACCGTTGGAGTGGCTACTGCCGTGGGTGACCCGCCATAATATATGGGTAACTAGAGACATGTCGTTTTAATGAGACATTGTCACTAGGTATACTGAACAAATAATACAGTTGAGAATTATACAGTGGCGAACGATATTGGTTTCTACACCATGGACGAGAACTAGTACTTGTTTATTATTCTCGTTGTTTCGCTTGGTTGTTCATTGGTTATACGTGTGGTTATATTATATATGTTGATGGTTGTGTTATTGTATGGATATTACTGTTAATTGATTTACAGTTTAAATATTAAAACGGTATTGCATGTAATGAACCTCATGCTCTCGACCAAATAATTGAGGGGTCTTTGGGGGCATGACGGGGCATGTGATGACATACTCAGCAGGGGCTGATTCCATACCACAAACCATCTTTATTTCAGGTGATTAGCTGGAGGGTCGCAGCGAGGCGTGACTATTGTGATAGTACAGTTGGTTTAGACTTGGTACGGTGTGATACTCAGGTTGTTTGGACTCGGGTTGTTTAACCGAGGTGTATTTGGTTTAGATGCTCACGGTCTGTAATAATTGTTGATGTTAGATTTGTTTTAAGTTGTTAAGTTCTACTATCTCTTGTGGTCACTGCGGGAATACGTTTCGCAAGTTGATTATCAGGTAATTCGTTATCACCCGTATGGGCGAGTGATAACAGTGACACCATTAGGGCGATAGTTTATTATTTACCGCTGCGAGATATTATTGTGCGTGACATTTATAGGACTATTAGGAACTGAATTAGTAGGGGTGTTACAAAAGTGGTATCAGAGCGGAGTACCGCTCTGATTACAAGAGATAGTAGTTTAAGTACCGTGGCCTAGGTTATTTACACACCAGTACCAAGAGATAGTGTAAATGATTTGAGTTAAGATATGGTAGGGAAAGTACGGTATTTATACAAGAGCTGACTTTGGTTTTGAATTCTTCAGATGTCTTCCGGGTGGCGATCAGCAGGTAGAGGAGGTGGTGGAAGAGGCGGCGGACCTGGAGCAGGTCCTCCGGAGGCCCCAGCCGCGGGTGGCTGAGACGGTAGCTGCCGTTCTCGCTCAGCTAGCCCAGTTGGGAGGTATCCATATAGGAGCACCACCTGCACCACCGATAGTCCCACCCGTACCCGCACCTAGAGAGCCGAATTGGCTGAAGAGCGTAGCTGACACGCGAGTACCTACCTATGATGGAGTTGCTGACCCCACTGTCCTCGAGAGATACATTGTTGAGCACGAGAAGGCGTTTGATGCCATACATGTGCCTGCTGAGCACCGAGTTAGCATAGCAGCCTTTCTGAAGGACGCTGCCAGTACGTGGTGGAGGTCCGTGAAGGCACATTATCTTGCTATAGAGGGTTTTGGATGGACAGGTTTGTGGAATTGTTGAGAGAGAAGTACTTATCCTGCTCATTTGAAGCAGAGGAAAAAGTGAGGAGTTTTGAGGCCCTGAAGGCGGGTATATGACAGTAAGATCAGTACTACTCATTGTTTAATCAGTACGTTCCGGGCTCTTGGACTTCGTCCCAGGAGTTGTGTATTCTGATGCTGTGAAAGTAGAGAAGTTTAGAGGCGGTTTTGAATATGCTATCAAGGCCGCCATGGGTCTACCTTGTACCCTACGGTTCAGGTAAAACTAATTGACATTTTGTACCTTGTAACTCGTTATTTATTACCAGTTCGGGAAACTCATTGATACTTGCAGGAGTGTTATGACGCCGCTTCTCGGACTGAGATGATGGTGAACAGCCGGGAGGATGGCCAGGGGCAGAAGTGTAAGGCCCGAGAGAAGGAGGCGGAACAGAGACTGGAAGCGGAGGAGTAAGAGCTGGAAGTAAGAACCACCTTAAGTTATTTAATCCATTTAATTACTTACTTACTGCCTGCTTTATCCTGCTATTCCTGACACTTTGACGATCACAGGAAGAAAAAGTTCTCCTTGGGGAGAAGAAGAAGGAGCAGGCCAGCCAATAGGGTAAGGACAAGGTCCCGATGCTGACCGGGCCTACTACGATGTGCAGCCTCTAGATCTGTACCCCCTAAGGGTAAACAATCTACTTTGGATAAATTGTGTACTACACTACCCATTACCATCCTTGAACTAATTGAGTGTGATATGATAATAGGTTCTGCACACCCAGCGCCACTTTCATTGCAAGCGCTGTGGTAAAGACCACCCGGGTGTCGACTGCACCGGGCAAGCGGTGGACTGCCACCATTGTGGAAAGAAGGGCCACAGGTCGTTCGAGTGCTTTAATAATCCGGATAGCCGAGCGTACCGCCCCCACCGAGGGACTCAGGGCGCACCTACTGGAGGAGGTGGAGCCCGAGTGGCCAGAGGGGGCCGGCGCCCCAAGCCCAGAGGGCAGCAGCAGCAGCAGCGGCAGCAGCAGAACCAGGGCCAGAGGAACCCGCCGAGCAACCGTATGCTGAATGCAGCGGGAGCTTCAGGCGCTGGCACTAGTACCCAGCGCGGTGAAGGTTAGCATTTGAAACCTTAACCATTGTATGAGAGCATGACTAGGTGTTAAACGCTTTACCTTAGCATGAATGTGTGTTTTAATTACCGCTTTAGATAACCAACTTATCTAGGGAACCTATTACCTCTTAGGAGATTTCGACATCTGCTATCCCACACTTAAAAGACAGAGACCACCTAGACCCGTGGAAAAGACGTGAGTACCCTAGTGAGTTGTGTCATGTAGTCAGACCGGGCATGATACTTCTCAAAGAGTTCCTAACCCTAGATGAGCAAATCACCATAGTGAATGAGTGTAGAGCTTGGGTAAGGGTATAGGAGGTTTTTATACCCCTGTATTTATAGTGGTTCTAGAATGAAACTGCACATGATGTGCTTAGGGAAAGATTGGGATCCACAAGCTAGGGTTTATCGAGAGGTGAGGATGGTAGGTGGCGTATCCATACCTAGCATACCTGAGAGTTTCCTAACCATGGGGGAAACGCAATGGATATTGCTCAAGACTGTGAGACTTATCCATTACCCGACATGACACCTGACGTTTGCATTATCAACTACTATGAGCAGGGAGGAACTTGGGTGCACCAGGACAGTGATGAGACGACCGAGTCCATCACCAGAGGAATACCGGTTGTGTCATTCTCCATCGGCGATGATGCTGAGTTTATCTATGGAGACCAGAAGAGGATGGATCTAGCAAGCAAGATCATCCTCAAGTCTGGGATGTGTTAGTATTTGGTGGAGAGTCGAGGCTTGTATATCATGGTATTAAGAGCATTAAGCTCAATACCGCACCACCAGCTTTAGTGAATGATACCCACATCTGACCTGGCCGTTTAAATTTGACTTTCAGACAGTACTGATGTAATAGTAGTAACTAAGTGTGTAATCTTGTATAATACAGTTGGATGAATAAAATAAGAGTTTTATACCTTCAAGCATATATGTTCAGTTGTTGACACCGATAATTCATAACTTCAGGCTACGAAAATGGAAAGAAGGGTACCATCTGCATCCTAGATATGGCGCAAGCCAAGGAGTCTGGTAATGTCATCACAGGTATGACAATTACAAACACAGTAAATGAGAGATTTATTGGGACTCGATGCTAATACGAGAGGTGATCTCAGGTATCTTTCCTATTGATGGTGTTAGTGCTTCCGTATTGTTCGACTCAGGGGCTTCGCATTCTTTTATTTCCTCAGAATTTGCTAAGAAGCTGGGAGCCACCCCCGAACAGCTTTCAGACTTTTCAGTCACCCTTCCTTTGAAGGACAAAGTAGGTTGCACCAGACAGTATACAGGGTTAGAGATCAGCATTATGACTGAGACCTTCCCTATTGATCTGATTGAGTTCAAGAACTTGGGTTTTGACATCATAGTGGGCATGGATTGGCTACAGAAGCATAGGGGCCGCTTCATTGTGCAGAGCATCGACTACTACTGAAGGGGCCGAGCGCAGGACAGTGTCGTACCGCAGTGTGAGGAGAGAGTCGACTGTCAAGATCGTGTCAGCATTATCCCTGATGAAGGATGTTAGGAAGGGCCGACAAGCCTTCCTCTGTTATGTACAGGACACGAGACAGAGCGACGTGACGGACGTAGACATTCCAGTCGTGGTAGATTTTCCCGACCTATTTCCTGATGAGCTGCCAAGCATGCCGCCTGTGCGCGAGGTTGAGTTCGCCGTCGACTTGTTGCCAGGTACGGGCCCCATTGCTAAGGCACCCTACCGTATGGCACCGGCTGAGATGAGGGAGCTGAAGCTACAGCTGGAGGACCTCCTCGACAAGGGATTCATTCGACCTAGTGTTTCTCCTTGGGGTGCTCCAGTGCTGTTCGTCAAGAAAAAGGACGGCAGTATGTGACTCTGCATCGACTACCGCGAGCTTAATGCAGTTACAGTCAAGAACAAGTACCCATTACCACGGATAGACGATTTATTTGATCAGCTGAGAGGGCCAGTGTGTTCTCGAAGATAGATCTCAGATCTGGCTACCATCAGATTAGGATTGCAGAGGGTGATATTGAGAAGACATCTTTCAGGACATGGTATGGACACTACGAGTTCACCCGTTATGCCATTCGGATTGACGAATGCGCCAGCCATATTCATGGACTTGATGAACCGCCTTTTTAGAGAGCATCTTGATAGTTCAGTTGTAGTCTTCATTGACGATATTCTGATCTATTCAAAAACCAGGGAAGATCATGAGTTCCATTTGAGACAGGTGTTGAATATTATGAGAGTGAATCAGCTGTATGCCAAACTCTCTAAGTGTGAGTTTTGGTTGGACAGCGTGTCATTTCTAGGACACATTATATCAGCTAGCGGCATATCTGTAGATCCTGCTAAGATTGAGGCAGTGAAGAGTTGGCCACGGCCGAAGACAGTCACAGACGTCCGTAGCTTTCTGGGTTTGGCTGGTTACTATCGAAGGTTCGTGAAAGACTTCTCCAAGGAGGCCAAACCGATGACTAATCTAATGAAGAAGGAATCCCAGTTCTTATGGTCTGCAGAGTGTGAGCAGTCCTTTCAGACGCTGAAGGATCTCCTGACATCAGCGCCCGTTCTTACTATCCCTGAGGGCACTGATGGGTTCGAGGTATATTGTGATGCCTCTGGAACCGGTCTAGGCTGTGTGCTTATACAGCACGGGAAGGTAGTTGCTTACGCATCCCGACAGCTGAAGAAGCATGAGGTGAATTACCCCACACATGACCTTGAGTTAGGCGCAGTAGTCTTCGCTTTGAAGATCTGGCGACATTATTTGTATGGTGTGACAATCACTATCTACTCTGATCACAAGAGTCTACAGCATCTCTTCTCTCAAAAGGAGCTGAACATGCGACAGAGAAGATGGGTCGAGTTCTTGAAGGACTACGATATAGACCTGAGGTACAAAGAGGGCAAGGCGAATGTGGTAGCTGATGCCCTGAGCCGCAGAGCTCATTCATTGTTCACTTTATTAGCAAACAGCAGTATGATTGATGAGATACGAGCTGCACAGGAGAGTGATCACTATATGCAGAGTATCAGGCAGAAAATGATAGATGGTTGTTTTGAGAGACTGAAATATGACTTCGAACTGTGCGATGATGGCATGATTCGATTGAAGGGTCGTTTGTGTATTCCGGAGTCTTCTCCTGACCTGACTGAGGAAAGATACTCCAGGAGGCTCATTGCTCGTCCTTATCCGTCCACCCTGGTTCTTCGAAGATGTATAAGGATTTGAAAGTTCATTTCTGGTGGAGCGGGATGAAGAAGGATGTAGCTGAGTATGTGGCTAGATGCTTGACCTGTCAGAAGGTTAAGTTTGAGCATAGGAGACCCGGAGGTTTAGTGCAGTCTATGCCTATTCCTTGTTGGAAGTTCGAGGACATCTCGATGGATTTCGTTGTCGGTCTCCCACCGACTAAGGGAGGACTGAACACGATTTGGGTCATTGTGGACCGTCTGACGAAGGTGGCAAAGTTTGTTGCTATGAAGGATACCTGGAACGTCCCGAAGTTAGCGGACTTGTTCCAGAAGGAGGTGATCCGGCACCATGGTGTGCCAAAGACTATTGTTTCTGATAGGGACCCTCGATTTTTGTCCAGATTCTGGAGACAGGTTCAGGAAGCCTTGGGTACGAAGTTGAAGCTTAGTACGGCGTTCCATCCACAGACCGACGGTCAGAGTGAGAGGACCATCCAGACACTGGAGGACATGCTGAGAGCATGTGCCTTAGATTTTCAGGGGAGCTGGTTAGAGCGTCTACACTTGATAGAGTTCGCCTACACAACAGCTACCACTCCTCAATACAGATGCCACCATTTCAGGCACTTTATGGTAGACCGTGTAGGACTCCTTTATGCTGGGATGAGGCCAGCGAGACTACGCTTCTAGGACCTGAGTACCTAGAGCAGATTAAGGAGGATGTCCTACAGATTAGGAAGAACATGAGGGCAACTCAAGACCGGAAGAAAGCAAATGCAGACACCAAGAGGAGGGACATTGAGTTCACTACCGACGACATGGTATTCCTCAGAGTGTCACCCATGAAGGGAATATTCCGGTTTGGGCAGAAGGGCAAGTTGAGCCCGAAGTATGTTGGACCTTATGCGATTAGGGAGCGAGTGGGCCCGTTAGCCTACAGACTGGATTTACCAGCAGAGCTCGGGAGGGTGCACGACGTCTTTCACGTTTCACAGTTGAAGAGGTATGTGCCCCATCCATCGCACGTTTTGCAGCCAGAGACTTTAGAGTTGGACCCCCTCTACGATATGAGGAAGTACCACTCCGCATTCTCGATACGAAGACGAGGCAGACTAGGAACAAGACCGTTAGCATGGTCAAGGTTCTCTGGTCGAACCATGAGGTGGAGGAGGCTACATGGGAGTTAGAGGACTCCATGAGAGCGAAGTACCCAGCACTCTTCGAGTCGTAGCTGTGTTACTTGTACGGGTTCGTGGTCAAACCCTTTTAAGGGGGGGTAGACACCACTTGGCTTGCGCACACATTGTGCATTAGGTCTTGTTTTTTGTGTGTGTTTTTGTTGGTATGCTGCGTCATACATGTTGTTTGGATGATTGGATGTTGATAAATTTTATGTATGTATGTGCCTTAGTGCACCTGGTTGAATATATTTATAGTACCGCTGAGTACTTTTGGTTGGTGAGTTGGATGTGCACCTTGTTTAGTGCTGTGATATGAATGAGTTATACCATGAGTTTGATTATTTAATATATGTTGTATGTATAGACTAGGTCTGAACCTAGTGGGAGTTACTCCCTAGCAATGGACTGTTTGGTTACTTAGTGGAACTTGATTCCTTAGGTGAACTGTAGAGGATTAAGGACTTCGGGACGAAGCCTTTTTAAGGGGGGTAAACTGAAATACCCCAAATCTTTAAAATATAATTAAATGATCTATTAATGGTCTAAGATGATTATTAAACATCTAAATATTATTGGGGAACAATCTAAAAGATCTCAACAAGGCAAACACGCCTTAAGATCGGTAAAGCCAAAAATGTGCTTTAAGACACCATAAAGATTGCATGACCTCAAATAGGATCCAAAGTGGATTCCTAAGCATTATAATGAAGTAAGGAACACAATGAAACCATTCTCAAGGAGAACTAAGCTCAGGAACACCCTGTGACACAAAAATGTGCGCTAAAACACCTTAAAGCACGTTTTTGTGAGATTGCCTTCTAAATTGATTTTTAATGGGCTTAAAAATTATAATTACCCTTAAATATGATATTTTATCATATTATATCATATTAGGAATTTAATTCCAAAAATTTACAATTTTTTACAAATTAATATTAAAATATTAATAAAACCCTAAAGTGGGGCCCGCATGAGTCAATATTGACCAAGCATGGTCAATGGTCAATTAATTGACCCATTTGGACCAAGGAAATCGGCTGGAAATAAGAGAGGAGACAGCTTGCAATGATTATGAGACAAATTGATACCTAACACAAATTTACAATAGTAAAACTTACTTTTTCAATTATTTCCAACCTTTCCCACCTCTTCCTTCTCCTTGTCCGATTCCCTTCTGTCCAGCCGAGTTCCTCCCTTCCTAAGAAGCTCTCAAGTCTGGTTCTTGAGCATGGAAGGCAAATCTAGCTCCTAAGCTCTTAAGGTAAGTGTTTTAAGGCCATTTTTAGCCCTTTTTCTTCATCTCTTCACTACACACCTAGATTTCGTGGCTCATCAATTCCTATGGCTTATTCTCAGTGTTATAAGGTTAGAACAAGAGCTAAACTCGGTTGAAGCAAGTAGAGGGACCAAGGTTGCTCAAAATTGCATTTTAAGGTAAAAACATACCTTAAGCCTCTCAATCTTTCAAGCGGTTTTCTTCCTCTGATTTTTATGCGTTTATACACTCATAATCTTCATATTTACATGTTCATTCAGTTGGTTAGCCATTTGGAGCAAGGGTGACCAAGATCCAAAGGAAATACCCTCTTTTAAGGCATTTTTCCAAGGTAAAACCTAATAACAAGGTAGCTTGTTGTGATCTAACTATTTCCTATGTCAATATGGTGGATCTAACACCTTGTGGTGTGTTTGGTTCAGGTCGAAACCACCTAGAATTTCCCTTGCATTTTTAAGGTGATTTTTGCCTTAAATCTTACATTAATTATTCCTTATGGTTAAGCTCAAGCTTGGAGTATAACCATATCTTGTTTTTGTGTATTAAACATGTCTAAATCAAGTGGTGAATTTTCCTACAAGTGACCGAGCTCATACAAGGATTAATCAAGGTATAAACACCTTAAACTTATGATTTTTATAATTTCTAAGCATATATATATATGGCCGAGAGTGAAATTATATATATAGGTCATATTGACCTAAAAATGGAAAAAAAATGGCTAAGATAAATTAAGCTAGTCATTTAAGAGATTTAATTAACATAATGGTCAAATTATGACATTATGTGGAAAAATAATTAAACCATGGTGAGGCCAAAAATATATGCTATATTTTGAGACCTTTATTGTGTAATTTATTTTGCAAGTTCAAGGTTGTAATAAGGCCATGTCATTAGGCCATTTTAATTTAAGTTTATAAGCTTATTTAGTTTCATTTATGCTTATAATTAAAATTGGGGCCAATTCGTAATTACTAGGAAATTAGAAAGTCGTGGGCTTAATTTAGAGTAATTTAGGGTTTTTAAATTAATTTAATAAAATTATAACATTTTATAAAGTTTTGGGTCAAAATTGTAAAAATAGAAGTATATGTTATTATTAGTGATTAAACCGAAAAATTGGTTCCCATTTGGGTATTTAGGAGTTAAAGTGGACCATCTAGGAGACTTGACCAAGTTGGAAAATTTAAGAAAATTAAAATACTATCTTATAATAAGATATTTATTAAATTGTGAAAGATTTATAAAAGATGGGGTTATAATGTAATTTCCGAAAAATTGGGGTACTAAATGGAATTTAGAATAGTCCTAAGTTATTAGGAATTTTTAGAAGTTTATTTGGTTAAATTTGGAGTTTATATGAATTATATAAGTTAACATATGGTATTTTATAACATTGTGACAAATGGGTAACAAAGGGGTGAAAACCGAGATTTAAAGGAAATATAAGGTTAGGAATAATATTTATAACCTTTTGGTATAGTTTGGTAATTTTTGAAATGGTATATAAGGTTTAGAAAGATATATGTATAATATATGGTTTTAAGGGAATTAGAAAACTATGTATTATAAATTGGGATGGAATTGTGATTTATAGAATTTAGTGGTGTATAATGGAAACCGAAAATATAAGGGGCCATTTGGTATTTTATAAACAAAATATGACTATAGGTTTAATTGTTTTAAATGACTTAAATGTCATAAGATATGTTATATAACAATAACGTAACATTATATTAATTAAGTGGTGGGTTTCGTAAATATTTAAGAACATAGGTGCTGTTCGGAAATATTAACATTTTTTTAAATGGAATTCATAATATGGTTTTAATGTTATAAGAATTATAACATTTATAATATAAGAGGTATTCATTAGAAAGAATGAATATATATTATAAGACTTACCATATAAGGAATAGTTCCATAAAACATACAATAAATAAATATATGTTATGGTGGAAAAATATAATATGGTTTAATGACCAGTGTTCATAATTAAGAATGACATATGATAAAAGGGAAAAGAGTTACAAACATTAGATGTGGAATTCTAATGTTAGGAGTACACGTGGGATAATAAGAATTTATACATTCAAAGTATTGTTTACAAATGAATTATACCACGTCGAATTTTTAAAAAAAAAGAGACAAACCTTAGAAAATAAATACTAAGGTGAGATGCATAGTGCATGATAAAGGATCACACATGCAATAATGAAATAAACTATACGACATACAAGGGTGAGTTAAGTCACATGCGATAACGAGTTCAACAATAAGTATATTAATATACAAGGCAACTACGCATGTAATATAACACTTTTCCAATCTCGAGTTAAACCTAAAACCCGACAAATATTGATAGCTAATAACGGGGGGTAACCGGGAGTTATTAGTGACGGTACGGGGTACCGTAGGGTCGTGTTGTTATACGGTATGCTAATCAGTAGCATTATGTATTGTTTAGACTGTTAGAGACTACACAAGGAGCATAGGATCTTGCTGATTCATACTCCACCGTAATACATCAGGGTGAACGGTATGTTGTTATGTGTCTCTGATTGTCTCTGAGGGCTTCCTCAGTTCAGACTTCTGTGTGATCTGTGATAAGATTGTTTGTCTGAATGATTAATTAAATTGCATAAACTGTATATTATAGCTGCTTATTATTACATTGTTGAGTTAAACGTATCGGTTCGTATATATGGACCAATATATATAAAACGAACTAGCGGCTATGGTGCTATCTTATATGAAATATAAGGATCGTCAGAAAAACGTTGTAGCACTAGGATAATAGATATATGATAAGTGTCCAAATGAGCATGATTTATAGGTGTATTTCATATTAATATTAGCACTTTTCTTGCTCATTTCTCCACTTCGGTTAGTTTTCCTCCAGTTTATGTTTTATTGTTTATCTCACAAATTTATTGTTTAAACATGAGGAAAACCTAGCTGGGAGTAAAGTAGACGAAGAAGAGACGAACACATAGACGCAAACGGCTCAGGAAACGGAGTGCAAACGAAGAATCTAGAGCCGGTCAAAGTTCGAAAGGAAAATAGGCCACGGTCAAGTTGCAACCGCCCGAGAAGAGGCGGTCCAGATTCCGCCTTCACACCGCCCATAATGGGGCGGTCCTCTCTATAGCACCGCCCATAAGAGGCGGTCAAGACATGGGCAAACCGCCCATAATGAGGCGGTCAGACATGGGCAACCGCCCATAATGAGGCGGTCAAGACATGGGCCAACCGCCCATTTAGAGGCGGTCGCACAAGGAACTGCCTGTTAAGGAGGCGGTTCTGATTAATATCAGTCGCGAGCTATCTTCTTCGCCCGTCTTCGTCTGCAACTCGCGCTGGCAACTCGTCCACTGTCGCCGGCGCCTACCTTATTTCGCTCCCCGTCTCCAACTCCTGTCCCCTGCAATCAATGCTCCACAGTGAGCAATCAATGAGCTCGATCCCTCACGCGTCGTTCTTCTACATCTGCATCAAATTTGTACGGATCCAAACCTCTATATAAACCCACGCAACTTCACCACAAAATCATCATATCAACCAATCGATCCACGACCACTTCACCACCATCTCATTTTCTCTTCTCCCGCCTTCTCCATTTTATTTTTTTTTACAGTCCACCAATTCACCTCTAGCCTACGTACACAAAATAGCAGAGTGAGACGGAGTGATTACGGATGATTTCTATATTCTCGTCTCTACTTATCTATTTAATATGTTAGGCTAGTTTACGTTTACTCTGGGAATAGTTATTATGTATCTGTACTAATTATGCAATATTTCTACTGGTTTATTTATATACAGTTTGTTACGCTTAAAGGTTCACGCACCTTTTTAATAGATCTCGCGAATTTATTAAATTGCTTTCCTAAATCTATTTTGATCAGACCGGTGATAAATAGACAGGTTAATTAAGGCGTAAAACTGGAGGAAACTTGTTATGATTTAATAAGTTAGTATTCAGTTGCAAATGTAATTCCTCAATACTCCTCTGCCGTTCGCAGGCTTTTGCTTGAACCTTGATTAGAACCTTGCATTACAGGTGAACGAGTTCTTATGAGGCTATGACTTAGTCCTTAAGATAATTACGGGAACCTTGCCAAATTATTAAACCAGTAGAGATAGCTTAATTATGCAGATTGTATTAACCTGACCCAGAGTTCCATTTTATTTATCTGTCAACTTAGTTTATTTTATCTTTTCTTTTTATTTTATTTACAAGTCAATTAATCCCCCCTCCTGTGACACGCTTAGGTACTATTATATGTATATTATCCCACGGTTCGCATCCGGTTGCTTACATTTTCACTATACTACTGCGACCGGGATTTATTTGCAGCCCGACGTTTATTTTTGGGTTTTAATTTCTTTCTTTATGTTAATTATACCTGTTCTAACCACTCACTTTATAACAGTCTGCAAAATGGCGCCGTTGCCGGGGACTAGTTTATTCTAGTCCCTAAGCCCCGGATTATTCACTTGTATTATTAGAATATTTTGTTTATATTATTTTTGTTTGTTGTTTATATTTATTATCTTTTATATTTTGTTTATATTATTATTATGTTTGTTTCTAATCATTTTATTTTCTAATCTTTTTCAGTAGTTTTGTTTTATACAGAAAAAACAAAAAAAAAACTCTATATGTGGCAAATGGAAGAAGCGTTTGAATATTGGCAGGATTTATACTGCTCCGAATGTGCGGGAGCTCATGATTTTGAGGATTGTCTCATAGTCCAAGAGCAACTCTGGTTAGAAGATCAACCAGACTACCTGGAGAGAATCGCTCAACTACTAGAGCAATCAATGAGCGAAACAGTTCAAGAGGTAGAACACCCCACTACAGACGAGCCATTCATAGAGACCCCTCCCTCTAAAATCAATTACCATTATCTTCCATCCTTCTCTATAATATACCCAGACAATGAGGATACTTACATCCTCAAAAATGAAGAGAAGGAATTGCCATCACCTCCCGCCAACATCCAAAAACGCCACTATCACCTTCGAAGAATCATTTCTTTCTGAAGATGATTTTAATCAGCGTTCTTTCTAAAGCCTCACCTACAAGAGGAGGATATTTTCATCCTCCAAATTGAGGAAGAAAAATCATCTCCGCCGGGTCTTCTGTTAGAACTACGTTCCCGCAATACCTCCTCAAACACCAGATTTTGTGGAGTATTAATTTTCTTATTTTATATGCCGGGTAACGTTTTGTTTTGATCCAGGATAACAAGCAGGCGTCTAGCCAAAGACGTTAAAGAAGGGCAGCTTCCTGGGAGGCAACCCGGGTGTACTTTTATTTAATTTGCTTTTTAGCTCTTTTAAATTTTCAGGTTCTCTTAAATTTTATTTTTGCTAACTTTTAACCCCGTTTTTAGTATGGTTGCTCCTAGTGTCTTATGCAGGTGCACCTCCATATGGACACCGCGACCAAGCTACGCTACTTGAGGCTGAAGCTCAAGTGTGGGGGAACTCCTATAAACAAAGCAAAAATAAAATCAGGGGAGTACCAGTTTCTTTAATATGCTTTTATTTAAATAAAACTGCAGAGGAGCGTTTATGTGCTTAATTGTTATTTGTGATCTTTGTGTATCTCTATTTTATCTACTTACCGAAAAGGTCTTCTAAGACCTTCCCTTGTTTTTCTAGTGAACAATGAGGACATTGTTCAATTTAAGTGTGGGGGAGTGTGCCCTTTTCGGTAACATTTTGTGCTTAAATGTTTAATCTCTCTCCTTATCATGCGTTTGTCCAATTCAAATATTATGGACCCTTTATATGTGGTTGTTCTCTTTAAAATAAGTACTGTTATGAATTGTAGGATAAATGGTACAAATTTTAAAATTTTGATTACTTTTGAGGAGCATTTTATATGCGGTGTGACCAAATAATCTGCAAATGGTTGGATTTTATTGCTCAGGGTTTCTTTCTGTCTTCTCTCTTAGGGATTGCTAAGAGGTACTTCTCTGTTAAAAAAAAAAGAGAAAGAAAAATATAATAAGGGACTAGCGAGACACCATTGGTAACCAACAAGAGAGTTGAGTGTTCTTAATACAAAGGCGTGATGCCTATATTTTCTCATCTCTTATGCAAAAGTGAAACAAATGCATGAATCTATTTTTCCTTTTGTTTTCTCCTCAAATGCCCGTTCTTGAGAGAAGTTGGCCATGGTAAAAGTTCTCAGAGTCACCTAAAAGAAACATTGAAGTACCTTGGATCATACCCCGAACTCTATATTTTATTTTTACCCTGAGCACACCTATGCCACCAGCAGTTAATTTTTCACACTCCTCAATAAGTTAAAAAGATCATGTTTATCCTACCCTTCATAATAATATTTGTTAGTATTGAGCATTCCCTACTTACTTGGGTACGTGATTTGCTTGAGGACAAGCAAAAAGATAAGTGTGGGGGTGTGATAAGTGTCCAAATGAGCATGATTTATAGGTGTATTTCATATAATATTAGCACTTTTCTTGCTCATTTCTCCACTTCGGTTAGTTTTCCTCCTTTATGTTTTATTGTTTATCTCACAAATTTATTGTTTAAACATGAGGAAAACCAAGCTGGGTAAAGTAAACGAAGAGACGAACACATAGACGCAAACGGCTCAGGAAACGGAGTGCAAACGAAGAATCTAGAGCCGGTCAAAGTTCGAAGGAAAATAGGCCACGTTCAAGGTTGCAACCGCCCGAGAAGAGGCGGTCAGATTCCCCTTCACACCGCCCATAATGGCGGTCCTCTCTATAGGCAACCGCCCATAATGAGGCGGTCAAGACAGGGCAACCGCCATAATGAGGCGGTCAAGACATGGGCAACCGCCCCATAATGAGGCGGTCAAGCATGGCAACCGCCCATTTAGAGGCGGTCAGCACAAGGAAACTGCCTGTTAAGGAGGCGGTTCTGATTAATATCAGTCGCGAGCTATCTTCTTCGCCCGTCTTCGTCTGCAACTCGCGCTGCAACTCGTCCACTGTCGCCGGCGCCTACCTATTTCGCTCCCCGTCTCCAACTCCTGTCCCCTGCAATCAATGCTTCAATCAGTGAGCAATCAATGAGCTCAATCCCCACGCGTCGTTCTTCTACATCTGCAATCAAATTTGTACGGATCCAAACCTCTATATAAACCCACGCAACTTCACCACAAAAATCATCATATCAACCAATCGATCCACGACACTTCACCCCATCTCATTTCTCTTCTCCCGCCTTCTCCATTTTATTTATTTACAGTCCACCAAATTCACCTCTAGCCCTACGTACACAAAATAGCAGAGTGAGACGGAGTGATTACGGATGATTTCTATTATTCTCGTCTCTACTATCTATTTAATATGTTAGGCTAGTTTACGTTTACTCTGGGAATAGTTATTATGTATCTGTATTAATTATGCAATATTTCTACTGGTTTATTTATATACAGTTTGTTACGCTTAAAGGTTATCACGCACCTTTTTAATAGATCTCGCGAATTTATTAAATTGCTTTCCTAAGTCTATTTTGATCAGACCGGTGATAAATAGACAGGTTAATTAAGGCGTAAAACTGGAGGAAACTTGTTATGATTTAATAAGTTAGTATTCAGTTGCAAATGTAATTCCTCAATACTCCTCTGCCGTTCGCAGGCTTTTGCTTGAACCTTGATTAGAACCTTGCATTACAGGTGAACGAGTTCTTATGAGGCTATGACTTAGTCCTTAAGATAATTACAGGAACCTTGCCAAATTATTAAACCAGTAGAGATAGCTTAATTATGCAGATTATATTAACCTGACCCAGAGTTCCATTTTATTTATCTGTCAACTTAGTTTATTTTATCTTTTCTTTTTATTTATTTTACAAGTCAATTAATCCCCCCTCTTGTGACACGCTTAGGTACTATTATATGTATATTAGTCCCACGGTTCGACATCCGGTTGCTTACATTTTCACTATACTACTGCGACCGGGATTTATTTGCAGCCCGACGTTTATTTTTGGGTTTTAATTTCTTTCTTTTATGTTAATTACACCTGTTCTAACCACTCACTTTATAACGTCTGCAAAATGGCGCCGTTGCCGGGGACTAGTTTATTCTAGTCCCTAAGCCCCGGATTATTCACTTGTATTATTAGAATATTTTGTTTATATTATTTTTGTTTGTTGTTTATATTTATTATCTTTTATTTTTGTTTATATTATTATTATGTTTGTTTCTAATCATTTTATTTTCTAATCTTTTTCAGTAGTTTTGTTTTATACAGAAAAACACAAAAAAAAAACTCTATATGTGTGGCAAATGGAAGAAGCGTTTGAATATTGGCAGGATTTATACTGCTCCGAATGTGGGGGAGCTCATGATTTTGAGGATTGTCTCATAGTCCAAGAGCAACTCTGGTTAGAAGATCAACCAGACTACCTGGAGAGAATCGCTCAACTACTAGAGCAATCAATGAGCGAACAGTTCAAGAGGTAGAACACCCCACTACAGACGAGCCATTCATAGAGACCCCTCCCTCTAAAATCAATTACCGCTATTTCCATCCTTCTCTATAATATACCCAGACAATGAGGATACTTACATCCTCGAAAATGAAGAGAAGGAATTGCCATCACCTCCCGCCACCATATCCAAACAAAACGCCACTATCACCTTCGAAGAATCATTTTCTCTGAAGATGATATAACAGCGTTCTTTCTATAAGCCTCACCTACAAGAGGAGGATGTTTTCATCCTCCAATTGAGGAAGAAAATCATCACCGCCGGGTCTTCTGTTAGAACTACGTTCCCGGCAGTACCTCCTCAAACACCAGATTTTGTGGAGTATTAATTTTCTTATTTTATATGCCGGGTAACGTTTTGTTTTGATCCAGGATAACAAGCAGGCGTCTAGCCAAAGACGTTAAAGAAGGGCAGCTTCCTGGGAGGCAACCCGGGTGTACTTTTATTTTATTTGCTTTTTAGCTTTTTAATTTTCAGGTTCTCTTTAAATTTTATTTTTGCTAACTTTTAACCCCGTTTTTAGTATGGTTGCTTCTAGTGTCTTATGCAGGTGCACCTCCATGTGGACACCGCAACCAAGCTACGCTACTTGAGGCTGAAGCTCAAGTGTGGGGGAACTCCTATAAACGAAGCAAAAATAAATCAGGGGAGTACCAGTTTCTTTAATTTGCTTTTATTTAAATAAAAACTGCAGAGGAGCGTTTATGTGCTTAATTGTTTATTTGTGATCTTTGTGTATCTCTATTTTATCTACTTACCGAAAAGGTCTTCTGAAACCTTCCCTTGTTTTTCTGGTGAACAATGAGGACATTGTTCAATTTAAGTGTGGGGGAGTGTGCCCTTTTCGGTGACATTTTGTGCTTAAATGTTTAATCTCTCTCCTTATCATGCGTTTGTCCAATTCAAATATTATGGACCCTTTATATGTGGGTTGTTCTCTTTAAGAATAAATACTGTTATGAATTGTAGGATAAATGGTACAAATTTTAAAATTTTGATTACTTTTGAGGAGCATTTTATATGCGGTGTGACCAAATAATCTGCAAATGGTTGGATTTTATTGCTCAGGGTTTCTTTCTGTCTTCTCTCTTAGGGATTGCTAAGGGGTACTTCTCTGTTAAAAAAAAAAAGAGAGAAAGAAAAATAATAAGGGACTAGCGAGACACCATTGGTAACCAACAAAGAGAGTTGAGTGTTCTTAAATACAAAGGCGTGATGCCTACATTTTCTCATCTCTTATGCAAAAGTGAAACAAATGCATGAATCTATTTTTCCTTTTGTTTTCTCCTCAATGCCCGTTCTTGAGAGAAGTTGGCCATGGTAAAAGTTCTCAGAGTCACCTAAAAGAAACATTGAAGTACCTTGGATCATACCCCGGAACTCTATATTTTATTTTTACCCTGAGCACACCTATGCCACCAGCAGTTAATTTTTCACACTCCTCAATAAGTTAAAAAGATCATGTTTATCCTACCCTTCATAATATATTTGTTAGTATTGAGCATTCCCTACTTACTTGGGTACGTGATTTTGCTTGAGGACAAGCAAAAAGATAAGTGTGGGGTGTGATAAGTGTCCAAATGAGCATGATTTATAGGTGTATTTCATATATAATATTAGCACTTTTCTTGCTCATTTCTCCACTTCGGTTAGTTTTCCTCTAGTTTATGTTTTATTGTTTATCTCACAAATTTATTGTTTAACATGAGGAAAACCAAGCTGGGAGTAAAGTAGACGAAGAGACGAACACATAGACGCAAACGGCTCAGGAAACGGAGTGCCAACGAAGAATCTAGAGCCGGTCAAAGTTCGAAGGAAAATAGCCACGGTCAAGGTTGCAACCGCCCGAGAAGAGGCGGTCAGATTCCGCCTCACACCGCCCATAATGGGGCGGTCCTCTCTATAGGCAACCGCCCATAATGAGCGGTCAAGACATGGCAACCGCCCATAATGAGGCGGTCAAGACATGGGCAACCGCCCATAATGAGGCGGTCAGACATGGGCAACCGCCCATTTAGAGGCGGTCAGCACAAGGAAACTGCCTGTTAAGGAGGCGTTTCTGATTAATATCAGTCGCGAGCTATCTTCTTCGCCCGTCTTCGTCTGCAACTCGCGCTGTAACTCGTCCACTGTCGCCGGCGCCTACCTTATTTCGCTCCCCGTCTCCACTCCTGTCCCCTGCAATCAATGCTTCAATCAGTGAGCAATCATGAGCTCAATCCCTCACGCGTCGTTCTTCTACATCTGCAATCAAATTTGTACTTCCAAACCTCTATATAACCCACGCAGCTTCACCACAAAAAATCATCAATATCAACCAATCGATCCACGACCACTTCACCACCATCTCATTTCTCTTCTCCCGCCTTCTCCATTTTATTTATTTTACAGTCCACCAAATTCACCTCTAGCCCTACGTACACAAAATAGCAGAGTGAGACGGAGTGATTACGGATGATTTCTATTATTCTCGTCTCTACTTATCTATTTAATATGTTAGGCTAGTTTACGTTTACTCTGGGAATAGTTATTATGTATCTGTACTAATTATGCAATATTTCTACTGGTTTATTTATATACAGTTTGTTACGCTTAAAGGTTATCACGCACCTTTTTAATAGATCTCGCGAATTTATTAAATTGCTTTCCTAAATCTATTTTGATCAGACCGGTGATAAATAGACAGGTTAATTAGGCGTAAAACTGGAGGAAACTTGTTATGATTTAATAAGTTAGTATTCAGTTGCAAATGTAATTCCTCAATACTCCTCTGCCGTTCGCAGGCTTTTGCTTGAACCTTGATTAGAACCTTGCATTACAGGTGAACGAGTTCTTATGAGGCTATGACTTAGTCCTTAAGATAATTACAGGAACCTTGCCAAATTATTAAACCAGTAGAGATAGCTTAATTATGCAGATTATATTAACCTGACCCAGAGTTCCATTTTATTTATCTGTCAACTTAGTTTATTTTATCTTTTCTTTTTATTTTATTTACAAGTCAATTAATCCCCCCTCCTGTGACACGCTTAGGTACTATTATATGTATATTAGTCCCACGGTTCGACATCCGGTTGCTTACATTTTCACTATACTACTGCGACCGGGATTTATTTGCAGCCCGACGTTTATTTTGGGTTTTAATTTCTTTCTTTTTGTTAATTTACCTGTTCTAACCACTCACTTTATAACGTCTGCAAATGGCGCCGTTGCCGGGGACTAGTTTATTCTAGTCCCTAAGCCCCGGATTATTCACTTGTATTATTAGAATATTTTGTTTATATTATTTTTGTTTGTTGTTTATATTTATTATCTTTTATTTTTGTTTATATTATTATTATGTTTGTTTCTAATCATTTTATTTTCTAATCTTTTCAGTAGTTTTGTTTTATACAGAAAAACAAAAAAAAACTCTATATGTGGCAAATGGAAGAAGCGTTTGAATATTGGCAGGATTTATACTGCTCCGAATGTGCGGGAGCTCATGATTTTGAGGATTGTCTCATAGTCCAAGAGCAACTCTGGTTAGAAGATCAACCAGACTACCTGGAGAGAATCGCTCAACTACTAGAGCAATCAATGAGCGAAACAGTTCAAGAGGTAGAACACCCCACTACAGACGAGCCATTCATAGAGACCCTCCCTCTAAAATCAATTACCATTATCTTCCATCCTTCTCTATAATATACCCAGACAATGAGGATACTTACATCCTCAAAAATGAAGAGAAGGAATTGCCATCACCTCCCGCCACCACATCCAAACAAAACGCCACTATCACCTTCGAAGAATCATTTCTTCTGAAGATGATTTAATCAGCGTTCTTTCTATAAGCCTCACCTACAAGAGGAGGATATTTCATCCTCCAATTGAGGAAGAAAAATCATCTCCGCCGGGTCTTCTGTTAGAACTACGTTCCCGGCAATACCTCCTCAAACACCAGATTTTGTGGAGTATTAATTTTCTTATTTTATATGCCAGGGTAACGTTTTGTTTTGATCCAGGATAACAAGCAGGCGTCTAGCCAAAGACGTTAAAGAAGGGCAGCTTCCTGGGAGGCAACCCGGGTGTACTTTTATTTAATTTGCTTTTTAGCTCTTTTAAATTTTCAGGTTCTCTTTAAATTTTATTTTTGCTAACTTTTAACCCCGTTTTAGTATGGTTGCTCCTAGTATCTTATGCAGGTGCACCTCCATATGGACACCGCGACCAAGCTACGCTACTTGAGGCTGAAGCTCAAGTGTGGGGGAACTCCTATAAACGAAAGCAAAAAAAAATCAGGGAGTACCAGTTTCTTTAATATGCATTTATTTAAATAAAAACTGCAGAGGAGCGTTTATGTGCTTAATTGATTATTTGTGATCTTTTGTGTATCTCTATTTTATCTACTTACCGAAAAGGTCTTCTGAGACCTTCCCTTGTTTTTCTAGTGAACAATGAGGACATTGTTCAATTTAAGTGTGGGGGAGTGTGCCCTTTTCGGTAACATTTTGTGCTTAAATGTTTAATCTCTCTCCTTATCATGCGTTTGTCCAATTCAAATATTATGGACCCTTTATATGTGGTTGTTCTCTTTAAGAATAGTACTGTTATGAATTGTAGGATAAATGGTACAATTTTTAAAATTTTGATTACTTTTGAGGAGCATTTTATATGCGGTGTGACCAAATAATCTGCAAATGGTTGGATTTTATTGCTCAGGGTTTCTTTCTGTCTTCTCTCTTAGGGATTGCTAAGAGGTACTTCTCTGTTAAAAAAAAAGAGAGAAAGAAAAATATAATAAGGGACTAGCGAGACACCATTGGTAACCAACAAAGAGAGTTGAGTGTTCTTGAATACAAAGGCGTGATGCCTATATTTTCTCATCTCTTATGCAAAAGTGAAACAAATGCATGAATCTATTTTCCTTTTGTTTTCTCCTCAAATGCCCGTTCTGAGAGAAGTTGGCCATGGTAAAAGTTCTCAGAGTCACCTAAAAGAACATTGAAGTACCTTGGATCATACCCCGAACTCTATATTTTATTTTTACCCTGAGCACACCTATGCCACCAGCAGTTAATTTTTCACACTCCTCAATAAGTTAAAAAGATCATGTTTATCCTACCCTTCATAATATATTTGTTAGTATTGAGCATTCCCTACTTACTTGGGTACGTGATTTTGCTTGAGGACAAGCAAAAGATAAGTGTGGGGTGTGATAAGTGTCCAAATGAGCATGATTTATAGGTGTATTTCATATATAATATTAGCACTTTTCTTGCTCATTTCTCCACTTCGGTTAGTTTTCCTCCAGTTTATGTTTTATTGTTTATCTCACAAATTTATTGTTTAAACATGAGGAAAACCTAGCTGGGAGTAAAGTAGACGAAGAGACGAACACATAGACGCAAACGGCTCAGGAAACGGAGTGCAAACGAAGAATCTAGAGCCGGTCAAAGTTCGAAGGAAAATAGGCCACGGTCAAGGTTGCAACCGCCCGAGAAGAGGCGGTCAGATTCCGCCTTCACAACCGCCCATAATGGGGCGGTCCTCTCTATAGGCAACCGCCCATAATGAGGCGGTCAAGACATGGGCACCGCCCATAATGAGGCGGTCAAGACATGGGCAACCGCCCATAATCACTACTAGAAAAACAACAATTACCGACCACAAATTACCGACCACTAATGATAGTCGGTAATTACCGACTAATTACCGACAAGATGCCAACCAAATTGAACCACCATTGGTGGAGAGAATTAACACCACTTACCGACTAAATACCGACTAACTTTTTACCGACGAAAATTTTTCGTCGGTAACTGTCATGAAAAACCAGCGGGAGTATTGGCGCCACTTAGCGAGACACTGTTTAATAGTTAACAAAAAGCACTATTTAACTTAAATAAAGTTCTTTGTTATTACCGACGATTGATGGGGGTGGCGGTCGGTAATGTTGCTATAACCTGAAGAGAAATATTTTATCGTTCCTATCCTTTCATCTTCCCCCCGACCTGCCAAAACAATGTTTCAAACAGGTTCTCCCTTGGTCCCTCCCGCGTAGCCAAAATCAGAGCTTCAAATCGACTGGTGGCGCTCCAAAATTAGAGCATCAAATCGTCTGGTAACGCTCTAACTCTTCTCTCCGCCTTCCCCGACAAATAATTCTTCTCTCCTCTGCCCTAGCACGTTCTTCTCTCCTCGGTCCCCTCCCGCGCGGATACGACACTGTTTTACTACTACGACCGGGATTCGTTTGCAGCCCGACGTTTAATTTGAGTTTTTAATTTTCTTTTCTTTTATTTTACACCAGTTAACCACTCAGATAACACCTCTGCAAATTGGCGCCGTTGCCGGGGAGATTGATTCCATCAATTTCCCTAGTTTCCGGTATTTCACTCGCTATATTATAATAATCTGTTAATACTATTAAATTGTTTAATCTTGACATCTGAATTGGACATCTGACTTGGGACATCTGAATTGGACATCTAACTTCGGACATCTGACTTTGGACATCTTAATATTTTTGTTATTATTTCTGTCTGTATTTAATTCCATTGTCATTTCTCTTCTCCATTGTCCCTAACTACTAACTTAAAATTTCCTGTCATTTCTTTCCATTGTCCTTAACATTTCATTTCTCCTTGTCCTTAACATTAATTTCCATTGTCCTTAACATTTAATTTCCATTGTCCTTTAAATTTTTGTATACTACCTACTAACTTATAATGCCCTTAGTATACTAACTCCTAACTTAATTTTCTGTCATTTCTTTCCATTGTCATTTCAATTTTCTGTCATTTTACTCTTGTTAAAAAAATACAAAAAAAAATATACATCAGTGTTGTTTAACTAACGTTTATCAGCCTAACCAATATCTCTGCCTTTCTTATTCTATTTACTAATTAATTCCACAGTTTTCTGACAAACCACAATTATCTTCTGTGCATGCCAAATACTCAACCCAAGCTCTCCAACACCAATCAGTCCGAGCCCCCGAACCCGAGCGCACTTTATTACCTAGCAAGCAAAGAAACCTGAGAAATCAAGCCATGGCCAATAACGAATATAAATGAAATGGAAACCATGCAAATCAGATGACCAGAACACGTGCTCTCTCTGACTACCACCAACCGAATACCGCGAAGGAAGAGCATCAGCCATAGTTCTCCCTGAACTAACACCACAAGAAGCCGGACGATGGGTTTTCAAAACCCACTACATCACCGCCGTCCGGGATCCGGGATCTAGGCAAGTTTAGTGGAGCGAACCCAGATGAAGGTCACACCTTGAAATAGCTTGTTTTGATCACCAAGGACTAGTGGAGTCCCTCTTGATTCATGCCCAAGTCTACTTTGAGACTTCACAGGTAATCATCCATTTTATAACCTTAAAACACATTTTTAACCTAGGGTTCATTCCTTAAGGTTAGTGTATTGTTTAGCACTCATGTGAGTCATTTAATATTGATTAGAACATTGGCAAAGGAAATTAGAATGGTGGCCGAGATTCCCAAGGGAAGAGCCTAAGGAGAAACTTGAGAGAACACTTGAGAAAAACAAGGTAAATTGCTTACCTAATGGTGGTTTAGGTTTGAAGGATGAGTTTTAGGTGAGTACAATGTAGCTTAAAGCTTGCATTCAGTAATGAGTTATATAATTTAGGAAAAGGAATTTAAACAAGCTTGTGAACTTGTGACTAAGGAGCCTGGGAATGAGTTAGTGATATAAGTTGAAGATGGATTTTAAGAGCATTATAACTACTATGAGATTGATGGGTGTATTTGCAGGTTGAAAGCTTTTATATGTGGGAAATTCAGTGTTTAAGTTTAAGTTATTTAAATGGCCTAAGAGCCATGTCATTTAAGAGCCTTAGTGCTATGCAATTTAAGATTATCGCACTATATTGAGTTGTTTGAATGAGTTGATTTGGGTGAGAAAACAAGATGAGAAAGGACTTGATGTGTGTGAGTTGGTTGAATGAGGAAAACAGTGCATTTGGGCATGATAAATACTAGGGAAGCTATGGCAAAATTTGAGTAGAAAAACAAAGGGTTTAAGTGATGGTGAGTTAATATGCCCTAGGATTCACTAGGGATCATTCTGAGGAATTTGAGTGGAAATGAGTTTAACTAAGGAGTTCTGGAGGTTTAGAATGACCTAGAATTGTCTATGAGGAAATTAGAGTTTAGATGGGTATATGAACACACCAAAGTCATGTTAAGAGGAATGATAAGACTTGAGCAAAATTCGGATGATAATGTATAATGCTATAAGGTGATTTTGTGTGACTAGGGAATATAACAATGAGAGTTTTGGGAAGCTTGAGTAAGTAGTAAGAGATCGTGATGAACTAATGAGGTTCTAGTCTTGATGGTAAGGAATGGACTTGGAGGTGGAAGAGAAAAGTGTAAGAGAATGTTGTAAATTGTCAAGGAAAAAGACTAGGAATGTATAAGAGTGTATGATTATGAGAATGGTGTGTAAGTTAAGTAAAAGAGATGTAGATGTCTAAGGGGGACTAGGGGATCCAATGATTAATTTAAGCACAAAACCATAGTGAAGGAAGCTAGGAAAATTGTACAAAGTTTGAAGGAAAAATAGGTATAATGACTTGTAAGGAAGTAAGCAAGTGCTAGATTATATATAGCTATGAGAAGTGTGAATAAAGCAAATGGGTTGTGCATGATGATGCTTGAGGAGTAGTTATATTGGTGGAAAGGAAACACTTTGGTTAGTTGAAGTTTTAGACAAAGTTTACATGTTGGAAGTGTAAGGAAAATATTTACAAGTGTTAAGAGATTATGTGAGAAATTGGGTTATAAGGTTAGAGAAGGAATTGGACAAGTTTAAAGAGGTTATTTTGGTATTGGAACATGCCTAAGATCATGTATAAAGTTTGGGTGATTTATGGATGAAGAGAGCAAGTGCAAATGCACTTAGGAAAATAAAAAGGGCAAAAATCTGTAGCTGGTCCGGGACTTAAGTCCAGGGTAAAGTCCCGGACCAACCTAAAATTCATGCCGAGAGTTGCTTCAACCATAGGGTCCGGGACTTAAGTCCCATACAAAGTCCCGGACCACCACATTAAAACAGCCGAGAGTTTGAACCAGGTATAGGTCCGGGACTTAGGTTGAGGACAAGGTCCCGGACCACCCCAAAAATGGTGTATAAGCTTGGAAAATGTTAGGTAATGATGGGGATTGATAAGTATTGATATTATAAAATTATTAAGGACGTGTTTGGTGGGAACTAATGACAATTAAGTGGGTGAATAAGTATAAGAGACAATGAGAAATGATGCACTTAAAAGTCTAAGTTAAAACTGTAAGGATTTAGTGAGTATTAAATGGTGAACAAAGGTGGATAAGTAGGTTAGTAAGTTGGGACGAGTTAAGTAACTAATAACCTAAAACTGAATGAATGTTTTAGGACTTGTGAATTGGGACCCGGAAGGAGATTAAACAAGCAACCACCGACGGTGAACGGTACAGTTCTTCTTGTGACCTGCTTGCTAACGAGGTGTCCCTCGGCTTGTGTGCTATTTGTTTTTGTGTGCTCACTAAACAAGATAAAGCATGCAACCGGAACATTATTTTTATTGTATTGTTGTGTGATGTTTGAAAACTAACACAACTTACCGTGAGAACCTACTAACTAACGTTTAGTAAGGAATTGTGTGAGACTAAGGAACACTCCCTAATATTAGTTTGTTAATAACCGAAAGAGGTTAAACAAACAAACGTCGCATTGAGACTACTACTAACTTAACTTTGGGGGGGGGGAGTGAGAAATCCGGAATGGTACCGGCACATGTGTATTGGGGGAGGTCGGTATCCTTACCAGATACCGACTTCCAAATATGACTTGTCTTCAGACTCGTCGCCTAGAGTCGACATATAGACTCGACCTCCTCGGACTACTTGTTTTAGGAGGGAGGCATACTAAGATGGCGTGGGGGGATCTAGCCTACATCCCCAACAATTTAAGAATGTTGTTTATTGCCGGTAAGTGACCTGCTGCTGGCTAGGGTTAACCAGCCCTACGAAAATAACAACGAACTAAGGGCTAACCAGTTCTAATGAGAGAACGGTTGGTAAATATAAGATAAGGTTTAGATAAGTTGCAACCATTCCTATTTAAAGGATGGTTCGTATTATAAGACTAAGATAAGTACATCCATTCCTTTTTAAAGGATGGTTGTTTCTAAGACTATGATTGAGGTAAGATAAGGATGGACTAGGATTAAGAGGAAACATAACTTAAGGAGTTAAATAATTAACTCTCTAATTAAGGGAACGCATTTAAGTCGTTCATTATGTTTGAACTTTGATTGTTCATATTTCGATTGTTGTTTACTGCACTTTCTATTATGTTGTGCATCTAATCAACCTCCATGCTATCGACAATTAGTCGTCGTAGCCATGTTAGCTTGGGGGCCATGAGAGGATCGTACCAGCATTCGTGCTGACCCCCTTTGGGGGCTGTTTTTACTACACAGGTGAACGTCAGAGGCGGCCGTCACGAGAGTAAGATGGGGTTACAAGCGTTACGGGTTAAGTGTGGCCCACGAGTTGTGCATGTACACTCGTATGGCAATTTGAGTTAGTAAGATGTATAGGATGTGAGGGGATTGTAAGTAGGATATGTATTTGGCTAAGATTTGTATGTACTAATGTTCGGTATATTCTGTAGTCAGACCGTGGCAAGGTCCTGGAATGTATTTGAATCCACTGCAGAGTTTGTATATATGGTGATAAGTTTGTGATAACCACGATTGGATCGAGATGGGGTGTTACAAATTCACTTTGTACTGGATGCAGTCCTATTGTATGGGAACTGTGTATTTTAGTATCATTTTTACTTTTTTTGTAATGTGTTGTCACTTCAACCGGATTTATCAGTCATGTCTTACTCAAGGACAACAATAGAGGGGTATTCAATGTTTAAGTTGTGTACTAGTCATTGGGCATGTTAGTGACCGTTACCCTAATAGTAAAAAGAGAGTATGAGTGTTCGTCTAATTCGTCCATCACTTTTTGCTCTTAATATCTTTCCACTTACTCACATAGTGAAATCTTCATACCTTACGCCACAAGTTGATTTCAGTCATAAACTATTGTCCAATCTTCACTAAGAATGGCACACAGGAAGGAACTCTCACTCAAAGCACAAAATCCATCGAAAGAAAGCAAGTTTGGAAGACATCAAGAACCTCCATATCTAAAGTTTCATCCTCCAAATGTAAAATCTTAACGAGCAGGAAGATCCCGAAGATTATAATTCTAAGAAGTGATTCCTCATCATCTGACCGGTCGGAAGGCACAGATGTTCTCACTGACTTTGATGTAGACTCTGATTTCTTCAGAGAAATAGGGTCCAATAATTTCACTTACAACGATGAAGCCCTATTCAATGGTTACTCAACGCCAAATCCTAGATAATATCCCAACACCATTCAAAACCAGGTTAATGCATTAACTTCTGATTCAGAATCTATGACGAGGAAGAAGATCCCAGAGATTATAATTCTAAGTAGTGATTTCTCATCTTCTGACCGGTCGGAGGGCACAGATGTTCTCACCGACTTTGATGTAGACTTTGATTTCTTCAGAGAATAGGGTCCGACAATTTTACTTACAACAACGAAGCCCTATTCAATGGTTACTTAACGCCAACTCCTAGACAATATCCCAACATCATTCAAACCACCAGGTTAATGCATTAACTTCTTATGCAGAATCCATGACAAGGAAGAAGATCCCATAGATTATAATTATAAGCAGTGACTCGTCATCTTCGAACCGGTCGAAGGGCATAGATGATAGTAGAGACACCAATGCGCGCATTGATAGAACACACACATTCAAATTGGCTTCAAGACTCAACAAACTATTATAGGATGTACTTTGATTAATTAAGGCTAAGTGTTCTTTGTCTCTTTTTATTGTATCTTTACATTTGAACGTTACTATATTATGTAGCTCTACATTGTCAGGTCGTGCCTTAAGCAAGCACCCAAATAAAAATAATTAGTATCTAACTTTTGTACTAGATACAGTCATAGCCTGCTCCATGTTACCGTTTTAACCTAACTTGTCGCACTAGCCGTTGAACTAGCCGTTGGGCATGTCAGTGACCGTTACTTTTGTATTAACATTTTGATCTTATGATGGTATTTCGGTCCCGTGTGTTTTTTTCATAAAATGAGGATTACATAATCTATTCTCATTTAGTTATTTATTTGTAGGTAGTAAGAGAGGGATCATTATTGTTAATTCATTTCCTTTCCTTTGTTATTTATTTAATAGTTAGTAAAAGGGATTTTCATTTTCATTTTCTCTCATTTAACCCCTCTCTTTCTTGACATCCATCCCGACAGTTTTTTTCTTGTGTCTCTTCTCCCGTTGCGCTCTTCCTTCTCCCCTCAACTTCCATCTTTCTCCGTTTGATTTCTTGGCCGATTGAAAGTTTGTTTCGGTTTGTGGGAATTGCTGTAACATCCCTACTAATTCGGTTCCTAATAGTCCTATAAATGTCGCACACAATAATATCTCGCAGCGGTAAATAATAAACTATCGCCCTAATGGTGTCACTGTTATCACTCGCCCATACGGGTGATAACGAATTACCTGATAATCAACTTGCGAAACGTATTCCCGCAGTGACCACAAGAGATAGATAGTAGAACTTAAACAACTTAAAACAAATCTAACATCAACAATTATTACAGACCGTGAGCATCTAAACCAAATACACCTCGGTTAAACAACCCGAGTCCAAACACTTGAGTATCACACCGTACCAAGTCTAAACCAACTGTACTATCACAATAGTCACGCCTCGCTGCGACCCACCAGCTAATCACCTGAAATAAAGATGGTTTGTGGTATGGAATCAGCCCCTGCTGAGTATGTCATCACATGCCCCGTCATGCCCTCAAAGACCCCTCAATTATTTGGTCGAGTGCATGAGGTTCATTACATGCAATACCGTTTTAATATTTAAACTGTAAATCAATTAACAGTAATATCCATACAATAACACCAACCATCAACATATATAATATAACTACACGTATAACCAATGAACAACCAAGCGAAACAACGAGAATAATAAACAAGTACTAGTTCTCGTCCATGGTGTAGAAACCAATATCGTTCGCCACTGTATAATTCTCAACTGTATTATTTGTTCAGTCATACCTAGTGACAATGTCTCATTAAAACGACATGTCTCTAGTTACCCATATATTATGGCGGGTCACCCACGGCAGTAGCCACTCCAACGGTAGAGTCTCCGACCAACGGCCATTCTAGCTCACGGGAATTTTCTTGATTCTTGCGGACCCGTACGCGGACATCCTGGTATCGTTTTTGTGATCACAGCGCGCACCAAGAGCCACATCCTCTTGGCTTTACTTTCCTTCATTTAATTTAATTAATTATTCCATCGCATCGCATTACCAAATTTTCCTAACACATCAGACTAAGGTCATTAGTCCAATCCGGAGTCTGTAAACTCGGGATCCAGTGTTAGATACGAGAGCGCGTATAGAAAGGCCAATGCTCCGTATAAAAGTCTCGGATAATATGTATATTGCAGACGTTATATTTGTGAGTGGTTAGAACAGGTATAATTAACATAAAAGAAAGAAATTAAAACCCAAAAATAAACGTCGGGCTGCAAATAAATCCCGGTCGCAGTAGTATAGTGAAAATGTAAGCAACCGGATGTCGAACCGTGGGACTAATATACATATAATAGTACCTAAGCGTGTCACAGGAGGGGGATTAATTGACTTGTAATATAAAATAAAAAGAAAAGATAAAAAACTAAGTTGACAGATAAATAAAATGGAACTCTGGGTCAGGTTAATACAATCTGCATAATTAAGCTATCTCTACTGGTTTAATAATTTGGCAAGGTTCCCGTAATTATCTTAAGGACTAAGTCATAGCCTCATAAGAACTCGTTCACCTGTAATGCAAGGTTCTAATCAAGGTTCAAGCAAAAGCCTGCGAACGGCAGAGGAGTATTGAGGAATTACATTTGCAACTGAATACTAACTTATTAAATCATAACAAGTTTCCTCCAGTTTTACGCCTTAATTAACCTGTCTATTTATCACCGGTCTGATCAAAATAGATTTAGGAAAGCATTTAATAAATTCGCGAGATCTATTAAAAAGGTGCGTGATAACCTTTAAGCGTAACAAACTGTATATAAATAAACCAGTAGAAATATTGCATAATTAGTACAGATACATAATAACTATTCCCAGAGTAAACGTAAACTAGCCTAACATATTAAATAGATAAGTAGAGACGAGAATAATAGAAATCATCCGTATCACTCCGTCTCACTCTGCTATTTTGTGTACGTAGGCTAGAGGTGAATTTGGTGGACTGTAAAATAAATAAAATGGAGAAGGCGGGAGAAGAGAAATGAGATGGTGGTGAAGTGGTCGTGGATCGATTGGTTGATATTGATGATTTTTGTGGTGAAGTTGCGTGGGTTTATATAGAGGTTTGGATCCGTACAAATTTGATTGCAGATGTAGAAGAACGACGCGTGAAGGGATTGAGCTCATTGATTGCTCACTGATTGAAGCATTGATTGCAGGGGACAGGAGTTGGAGACGGGGAGCGAAATAAGGTAGGCGCCGGCGACAGTGGACGAGTTGCAGCGCGAGTTGCAGACGAAGACGGGCGAAGAAGATAGCTCGCGACTGATATTAATCAGAACCGCCTCCTTAACAGGCAGATTCCTGTGCTGACCGCCTCTAATGGGCGGTTGCCCATGTCTTGACCGCCTCATTCACTACTAGAAAAACAGTATTTACCGACCACCAAATTGGTCACTAAGTCATCGGTAAACGAAATTACCGACGACTACCGACCAATTTGGTCGTCGGTAATCCCCTCGTCGGTAATTCAAATGCCGACCAAAGGGAGCATGTCGTCGGTAATTACCGACGACTTGCCGACCGATACAGGTTCGGTAATTTTTTTTTAACCGACGAAATAGCGACAAATATATCCGTCATTGATTACCGACTATTTACCGACAACCTATTATTTTACCGACAAAATAGCGACACCATTGCAATTGGTTTGCTACCTTTTTCCAACTAATTACCGACCACATACCGACAAATACTAGACTAAAGGTTGGTAAATCATCGGTATTTTTTTTATTATTTTTTTTACGTTTTATGGCTTTAAAATATTGTCAACAGTAATAAAAAAACCATGAAATACAAAAATAAGATGCAAGATGGCACTACAGATTTGAGGTGATAAATAAATAAATTTTATTTAGAATTTATTGTATCACATATTATCATCCGTACAAAAAAGAAATAAATGAATACCACTCACACTATCACTCATACTATACAATATTGTATTGAAGAAACTCTAAAAGAGTTCCACGTTTCTAGTAGGTAAAACTATACAACTCTGATCCACCTCAAATTGACCGAGACTTCTCCCCACCCATCTTGGAAGAAGATACCGTCATCTCGCATTGTTAATCCCAATATCCATGAAGCACCATTGGGTTTTGAAGAGTTACTTTTGGAGGAAGCTTAAATTTCACATGGTCCGCAAATTTCTTTGGTATTGCCTGACAGAGAACAAAGAAAAACACAAAAATTTACAATGAACATCAGAGAATAAAAAAATAGACAAAGAACAAAAAGCTTCAATGATGTAACTACGACTACCAGAACAAGTGCTGTAACAGATTGTATATTCAGGTTGTATTGGCAGTTAAATAATGTATTATTTCTTATAACATGAATAGCATTACCAAATAACAGTATGGGGCATCAAATCATATTATAATCAGGCATAATAGTTAAATGGTGGGATACATGGAGGTTAAAACTGAAGCATATCTATGTATTAACAAGAAAACAGTCCTAATCAAGAAAACAGCAGCTGAAACATTTTTAATAATGTAGCCGGCATAATGCTCGGGTATGAACAAGAAACAGCAGCTGAATCACATAGAAACTGAGTAAAATTCAGAGTTAAAACATTCCTAAACAGCAGCAGCAGAAGGCAAGTACTACACTTTTTTTCTCAGTTCGAAGCAGTCCTAATCAAGGCTTTGAAATAGTCAACAAATTGATCTACAAACAAACTAATATGCGGTTAAACAAATTAAAGCAAAAGCAGAGCATGCACTTGACCATTAAAAACTGCCATATGAGACCCTGACCAGAGCAGCGAAAATTAATCCCAGAAAGATACAAATCATAAAACCATTAAAAACTGCCATATGCACTTGACCATTAAAAACTGCCATATAAGTCGTCAATCACAATTCTAGCTAACAGCACAATAAACCAGTTCAAATTGAAGTGGGAAACTTTAAAGTGCCTTTACCACTTTAGCATGGTGATACACATTCCCGTTAACCTAAAAAGTTGATCTACATGTCACTTTGCCTAAAGGCATAGATGCATTGTAAAAACAAATGGAATGACTAATATGCATAAGGAGAAATTACCAGTAATTCAGCTAATTCCATGCATTTTTCTTTCAAACGGTACTTAGTCATTCTTATATGCTTGGGAAGGGTTGACGCTTGAATGCTTTCCTCAATTTCAGTTATTAGACTGGAAATAATCCTGCAAAAAAAAAAAACAGAGCTGAGCTGAGCTGAGAAAAATAGAAGATGTATTTGCATCAATTAATTCCTAAAAAGAATTCTAGTCAAACTGAACTTAGAATGTTTCTTAAGAGTATCCCCTTGAAATGATTGTAGAAAATTGGACTATTATATGCTTTTGTGTACCTTTTCTCTAGCTCCCAACTACAACAATATCAAGGACAAATTTCAGAGCATCATAGCACTCCTTAACAGCAGATCACATCCAGAGATTGTCATTGGGACGGCTAGCAGATAGCTGGTAGCAGCTAGCTGAATTCTGACAACCAACCCAACATATATGATAATAAGTATTTTGATAGAAAGATATCACAATATATAAAAAATAGAAGAACTTAGTTGAAACGTTTGGACTATTATTATCCAATCAGTCAGTTAGTTGAAACAACAACAATCTATGTGGGGATGTATAATTATAATCACAGCAGCAACGCCAAGTCATTGTATTCAGCAGTAGCAGAGAAGAAGATGAAGCGGCAGATTTATTATTTGTAGGGATGGATAAGACAAGTAAAACTGGTGGAGTTGTCATCAATAAGAATTTTGTTTTGTTTATCTGCAGCAGAAGTTCTTACTTTTCTTATAACCCCCAGATCTTTTACATTGATTTGGTGTCGTGATTTGCCAAAATGTAAATTGTAGAGACAACTATATCGGCATAATATTCAGACAAATATATGGTTAGTACAACAACCACAGACAAATTAGCAAGAGGCCATGATACCCTTAGATTCTTGGTAAGATATAAAGAAAGCAACCTGCCAACTTTAAAGAAATTGTAAACCATTTACGACAGACCTGAGATAACATGTTGGGCTCTCTTGCACTCTTCAATATGCTGTTCCAGATATCACAGTGATCAATCCACAGAGTTCTGAAGCGATACTACTTGCACTTTGGCCAGAATAATCCTGCAGGCTAAATGGATTCAGCTACTAGATAAAAGCAAAACCTGTTGATGTGTTTGCAGACACCTATCCAGATTTTTTTTGTTTTGGGGGGGGGGGGGGAGGGGGGTGTGGGAGGGATTAAGATGTAGATAGATAGTCATGCCAGCTCATCGTTGCAAGTTTCAAGCAAACTAGAAGTGGTGCTACTAAACCTACCGATACTAAATTAAAACATGGTGGGGAACATGATGTTCCAGAGTGTCATAACGTCAGACACCATTATCAGTTTGGGAGAAAAGAACTTCATTGAATCTAACCAATACAGATTTTGAGCATTTTAAAAATACTTTTTCATAGCAACATAATCGTTACTAAAAATAATATAGATGGTAACAATTCTCTAGTCAATACCAATAATTTTACCTATAATATAGTTTCTACTACTAGATATTACTTAGACAAATATAACTAGAGAACAAGGAAGCAAGACAATTTTCTATCATGTCAAAACTCACAAATACATGTCGGATTTGCAAGTTCATATCTTTGAAAAGTTTAGTGAGCAAAAAACGCTGCTACATATCTTCGATAGAAAGAATCCATCAGGTTCGGCTGGAAGTGCAAATGAAAAATATAATCAATAAAAAGCTTATGTATTAAGCAACAAATCAGATTCACGTAAATGACCACTCTCAAATAAAGACAAATGACCATCTGATATTAAGGAGGTCTCTGACATTCAACAAGAAAAAGAAACGAAACATCTAAATCTACACATAAAATCATATTCACTTAAAAGCACACTCTTTTTCTTTTGAAGAATAACTCTTTGTTTCTATACACATATGGAAGCTGATCAGACACCTGGCGAGAGGATGGCCTTTCTGCTGGGTTAGTCTTGGTGCAGAGAAGTGCAATTTCAAGAACTTGAAGAGCTCCCCGTTCTTCTCAGCTGATCTACCTCTTAAATTATTTGCTTTTGATATACGAAGCAACTAAGATTCATAGTTGCTCGCCTTAATCATAATTAAATATGCAAGACTATCGATCCCCCTAAAACAATATATAACCTACGAATAAGGGTCCAAGCACATCATGTATACCACAACTAGGTAGTTCGTCCCCTTCCAAATCTTGGGTCTGCACCTCCTAGCTAAATCAGGATAAGTATTGTGATGCTCATTCTTACTTCTCTCTTTCCGTAATTAAAAGAGTTTAGCTGATCAAACAACTTAGCGCCTTTAAACACCACACGAACCTCTAGCGCTGCCATGGTTAGAGGATATCCTTTTCAGATATATAAGGCAAATTACCGATAAACACCCCACTGGGTAAGGGCAAGAGGTAAGGATTAATTCCCTAGCTGCTACTCCAAACAGATTGTTCGCTACCCATATAAATTCTCAAATCTCATAAACTAGGTCACTTATATCTCTCAAACAAAGACATTCAAGAGCTGGAAAATTTCTGAAACAACAATCAAGAGGCAAGTTAAGACTTCTAAAAAAATTATGGCCAACAACCTCCAACTATAAGCAAGCAGCGCACACATTCAAGAAATTAAACAGAAGCGAGCATTACAAGTTCAAATAGAAATTGAAGATGAAGATGTCATTAAGTTCTTCATTATCAAGCAAAGCAAGCATCGTAGTTTATTCTTGAAATTGAAGATGTCATTAAGCTCTACACGTAAATCGCCAGTAACACACGTTAATTAGGTTTTGCGATTCCATCCCTGATTGCTACACTGTGTCAATGCTCCTTAGTGCCCCAACTGAGCTATAGTGATTCTCTCTGTGCAATGTTTCAGGTTTGAATTCGCCGCACAGAGTAATGGAGATTAAAGGCGAGTCACAAGGAGGTTAGGGTTTCGAAATCATGCGGTAGATGGCGGTGAGGGGAAGAAGTGAAAGTAGTCGCTACTCGCTAGCCCGCTACCGAGGAGAAAGAACGTGCTAGGGCAGAGGAGAGAAGAATTATTTGTCGGGGAGGCGAGAGAAGAGTTAGAGCGTTACCAGACGATTTGATGCTCTAATTTTGGAGCGCCACCAGTCGATTTGAAGCTCTGATTTTGGCTACGCGGGAGGGACCAAGGGAGAACGTTTGAAACATTGTTTGGCAGGTCGGGGGGAAGATGAAAGGATAGGAACGATAAAATATTTCTCTTCAGGTTATAGCAACATTACCGACCGCCACCCCCATCAATCGTCGGTAATAACAAAGAACTTTATTTAAGTTAAATAGTGCTTTTTGTTAACTATTAAACAGTGTCTCGCTAAGTGGCGCCAATACTCCCGCTGGTTTTTTCATGACAGTTACCGAAAAAATTTTCGTCGGTAAAAAGTTAGTCGGTATTTAGTCGGTAAGTGGTGTTAATTCTCTTCCACCAATGGTGGTTCAATTGGTTGGCATCTTGTCGGTAATTAGTCGGTAATTACCGACTATCATTAGTGGTCGGTAATTTGTGGTCGGTAAATTGTTGTTTTTCTAGTAGTGATTATGGGCGGTTGCCCATGTCTTGACCGCCTCATTATGGGCGGTTGCCCATGTCTTGACCGCCTCATTATGGGCGGTTGCCTATAGAGAGGACCGCCCCATTATGGGCGGTTGTGAAGGCGGAATCTGACCGCCTCTTCTCGGGCGGTTGCAACCTTGACCGTGGCCTATTTTCCTTCGAACTTTGACCGGCTCTAGATTCTTCGTTTGCACTCCGTTTCCTGAGCCGTTTGCGTCTATGTGTTCGTCTCTTCGTCTACTTTACTCCCAGCTAGGTTTTCCTCATGTTTAAACAATAAATTTGTGAGATAAACAATAAAACATAAACTGGAGGAAAACTAACCGAAGTGGAGAAATGAGCAAGAAAAGTGCTAATATTATATATGAAATACACCTATAAATCATGCTCATTTGGACACTTATCACACCCCCACACTTATCTTTTGCTTGTCCTCAAGCAAAATCACGTACCCAAGTAAGTAGGGAATGCTCAATACTAACAAATATATTATGAAGGGTAGGATAAACATGATCTTTTTAACTTATTGAGGAGTGTGAAAATTAACTGCTGGTGGCATAGGTGTGCTCAGGGTAAAAATAAATATAGAGTTCCGGGTATGATCCAAGGTACTTCAATGTTTCTTTTTAGGTGACTCTGAGAACTTTTACCATGGCCAACTTCTCTCAAGAACGGGCATTTGAGGAGAAAACAAAGGAAAATTAGATTCATGCATTTGTTTCACTTTTGCATAAGAGATGAGAAAATATAGGCATCACGCCTTTGTATTCAAGAACACTCAACTCTCTTTGTTGGTTACCAATGGTGTCTCGCTAGTCCCTATTATATTTTTCTTTCTCTCTTTTTTTTTTAACAGAGAAGTACCTCTTAGCAATCCCTAAGAGAGAAGACAGAAAGAAACCCTGAGCAATAAAATCCAACCATTTGCATTATTTGGTCACACCGCATATAAAATGCTCCTCAAAAGTAATCAAAATTTTAAAATTGTACCATTTATCCTACAATTCATAACAGTACTATTCTTAAAGAGAACAACCACATATAAAGGGTCCATAATTTTGAATTGGACAAACGCATGATAAGGAGAGAGATTAAACATTTAAGCACAAAATGTTACCGAAAAGGGCACACTCCCCCACACTTAAATTGAACAATGTCCTCATTGTTCACTAGAAAAACAAGGGAAGGTCTCAGAAGACCTTTTCGGTAAGTAGATAAAATAGAGATACACAAAGATCACAAATAATCAATTAAGCACATAAACGCTCCTCTGCAGTTTTTATTTAAATAAATGCATATTAAAGAAACTGGTACTCCCCTGATTTTATTTTTGCTTTCGTTTATAGGAGTTCCCCCACACTTGAGCTTCAGCCTCAAGTAGCGTAGCTTGGTCGCGGTGTCCATATGGAGGTGCACCTGCATAAGATACTAGGAGCAACCATACTAAAAACGGGGTTAAAAGTTAGCAAAAATAAAATTTAAAGAGAACCTGAAAATTTAAAAGAGCTAAAAAGCAAATTAAATAAAAGTACACCCGGGTTGCCTCCCAGGAAGCTGCCCTTCTTTAACGTCTTTGGCTAGACGCCTGCTTGTTATCCTGGATCAAAACAAAACGTTACCCTGGCATATAAAATAAAAATTAATACTCCACAAAATCTGGTGTTTGAGGAGGTATTGCCGGGAACGTAGTTCTAACAGAACCCGGCGGAGATGATTTTTCTTCCTCAATTTGGAGGATGAAAATATCCTCCTCTTGTAGGTGAGGCTTATAGAAAGAACGCTGATTAAAATCATCTTCAGAAGAAAATGATTCTTCGAAGGTGATAGTGGCGTTTTGTTTGGATGTGGTGGCGGGAGGTGATGGCAATTCCTTCTCTTCATTTTTGAGGATGTAAGTATCCTCATTGTCTGGGTATATTATAGAGAAGGATGGAAGATAATGGTAATTGATTTTAGAGGGAGGGGTCTCTATGAATGGCTCGTCTGTAGTGGGGTGTTCTACCTCTTGAACTGTTTCGCTCATTGATTGCTCTAGTAGTTGAGCGATTCTCTCCAGGTAGTCTGGTTGATCTTCTAACCAGAGTTGCTCTTGGACTATGAGACAATCCTCAAAATCATGAGCTCCCGCACATTCGGAGCAGTATAAATCCTGCCAATATTCAAACGCTTCTTCCATTTGCCACATATAGAGTTTTTTTTTTGTGTTTTTTGTATAAAACAAAACTACTGAAAAAGATAGAAAATAAAATGATTAGAAACAAACATAATAATAATATAAACAAAATATAAGATAATAAATATAAACAACAAACAAAATAATATAAACAAAATATTCTAATAATACAAGTGAATAATCCGGGGCTTAGGGACTAGAATAAACTAGTCCCCGGCAACGGCGCCATTTGCAGACTGTTATAAAGTGAGTGGTTAGAACAGGTATAATTAACATAAAAGAAAGAAATTAAAACCCAAAAATAAACGTCGGGCTGCAAATAAATCCCGGTCGCAGTAGTATAGTGAAAATGTAAGCAACCGGATGTCGAACCGTGGGACTAATATACATATAATAGTACCTAAGCGTGTCACAGGAGGGGGGATTAATTGACTTGTAATAAAAATAAAAAGAAAAGATAAAATAAACTAAGTTGACAGATAAATAAAATGGAACTCTGGGTCAGGTTAATACAATCTGCATAATTAAGCTATCTCTACTGGTTTAATAATTTGGCAAGGTTCCCGTAATTATCTTAAGGACTAAGTCATAGCCTCATAAGAACTCGTTCACCTGTAATGCAAGGTTCTAATCAAGGTTCAAGCAAAAGCCTGCGAACGGCAGAGGAGTATTGAGGAATTACATTTGCAACTGAATACTAACTTATTAAATCATAACAAGTTTCCTCCAGTTTTACGCCTTAATTAACCTGTCTATTTATCACCGGTCTGATCAAAATAGATTTAGGAAAGCAATTTAATAAATTCGCGAGATCTATTAAAAAGGTGCGTGATAACCTTTAAGCGTAACAAACTGTATATAAATAAACCAGTAGAAATATTGCATAATTAGTACAGATACATAATAACTATTCCCAGAGTAAACGTAAACTAGCCTAACATATTAAATAGATAAGTAGAGACGAGAATAATAGAAATCATCCGTAATCACTCCGTCTCACTCTGCTATTTTGTGTACGTAGGGCTAGAGGTGAATTTGGTGACTGTAAAATAAATAAAATGGAGAAGGCGGGAGAAGAGAAATGAGATGGTGGTGAAGTGGTCGTGGATCGATTGTTGATATTGATGATTTTTTGGTGAAGTTGCGTGGGTTTATATAGAGGTTTGGATCCGTACAAATTTGATTGCAGATGTAGAAGAACGACGCGTGAAGGGATTGAGCTCATTGATTGCTCACTGATTGAAGCATTGATTGCAGGGGACAGGAGTTGGAGACGGGGAGCGAAATAAGGTAGGCGCCGGCGACAGTGGACGAGTTACAGCGCGAGTTGCAGACGAAGACGGGCGAAGAAGATAGCTCGCGACTGATATTAATCAGAACCGCCTCCTTAACAGGCAGTTTCCTTGTGCTGACCGCCTCTAAATGGGCGGTTGCCCATGTCTTGACCGCCTCATTATGGGCGGTTGCCCATGTCTTGACCGCCTCATTATGGGCGGTTGCCCATGTCTTGACCGCCTCATTATGGGCGGTTGCCTATAGAGAGGACCGCCCCATTATGGGCGGTTGTGAAGGCGGAATCTGACCGCCTCTTCTCGGGCGGTTGCAACCTTGACCGTGGCCTATTTTCCTTCGAACTTTGACCGGCTCTAGATTCTTCGTTTGCACTCCGTTTCCTGAGCCGTTTGCGTCTATGTGTTCGTCTCTTCGTCTACTTTACTCCCAGCTAGGTTTTCCTCATGTTTAAACAATAAATTTGTGAGATAAACAATAAAACATAAACTGGAGGAAAACTAACCGAAGTGGAGAAATGAGCAAGAAAAGTGCTAATATTATATATGAAATACACCTATAAATCATGCTCATTTGGACACTTATCACACCCCCACACTTATCTTTTTGCTTGTCCTCAAGCAAAATCACGTACCCAAGTAAGTAGGGAATGCTCAATACTAACAAATATTATTATGAAGGGTAGGATAAACATGATCTTTTTAACTTATTGAGGAGTGTGAAAAATTAACTGCTGGTGGCATAGGTGTGCTCAGGGTAAAAATAAAATATAGAGTTCCGGGTATGATCCAAGGTACTTCAATGTTTCTTTTTAGGTGACTCTGAGAACTTTTACCATGGCCAACTTCTCTCAAGAACGGGCATTTGAGGAAAACAAAAGGAAAAATTAGATTCATGCATTTGTTTCACTTTTGCATAAGAGATGAGAAAATATAGGCATCACGCCTTTGTATTCAAGAACACTCAACTCTCTTTGTTGGTTACCAATGGTGTCTCGCTAGTCCCTTATTATATTTTTCTTTCTCTCTTTTTTTTTTAACAGAGAAGTACCTCTTAGCAATCCCTAAGAGAGAAGACAGAAAGAAACCCTGAGCAATAAAATCCAACCATTTGCAGATTATTTGGTCACACCGCATATAAAATGCTCCTCAAAAGTAATCAAAATTTTAAAATTTGTACCATTTATCCTACAATTCATAACAGTACTTATTCTTAAAGAGACAACCACATATAAAGGGTCCATAATATTTGAATTGGACAAACGCATGATAAGGAGAGAGATTAAACATTTAAGCACAAAATGTTACCGAAAAGGGCACACTCCCCCACACTTAAACTGAACAATGTCCTCATTGTTCACTAGAAAAACAAGGGAAGGTCTCAGAAGACCTTTTCGGTAAGTAGATAAAATAGAGATACACAAAGATCACAAATAATCAATTAAGCACATAAACGCTCCTCTGCAGTTTTTATTTAAATAAAAGCATATTAAAGAAACTGGTACTCCCCTGATTTTATTTTGCTTTCGTTTATAGGAGTTCCCCCACACTTGAGCTTCAGCCTCAAGTAGCGTAGCTTGGTCGCGGTGTCCATATGGAGGTGCACCTGCATAAGATACTAGGAGCAACCATACTAAAAACGGGGTTAAAAGTTAGCAAAAATAAATTTAAAGAGAACCTGAAAATTTAAAAGAGCTAAAAAGCAAATTAAATAAAAGTACACCCGGGTTGCCTCCCAGGAAGCTGCCCTTCTTTAACGTCTTTGGCTAGACGCCTGCTTGTTATCCTGGATCAAAACAAAACGTTACCCTGGCATATAAAATAAGAAAATTAATACTCCACAAAATCTGGTGTTTGAGGAGGTATTGCCGGGAACGTAGTTCTAACAGAAGACCCGGCGGAGATGATTTTTCTTCCTCAATTTGGAGGATGAAAAATCCTCCTCTTGTAGGTGAGGCTTATAGAAAGAACGCTGATTAAAATCATCTTCAGAAGAAAATGATTCTTCGAAGGTGATAGTGGCGTTTTGTTTGGATGTGGTGGCGGGAGGTGATGGCAATTCCAACTTCTCTTCATTTTGAGGATGTAAGTATCCTCATTGTCTGGGTATATTATAGAAGAAGGATGGAAGATAACGGTAATTGATTTTAGAGGAGGGGTCTCTATGAATGGCTCGTCTGTAGTGGGGTGTTCTACCTCTTGAACTGTTTCGCTCATTGATTGCTCTAGTAGTGTTGAGCGATTCTCTCCAGGTAGTCTGGTTGATCTTCTAACCAGAGTTGCTCTGGACTATGAGACAATCCTCAAAATCATGAGCTCCCGCACATTCGGAGCAGTATAAATCCTGCAATATTCAAACGCTTCTTCCATTTGCCACATATAGAGTTTTTTTTTTGTGTTTTTCTGTATAAAACAAAACTACTGAAAAAGATTAGAATAAAATGATAGAAACAAACATAATAATAATATAACAAAATATAAAAAATAATAATAAATATAAACAACAAACAAAAATAATAAACAAAATATTCTAATAATACAAGTGAATAATCCGGGCTTAGGGACTAGAATAAATTAGTCCCGGCCGCAACGGCGCCATTTTGCAGACTGTTATAAATAAAGTGAGTGGTTAGAACAAGATAAATAACATTAACAAAAGAAAGAAATTAAAACCCAAAAATAAACGTCGGGCTGCAAATAAATCCCGGTCGCAGTAGAGTAGTGAATAGTATAGTGAAAATGCAAGCAACGGATGTCGAACCGTGGGACTAATATACATATAATAGTACCTAAGCGTGTCACAGGGGGGGATAATTGACTTGTAATATAAAATAAAAAGAAAAGATAAAATAAACTAAGTTGACAGATAATAAAAATGGGAACTCTGGGTCAGGTTAATACAATCTGCATAATTAAGCTATCTCTACTGGTTATAATAATTTGGCAAGGTTCCCGTAATTATCTTAGGACTAAGTCATAGCCTTCATAAGAACTCGTTCACCTGTAATGCAAGGTTCTAATCAAGGTTCAAGCAAAAGCCTGCGAACGGCAGAGGAGTATGAGGAATTACATTTGCAACTGAATACTAACTTATTAAAATCATAACAAGTTTCCTCCAGTTTTACGCTTAATTAACCTGTCTATTTATCACCGGTCTGATCAAAATAGATTTAGGAAAGCAATTAATAAATTCGCGAGATCTATTAAAAAGGTGCGTGATAACCTTTAAGCGTAACAAAATGTAATAAATAAACCAGTAGAAATATTGCATAATTAGTACAGATACATAATAACTATTCCCAGAGTAAACGTAAACTAGCCTAACATATTAAATAGATAAGTAGAGACGAGAAGAATAGAAATCATCCGTAATCACTCCGTCTCACTCTGCTATTTGTGTACGTAGGGCTAGAGGTGAATTTGGTGGACTGTAAAATAAAATAAATAAAATGGAGAAGCGGGAGAAGAGAAAATGAAGATGTGGTGAAAGTGGTCGTGGATCGATTGTTGATATGATGATTTTTTGTGGTGAAGTTGCGTGGGTTTATATAGAGGTTTGGATCCGTACAAATTTGATTGCAGATGTAGAAGAACGACGCGTGAAGGGATTGAGCTCATTGATTGCTCACTGATTGAAGCATTGATTGCAGGGGACAGGAGTTGGAGACGGGGAGCGAAATAAGGTAAGCGCCGCCGGCGACAGTGGACGAGTTGCAGCGCGAGTTGCAGACGAAGACGGGCGAAGAAGAAGATAGCTCGCGACTGATATAATCAGAACCGCCTCCTTAACAGGCAGTTTCCTTGTGCTGACCGCCTCTAAATGGGCGTTTGCCCATGTCTTGACCGCCTCATATGGGCGGTTGCCCATGTCTTGACCGCCTCATTATGGGCGGTTGCCCATGTCTTGACCGCCTCATTATACGGGCGGTTGCCTATAGAGAGGACCGCCCCATTATGGGCGGTTTGTGAAGGCGGAATCTGACCGCCTCTTCTCGGGCGGTGTGCAACCCTTGACCGTGGCCTATTTCCTTCGAACTTTGACCAGCCTAGATTCTTCGTTTGCACTCCGTTTCCTGAGCCGTTTGCGTCTATGTGTTCGTCTCTTCGTCTACTTTACTCCCAGCTAGGTTTTCCTCATGGTTTAAACAATAAATTTTGTGAGATAAACAATAAAACATAAACTGAGGAAAACTAACCGAAGTGGAGAAAATGAGCAAGAAAGTGCTAATATTATATATGAAATACACCTATAATCATGCTCATTTGGACACTTATCACACCCCCACACTTATCTTTTTGCTTGTCCTCAAGCAAAATCACGTACCCAAGTAAGTAGGGAATGCTCAATACTAACAAATATTATATAGAAGGGTAGGATAAACATGATCTTTTTAACTTATGAGGAGTGTGAAAAATTAACTGCTGGTGGCATAGGTGTGCTCAGGGTAAAAATAAAATATAGAGTTCCGCGGGTATGATCCAAGGTACTTCAATGTTTCTTTTTAGGTGACTCTTGAGAACTTTTACCATGGCCAACTTCTCTCAAGAACGGGCATTTGAGGAGAAAACAAAAGGAAATTAGATTCATGCCATTTGTTTCACTTTTGCATAAGAGATGAGAAAAATAGGCATCACGCCTTTGTATTCAAGAACAATCAACTATCTTTGTTGGTTACCAATGGTGTCTCGCTAGTCCCTTATTATATTTTTCTTCTCTCTTTTTTTTTAACAGAGAAAGTACCTCTTAGCAATCCCTAAGAGAGAAGACAGAAAGAAACCCTGAGCAATAAATCCAACCATTTGCCGATATTTGGTCACACCGCATATAAAAATGCTCCTCAAAAGTAATCAAAATTTTAAAATTTGTAAAATTTGTACCATTTATCCTACAATTCATAACAGTACTTATTCTTAAAGAGAACAACCACATATAAGGGTCCATAATATTTGAATTGGACAAACGCATGATAAGGAGAGAGATTAAACATTTAAGCACAAAATGTTACCGAAAAGGGCACACTCCCCCACACTTAAATTGAACAATGTCCTCATTGTTCACTAGAAAAACAAGGGAAGGTCTCAGAAGACCTTTTCGGTAAGTAGATAAAATAGAGATACACAAAGATCACAAATAATCAATTAAGCACATAAACGCTCCTCTGCAGTTTTTATTTAAATAAAAGCATATTAAAGAAACTGGTACTCCCCTGATTTTATTTTTGCTTTCGTTTATAGGAGTTCCCCCACACTTGAGCTTCAGCCTCAAGTAGCGTAGCTTGGTCGCGGTGTCCATATGGAGGTGCACCTGCATAAGATACTAGGAGCAACCATACTAAAAACGGGGTTAAAAGTTAGCAAAAATAAAATTTAAAGAGAACCTGAAAATTTAAAAGAGCTAAAAAGCAAATTAAATAAAAGTACACCCGGGTTGCCTCCCAGGAAGCTGCCCTTCTTTAACGTCTTTGGCTAGACGCCTGCTTGTTATCCTGGATCAAAACAAAACGTTACCCTGGCATATAAAATAAGAAAATTAATACTCCACAAAATCTGGTGTTTGAGGAGGTATTGCCGGGAACGTAGTTCTAACAGAAGACCCGGCGGAGATGATTTTTTCCTCAATTTGGAGGATGAAAATATCCTCCTCTTGTAGGTGAGGCTTATAGAAAGAACGCTGATTAAAATCATCTTCAGAAGAAAATGATTCTTCGAAGGTGATAGTGGCGTTTTGTTTGGATGTGGGTGGCGGGAGGTGATGGCAATTCCTTCTCTTCTTTTTGAGGATGTAAGTATCCTCATTGTCTGGGTATATTATAGAGAAGGATGGAAGATAACGGTAATTGATTTTAGAGGGAGGGGTCTCTATGAATGGCTCGTCTGTAGTGGGGTGTTCTACCTCTTGAACTGTTTCGCTCATTGATTGCTCTAGTAGTTGAGCGATTCTCTCCAGGTAGTCTGGTTGATCTTCTAACCAGAGTTGCTCTTGGACTATGAGACAATCCTCAAAATCATGAGCTCCCGCACATTCGGAGCAGTATAAATCCTGCCAATATTCAAACGCTTCTTCCATTTGCCACATATAGAGTTTTTTTTTTGTGTTTTTCTGTATAAAACAAAACTACTGAAAAAGATTAGAAAATAAAATGATTAGAAACAAACATAATAAATATAAACAAAATATAAAAGATAATAAATATAAAAACACAACAAAAAATAATATAAACAAAATATTCTAATAATACAAGTGAATAATCCGGGGCTTAGGGACTAGAATAAACTAGTCCCCGGCAACGGCGCCATTTTGCAGACTGTTATAAAGTGAGTGGTTAGAACAGGTATAATTAACATAAAAGAAAGAAATTAAAAACCAAAAATAAACGTCGGGCTGCAAATAAATCCCGGTCGCAGTAGTATAGTGAAAATGTAAGCAACCGGATGTCGAACCGTGGGACTAATATACATATAATAGTACCTAAGCGTGTCACAGGAGGGGGGATTAATTGACTTGTAATATAAAATAAAAAGAAAAGATAAAATAAACTAAGTTGACAGATAAATAAAATGGAACTCAGGGTCAGGTTAATACAATCTGCATAATTAAGCTATCTCTACTGGTTTAATAATTTGGCAAGGTTCCCGTAATTATCTTAAGGACTAAGTCATAGCCTCATAAGAACTCGTTCACCTGTAATGCAAGGTTCTAATCAAGGTTCAAGCAAAAGCCTTGGAACGGCAGAGGAGTATTGAGGAATTACATTTGCAACTGAATACTAACTTATTAAATCATAACAAGTTTCCTCCAGTTTTACGCCTTAATTAACCTGTCTATTTATCACGGTCTGATCAAAATAGATTTAGGAAAGCAATTTTAAATTCGCGAGATCTATTAAAAAGGTGCGTGATAACCTTTAAGCGTAACAAACTGTATATAAATAAACCAGTAGAAATATTGCATAATTAGTACAGATACATAATAACTATTCCCAGAGTAAACGTAAACTAGCCTAACATATTAAATAGATAAGTAGAGACGAGAATAATAGAAATCATCCGTAATCACTCCGTCTCACTCTGCTATTTTGTGTACGTAGGGCTAGAGGTGAATTTGGTGGACTGTAAAATAAATAAAATGGAGAAGGCGGGAGAAGAGAAATGAGATGGTGGTGAAGTGGTCGTGGATCGATTGGTTGATATTGATGATTTTTGTGGTGAAGTTGCGTGGGTTTATATAGAGGTTTGGATCCGTACAAATTTGATTGCAGATGTAGAAGAACGACGCGTGAAGGGATTGAGCTCATTGATTGCTCACTGATTGAAGCATTGATTGCAGGGGACAGGAGTTGGAGACGGGGAGCGAAATAAGGTAGGCGCCGGCGACAGTGGACGAGTTGCAGCGCGAGTTGCAGACGAAGACGGGCGAAGAAGATAGCTCGCGACTGATATTAATCAGAACCGCCTCCTTAACAGGCAGTTTCCTTGTGCTGACCGCCTCTAAATGGGCGGTTGCCCATGTCTTGACCGCCTCATTATGGGCGGTTGCCCATGTCTTGACCGCCTCATTATGGGCGGTTGCCCATGTCTTGACCGCCTCATTATGGGCGGTTGCCTATAGAGAGGACCGCCCCATTATGGGCGGTTGTGAAGGCGGAATCTGACCGCCTCTTCTCGGGCGGTTGCAACCTTGACCGTGGCCTATTTTCCTTCGAACTTTGACCGGCTCTAGATTCTTCGTTTGCACTCCGTTTCCTGAGCCGTTTGCGTCTATGTGTTCGTCTCTTCGTCTACTTTACTCCCAGCTAGGTTTTCCTCATGTTTAAACAATAAATTTGTGAGATAAACAATAAAACATAAACTGGAGGAAAACTAACCGAAGTGGAGAAATGAGCAAGAAAAGTGCTAATATTATATATGAAATACACCTATAAATCATGCTCATTTGGACACTTATCATATATCTTATTATCCTAGTGCTACAACGTTTTTCTGACGATCCTTATATTTCATATAAGATAGCACCATAGCCGCTAGTTCGTTTTATATATATTGGTCCATATATACGAACCGATACTGTTAACTCAACAACAGTAATAATAAGCAGCTATAAATATACAGTTCATGCAATTAATTAATCATTCAGACAAACAATCTTATCACAGATCACACAGAAGTCTGAACTGAGGAAGCCCTCAGAGACAATCAGAGACACATAACAACATACCGTTCACCCTGATGTATTACGGTGGAGTATGAATCAGCAAGATCCTATGCTCCTTGTGTAGTCTCTAACAGTCTAAACAATACATAATGCTACTGATTAGCATACCGTATAACAACACGACCCTACGGTACCCCGTACCGTCACTAAAACTCCCGGTTAACCCCCCGTTATTAGCTATCAATATTTTGTCGGGTTTTAGGTTTAACTCGAGATTGGAAAAGTGTTATATTACATGCGTAGTTTGCCTTGTATATTAATATACTTATTGTTGAACTCGTTATCGCATGTGACTTAACTCACCCTTGTATGTCGTATAGTTTATTTCATTATTGCATGTGTGATCCTTTGTCATGCACTATGCATCTCACCTTAGTATTTATTTTCTAAGGTTTGTCTCTTTTTTTTAAATTCGATGTGGTATAATTCATTTGTAAACAATACTTTGAATGTATAAATTCTTATTATCCCATGTACTCCTAACATTAGAATTCCACATCTAATGTTTGTAACTCTTTTCCCTTTTATCATATGTCATTTTAATTATGAACACATGGTCATTAAACCATATTATATTTTCCACCATAACATATATTTATTTATGTGTATGTTTATGGAACTATTTCTTATATGGTAAGTCTTATAATATATATTCATTCTTTCTAATGAATACCTCTTATATTATAAATGTTATAATTCTTATAACATTAAAACCATATTAAATTCCATTTAAAAAATGTTAATATTTCCGAACAGCACCTATGTTCTTAAATATTTACAAAACCCACCACTTAATTAATATAATGTTACATTATTGTTATATAACATATCTTATGACATTTAAGTCATTTAAAACAATTATAACCTATAGTCATATTTTGTTTATAAAATACCAAATGGCCCCTTATATTTTCGGTTTCCATTATACACCACTAAAATTCTATAAATCACAATTCCATCCCAATTTATAATACATAGTTTTCTAATTCCTTAAAACCATATATTATACATATATCTTTCTAAAACCTTATATACCATTTCAAAAATTACCAAACTATACCAAAAGGTTATAAATATTATTCCTAACCTTATATTTCCTTTAAATCTCGGTTTTCACCCCTTTGTTACCCATTTGTAACAATGTTATAAAATACCATATTTATACTTATATAATTCATATAAACTCCAAATTTAACCAAATAAACTTCTAAAAATTCCTAATAACTTAAGGACTATTCTAAATTCCATTTAGTACCCCAAGTTTTCGGAAATTACATTATAACCCCATCTTTTATAAATCTTTCACAATTTAAAATATCTTATTATATAGTATTTTAATTTCTTAAATTTTCCAAACTTGGTCAAAGTCTCCTAGTCAACTTTGACTCCTAATACCAAATGGGAACCAATTTTTCGGTAATCACTAATAATAACCTATACTTTTCTATTTTTACAATTTTGACCCAAAACTTTATAAAATGTTATAATTTTATTAAATTCATTTAAAAACCCTAAATTCTAAATTAAGCCCACGGCTTTCTAATTTCCTAGTAATTACGAATTGGCCCCAATTTTAATTATAAGCATAAATAAAACTAAATAAGCTTATAAACTTAAATTAAAATGGCCTAATGACATGGCCTTATTACAACCTTGAACTTGCAAAATAAATTACACAATAAAGGTCTCAAAATATAGCATATATTTTCGGCCTCCATGGTTTAATTATTTTTCCACATAATGTCATAATTTGACCATTATGTTAATTAAATCTCTTAAATGACTAGCTTAATTTATCTTAGCCATTTTTTTCCATTTTTAGGTCAATATGACCTATATATAATTTCACTCTCGGCCATATATATATATGCTTAAATTATAAAAATCATAAGTTTAAGGTGTTTATACCTTGATTATCCTTGTATGAGCTCGGTCACTTGTAGGAAAATTCACCACTTGATTTAGACATGTTTAATACACAAAAACAAGATATGGTTATACTCCAAGCTTGAGCTTAACCATAAGGAATAATTAATGTAAGATTTAAGGCAAAAATCACCTTAAAAATGCAAGGGAATTCTAGGTGGTTTCGACCTGAACCAAACACACCACAAGGTGTTAGATCCACCATATTGACATAGGAAATAGTTAGATCACAACAAGCTACCTTGTTATTAGGTTTTACCTTGGAAAAATGCCTTAAAAGAGGGTATTTCCTTTGGATCTTGGTCACCCTTGCTCCAAATGGCTAACCAACTGAATGAACATGTAAATATGAAGATTATGAGTGTATAAACTCATAAAAATCAGAGGAAGAAAACCGCTTGAAAGATTGAGAGGCTTAAGGTATGTTTTTACCTTAAAATGCAATTTTGAGCAACCTTGGTCCCTCTACTTGCTTCAACCGAGTTTAGCTCTTGTTCTAACCTTAGAACACTGAGAATAAGCCATAGGAATTGATGAGCCACGAAATCTAGGTGTAGGTAGTGAAGAGATGAAGAAAAAGGGCTAAAAATGCCTTAAAACACTTACCTTAAGAGCTTAGGAGCTAGATTTGCCTTCCATGCTCAAGAACCAGACTTGAGAGCTTCTTAGGAAGGGAGGAACTCGGCTGGACAGAAGGGAATCGGACAAGGAGGAAGGAAGAGGTGGGAAAGGTTGGAAATAATTGAAAAAGTAAGTTTTACTATTGTAAAGTGTTAGGTATCAATTTGTTCATAATCATTGCAAGCTGTCTCCTCTCTATTGCCAGCCGATTTCCTTGGTCCAAATGGGTCAATTAATTGACCATTGACCATGCTTGGTCATATTGACTCATGCGGGCCCCACTTTAGGGTTTTATTAATATTTTAATATTAATTTGTAAAAATTCGTAAATTTTGGAATTAAATTCCTAATATGATATAATATGATAAAATATCATATTTAAGGGTAATTATAATTTTTAAGCCCATTAAAAATCAATTTAGAAGGCAATCTCACAAAAACGTGCTTTAAGGTGTTTTAGCGCACATTTTTGTGTCACAGGGTGTTCCTGAGCTTAGTTCTCCTTGAGAATGGTTTCATTGTGTTCCTTACTTCATTATAATCTTAGGAATCCACTTTGGATCCTATTTGAGGTCATACAATCTTTATGGTGTCTTAAAGCACATTTTTGGCTTTACCGATCTTAAGGCGTGTTTTGCCTTGTTGAGATCTTTTAGATTGTTCCCCAATAATATTTAGATGTTTAATAATCATCTTAGATCATTAATAGATCATTTAATTATATTTTAAAGATTAGGGGTATTTCAGTCTACCCCCCTTAAAAAGGCTTCGTCCCGAAGTCCTTAATCCTCTACAGTTCACCTAAGGAATCAAGTTCCACTAAGTAACCAAACAGTCCATTGCTAGGGAGTAACTCCCACTAGGTTCAGACCTAGTCTATACATAACATATATAATAATCAAACTCATGGTATAACTCATTCATATCACAGCACTAAACAAGGTGCACATCCAACTCATCAACCAAAAGTACTCAGCGGTACTATAAATATATTCAACCAGGTGCACTAAGGCACATACATACATAAAATGTATCAACACAATCATCCAAACAACATGTATGACGCAGCATACCAACAAAACACACCACAAAAACAAGACCTAATGCACAATGTGCGCAAGCCAAGTGGTGTCTACCCCCCTTAAAAAGGGTTTGACCACGAACCCGTACAAGTAACACAGCTACGACTCGAAGAGTGCTGGGTACTTCGCTCTCATGGAGTCCTCTAACTCCCATGTAGCCTCCTCCACCTCATGGTTCGACCAGAGAACCTTGACCATGCTAACGGTCTTGTTCCTAGTCTGCCTCGTCTTCGTATCGAGAATGCGGAGTGGTACTTCCTCATATCGTAGAGCGGGGTCCAACTCTAAAGTCTCTGGCTGCAAAACGTGCGATGGATGGGGCACATACCTCTTCAACTGTGAAACGTGAAAGACGTCGTGCACCCTCCCGAGCTCTGCTGGTAAATCCAGTCTGTAGGCTAACGGGCCCACTCGCTCCCTAATCGCATAAGGTCCAACATACTTCGGGCTCAACTTGCCCTTCTGCCCAAACCGGAATATTCCCTTCATGGGTGACACTCTGAGGAATACCATGTCGGTAGTGAACTCAATGTCCCTCCTCTTGGTGTCTGCATTTGCTTTCTGCCGGTCCTGAGCTGCCCTCATGTTCTTCCTAATCTGTAGGACATCCTCCTTAATCTGCTCTAGGTACTCAGGTCCTAGAAGCGTAGTCTCGCTGGCCTCATCCCAGCATAAAGGAGTCCTACACGGTCTACCATAAAGTGCTTGAAATGGTGGCATCTGTATTGAGGAGTGGTAGCTGTTGTTGTAGGCGAACTCTATCAAGTGTAGACGCTCTAACCAGCTCCCCTGAAAATCTAAGGCACATGCTCTCAGCATGTCCTCCAGTGTCTGGATGGTCCTCTCACTCTGACCGTCGGTCTGTGGATGGAACGCCGTACTAAGCTTCAACTTCGTATCCAAGGCTTCCTGAACCTGTCCCCAGAATCTGGACAAAAATCGAGGGTCCCTATCAGAAACAATAGTCTTTGGCACACCATGGTGCCGGATCACCTCCTTCTGGAACAAGTCCGCTAACTTCGGGACGTTCCAGGTATCCTTCATAGCAACAACTTTGCCACCTTCGTCAGACGGTCCACAATGACCCAAATCGTGTTCAGTCCTCCCTTAGTCGGTGGGAGACCGACAACGAAATCCATCGAGATGTCCTCGAACTTCCAACAAGGAATAGGCATAGACTGCACTAAACCTCCGGGTCTCCTATGCTCAAACTTAACCTTCTGACAGGTCAAGCATCTAGCCACATACTCAGCTACATCCTTCTTCATCCCGCTCCACCAGAAATGAACTTTCAAATCCTTATACATCTTCGAAGAACCAGGGTGGACGGATAAGGACGAGCAATGAGCCTCCTGGAGTATCTTCTCCTTCAGATCAGGAGAAGACTCCGGAATACACAAACGGCCCTTCAGTCGAATCATGCCATCATCGCACAGTTCGAAGTCATATTTCAGTCTCTCAAAAACCATCTATCATTTTCTGCCTGATCTCTATAGTGATCACTCTCCTGTGCAGCTCGTATCTCATCAATCATACTGCTGTTTGCTAATAAAGTGAACAATGAATGAGCTCTGCGGCTCAGGGCATCATACCACATTCGCCTTGCCCTCTTTGTACCTCAGGTCTATATCGTAGTCCTTCAAGAACTCGACCCATCTTCTCTGTCGCATGTTCAGCTCCTTCTGAGAGAAGAGATGCTGTAGACTCTTGTGATCAGAGTAGATAGTGACTGTCACACCATACAAATAATGTCGCCAGATCTTCAAAGCGAAGACTACTGCGCCTAACTCAAGGTCATGTGTGGGTAATTCACCTCATGCTTCTTCAGCTGTCGGGATGCGTAAGCAACTACCTTCCCGTGCTGCATAAGCACACAGCCTAGACCGGTTCCAGAGGCATCACAATATACCTCGAACCCATCAGGTGCCCTCAGGGATAGTAAGAACGGGCGCTGATGTCAGGAGATCCTTCAGCGTCTGAAAGGACTGCTCACACTCTGCAGACCATAAGAACTGGGATTCCTTCTTCATTAGATTAGTCATTGGTTTGGCTCCTTGGAGAAGTCCTTCACGAACTTCGATAATACCCTGCCAAACCCAGAAAGCTACGGACGTCTGTGACTGTCTTCGGCCTTGGCCAACTCTTCACTGCCTCAATCTTAGCAGGATCTACAGATATGCCGCTAGCTGATATAATGTGTCCTAGAAATGACACGCTGTCCAACCAAACTCACACTTAGAGAGTTTGGCATACAGCTGTTCACTCTCATAATATTCAACACCTGTCTCAAATGGAACTCATGATCTTCCTGGTTTTGAATAGATCAGAATATCGTCGATGAAGACTACAACTGAACTATCAAGATGCTCTCTAAAAAGACGGTTCATCAAGTCCATGAATATGGCTGGCGCATTCGTCAATCCGAATGGCATAACGGTGAACTCGTAGTGTCCATACCGTGTCCTGAAAGCTGTCTTCTCAATATCACCCTCTGCAATCCTAATCTGATGGTAGCCAGATCTGAGATCTATCTTCGAGAACACACTGGCCCCTCTCAGCTGATCAAATAAATCATCTATCCGTGGTAATGGGTACTTGTTCTTGACTGTAACCGCATTAAGCTCGCGGTAGTCGATGCAGAGTCGCATACTGCCGTCCTTTTTCTTGACGAACAGCACTGGAGCACCCCAAGGAGAAACACTAGGTCGAATGAATCCCTTGTCGAGGAGGTCCTCCAGCTGTAGCTTCAGCTCCCTCATCTCAGCCGGTGCCATACGGTAGGGTGCCTTAGCAATGGGCCCGTACCTGGCAACAAGTCGACGGCGAACTCAACCTCGCGCACAGGCGGCATGCCTGGCAGCTCATCAGGAAATAGTCGGGAAAATCTACCACGACTGGAATGTCTACGTCCGTCACGTCGCTCTGTCTCGTGTCCTGTACATAACAAGGAAGGCTTGTCGGCCCTTCCTAACATCCTTCATCAGGGATAATGCTGACACGATCTTGACAGTCGGCTCTCTCCTCACACTGCGGTATGACACTGTCCTGCCGCTCGGCCCCTTCAGTAGTCGATGCTCTGCACAATGAAGGCGGCCCCTATGCTTCTGTAGCCAATCCATGCCCACTATGATGTCAAAACCCAAGTTCTTGAACTCAATCAGATCAATGGGAAGGTCTCAGTCATAATGCTGATCTCTAACCCTGTATACTGTCTGGTGCAACCTACTTTCTCCTTCGAAGGAAGGGTGACTGAAAAGTCTGAAAGCTGTTCGGGGGTGGCCCCCAGCTTCTTAGCAAATGCCGAGGAAATAAAAGAATGCGAAGCCCCTGAGTCGAACAATACGGAAGCACTAACACCATCAATAGGAAAGGTACCTGAGATCACCTCTCGTATTAGCATCGAGTCCCAATAAATCACTATTTACTGTTGTTTGTAATTGTCATACCTGTGATGACATTACCAGACTCCTTGGCTTGCGCCATATCTAGGATGCAGATGGTACCCTCCTTTCCATTTCTAGCCTGAAGTTATGAATTATCGGTATCAACAACTGACATATACTTGAAGGTATAAACTCTTATTTTATTCATCCAACTGTATTATACAAGGTTACACACTTAGTTACTATATTACATCATCTGTCTGAAAGTCAAATTTAAACGGCCAGGTCGGATGTGGGTATCATTCACTAAAGCTGGTGGTGGGTATATTGCTTAATGCTCTTAATACCATGATATACAAGCCTCGACTCTCCACCAAATACTAACCATCCCCAGACTTGAGGATGATCTTGCTTGCTAGATCCATCCTCTTCTGGTCTCCATAGATAAACTCAGCATCATCGCCGATGGAGAATGACACAACCGGTATTCCTCTGGTGATGGACTCGGTCGTCTCATCACTGTCCTGGTGCATCCCAAGCTTTCCTCCCTGCTCATAGTAGTTGATGATGCAAACGTCAGGTGTCATGTCGGGTAATGGATAAGTCTCACAGTCTTGAGCAATATCCATTGCGTTTCTCACCAAGGTAGGAAACTCTCAGGTATGCTAGGTATGGATACGCACCTACCATCCTCACCTCTCGATAAACCCTAGCTTGTGGATCCCAATCTTTCCCTAAGCACATCATGTGCAGTTTCATTCTAGAACCACTATTAAATACAGGGGTATAAAAACCTCCTATGCCCTTACCCAAAGCTCTACACTCATTCACTATGGTGATTTGCTCATCTAGGGTTAGGAACTCTCTGAGAAGTATCATGCCCGGTCTGACTACATGACACAACTCACTAGGGTACTCCCGTCTTTCTTCCACGGGTCTAGGTGGTCTCTGTCTTGTAAGTGTGGGATAGCAGATGTCGAAATCTCCTAAGAGGTAAGGTTTCCTAGGTAAGTTGGTTTCTAAAGCGGTAATTAAACACACATTCATGCTAAGGTAAAGCGTTTAACACTAGTCATGCTCTCATACAATGGTTAAGGTTTCAAATGCTAACCTTCACCGCGCTGGGTACTAGTGCCAGCGCCTGAAGCTCCCGCTGCATTCAGCATACGGTTGCCCGGCGGGTTCCTCTGGCCCTGGTTCTGCTGCTGCGGCTGCTGCTGCTGCTGCCCCCTCTGGGCTTGGGGCGCCGGCCCCCTCTGGCCACCTCGGGCTCCACCTCCTCCAGTAGGTGCGCCCTGAGTCCCCTTCGGTGGGACGCTCGGCTATCCGGATTATTAAAGCACTCGAACGACCTGTGGCCCTTCTTTCCACAATGGTGGCAGTCCACCGCTTGCCCGGTGCAGTCGACACCCGGGTGGTCTTTACCACAGCGCTTGCAATGAAAGTGGCGCTGGGGTGCAGAACCTATTATCATATCACACTCAGATTAGTACAAGGATGGTAATGGGTAGTGTAGTACACAATTTATCACAAGGTTAGATCTTACCCTTAGGGGGTACAGATCTAAGAGGCTGCACATCGTAGGTAGGCCCGGTCAGCATCGGGACCTTGTCCTTACCCTTTTGGCTGGCCTGCTCCTTCTTCTTCTCCCTCCAGGAGAACTTTTTCTTCCTGTGATCGTCAAAGTGTCAGGAATAGCAGGTATAAAAGCAGGCAGTAAGTAAGTAATTTAAATGGATTAAATAACTTAAGGTGGTTCTTACTTCCAGCCTTACTGCCTCCGCTTCCAGTCTCTGTTTCCGCCTCCTTCTCTGGGGCCTTACGCTTCTGCCCCTGGCCGTCCTCCCGGCTGTTCACCATCATCTCAGTCCGAGAAGCGGCGTCATAACACTCCTGCAATGTATCAATGAGTTCCCCGAACTGGTAATAAATCAACTGAGTTACAAGGTACAAACTGTCAATTAGTTTTACCTGAACCGTAGGGTACAAGGTAGCACCCATGGCGGCCTTGATAGCATATTCAACCCGCCTCTAAACTTCTCTACTTTCACAGCATCAGAATACAACTCCTGGGACGAAGTCCAAGAGCCCGATAAACAAGGAGTAGTACTGATCTACTGTCATACTACCCTGCCTCAGGGCCTCAAACTCCTCCCTTTTCCTCTGCTTCAAATGAGCAGTAGTACTTCTCTCTCAACAATTCCACAAAGCCTGTCCACCCAAAACCCTCTATAGCAAGATAATGTGCCTTCACGGACCTCCACCACGTACTGGCAGCGTCCTTCAGATGAAGGCAGCTATGCTAACTCGGTGCTCAGCAGGCACATGTATGGCATCAAACGCCTTCTCGTGCTCAACAATGTATCTCTCGAGGACAGTGGGGTCAGCAACTCCATCATAGGTAGGTACTCGCGTGTCAGCTACGCTCTTCAGCCAATTCGGCTCTCTAGGTGCGGGTACGGGTGGGACTACCGGTGGTGCAGGTGGTGCTCCTATATGGATACCTCCCAACTGGGCTAGCTGAGCGAGAACGGCAGCTACCGTCTCAGCCACGCCCACGGCTGGGGCCTCCGGAGGACCTGCTCCAGGCCCGCCGCCTCTTCCACCACCTCCTCTACCTGCTGATCGCCTCCCGGAAGACATCTGAAGAATTCAAAACCAAAGTCAGCTCTTGGTATAAATACCGTACTTTCCCTACCATATCTTAACTCAAATCATTTACACTATCTCTTGGTACTGGTGTGTAAATAACCTAGGCTCACGGTACTTAAACTACTATCTCTTGTAATCAGAGCGGTACTCCGCTCTGATACCACTTTTGTAACACCCCTACTAATTCGGTTCCTAATAGTCCTATAAATGTCGCGCACAATAATATCTCGCAGCGGTAAATAATAAACTATCGCCCTAATGGTGTCACTGTTATCACTCGCCCATACGGGTGATAACGAATTACCTGATAATCAACTTGCGAAACGTATTCCCGCAGTGACCACAAGAGATAGATAGTAGAACTTAAACAACTTAAAACAAATCTAACATCAACAATTATTACAGACCGTGAGCATCTAAACCAAATACACCTCGGTTAAACAACCCGAGTCCAAACAACCTGAGTATCACACCGTACCAAGTCTAAACCAACTGTACTATCACAATAGTCACGCCTCGCTGCGACCCACCAGCTAGTCACCTGAAATAAAGATGGTTTGTGGTATGGAATCAGCCCCTGCTGAGTATGTCATCACATGCCCCGTCATGCCCCCAAAGACCCCTCAATTATTTGGTCGAGAGCATGAGGTTCATTACATGCAATACCGTTTTAATATTTAAACTGTAAATCAATTAACAGTAATATCCATACAATAACACAACCATCAACATATATAATATAACCACACGTATAACCAATGAACAACCAAGCGAAACAACGAGAATAATAAACAAGTACTAGTTCTCGTCCATGGTGTAGAAACCAATATCGTTCGCCACTGTATAATTCTCAACTGTATTATTTGTTCAGTTATACCTAGTGACAATGTCTCATTAAAACGACATGTCTTATTACATATATATGGCGGGTCACCACGGCAGTAGCCACTCCAACGGTAGAGTCTCCGACCAACGAGCCATTCTAGCTCACGGGAAATTTTCTTGATACTTGCGGACCCGTACACGGACATCCTGGTATCGTTTTTGTGATCACAGCGCGCACCAAGAGCCACATCCTCTTGGCTTTACTTTCCTTCATTTAATTTAATTAATTATTCCATCGCATCGCATTACCAAATTTTCCTAACACAGCAGACTAAGGTCATTAGTCCAATCCGGAGTCTGTAAACTCGGGATCCAGTGTTAGATACGAGAGCGGCGTATAGAAAGGCCAATGCTCCGTATAAAAGTCTCGGATAATATGTATATTATTATCCTAGTGCTACAACGTTTTTCTGACGATCCTTATATTTCATATAAGATAGCACCATAGCCGCTAGTTCTTTTATATATATTGGTCCATATATACGAACCGATACTGTTAACTCAACAACAGTAAAAAAGCAGCTATAAATATACAGTTCATGCATATTTTTTACCATTCAGAAAACTTATCACAGATCACACAGAAGTCTGAACTGAGGAAGCCCTCAGAGACAATCAGAGACACATAACAACATACCGTTCACCCTGATGTATTACGGTGGAGTATGAATCGGCAAGATCCTATGCTCCTTGTGTAGTCTCTAACAGTCTAAACAATACATAATGCTACTGATTAGCATACCGTATAACAACACGACCCTACGGTACCCCGTACCGTCACTAATAACTCCCGGTTAACCCCTCGTTATTAGCTATCAATATTTTGTCGGGTTTTAGGTTTAACTCGAGATTGGAAAAGTGTTATATTACATGCGTAGTTTGCCTTGTATATTAATATACTTATTGTTGAACTCGTTATCGCATGTGACTTAACTCACCCTTGTATGTCGTATAGTTATTTCATTATTGCATGTGTGATCCTTTGTCATGCACTATGCATCTCACCTTAGTATTTATTTTTCTAAGGTTTGTCTTTTTTTTTTAAATTCGACGTGGTATAATTCATTTGTAAACAATACTTTGAATGTATAAATTCTTATTATCCCACGTGTACTCCTAACATTAGAATTCCACATCTAATGTTTGTAACTCTTTTCCCTTTTATCATATGTCATTTTAATTATGAACACATGGTCATTAAACCATATTATATTTTTCCACCATAACATATATTTATTTATGTGTATGTTTTATGGAACTATTTCTTATATGGTAAGTCTTATAATATATATTCATTCTTTCTAATGAATACCTCTTATATTAAATGTTATAATTCTTATAACATTAAAACCATATTATGAATTCCATTTAAAAAAAATGTTAATATTTCCGAACAGCACCTATGCTCTTAAATATTTACGAAACCCACCACTTAATTAATATAATGTTACGTTATTGTATATCACATATCTTATGACATTTAAGTCATTTAAAACAATTATAACCTATAGTCATATTTTGTTATAAATACCAAATGACCCCTTATATTTTCGGTTTCCATTATACACCACTAAAATTCTATAAATCACAATTCCATCCCAATTTATAATACATAGTTTTCTAATTCCCTTAAAACCATATATTATACATATATCTTTCTAAAACCTTATATACCATTTCAAAAATTACCAAACTATACCAAAAGGTTATAAATATTATTCCTAACCTTATATTTCCTTTAAATCTTGGTTTTCACCCCTTTGTTACCCATTTGTCACAATGTTATAAAATACCATATGTTATACTATAATTCATATAAACTCCAAATTTAACCAAAAAACTTCTAAAATTCCTAATAACTTAAGGATTATTCTAAATTCCATTTAGTACCCCAAGTTTTTGGAAATTACATTATAACCCCATTTTTTATAAATCTTTCACAATTTAATAAATATCTTATTATAAGATAGTATTTTAATTTTCTTAAATTTTCCAAACTTGGTCAAAGTCTCCTAGATGGTCAACTTTGACTCCTAATACCAAATGGGAACCAATTTTTTGGTAATCACTAATAATAACCTATACTTTTCTATTTTTACAATTTTGACCCAAAACTTTATAAAATGTTATAATTTTTATTAAATTCATTTAAAAAACCTAAATTACTCTAAATTAAGCCCACGGCTTTCTAATTTCCTAGTAATTACGAATTGGCCCCAATTTTAATTATAAGCATAAATAAAACAAAATAAGCTTATAAACTTAAATTAAAATGGCCTAATGACATGGCCTTATTACAACCTTGAACTTGCAAAATAAATTACACAATAAAGGTCTCAAAATATAGCATATATTTTCGGCCTCACCATGGTTTAATTTTTTTCCACATAATGTCATAATTTGACCATTATGTTAATTAAATCTCTTAAATGACTAGCTTAATTTATCTTGGCCATTTTTTTTCCATTTTTAGGTCAATATGACCTATATATATAATTTCACTCTCAGCCATATATATATATATGCTTAGAAATTATAAAAATCATAAGTTTAAGGTGTTTATACCTTGATTAATCCTTGTATGAGCTCGGTCACTTGTAGGAAAATTCACCACTTGATTTAGACATGTTTAATACACAAAAACAAGATATGGTTATACTCCAAGCTTGAGCTTAACCATAAGGAATAATTAATGTAAGATTTAAGGCAAAAATCACCTTAAAAATGCAAGGGAAATTCTAGGTGGTTTCGACCTGAACCAAACACACCACAAGGTGTTAGATCCACCATATTGACATAGGAAATAGTTAGATCACAACAAGCTACCTTGTTATCAGGTTTTACCTTGGAAAAATGCCTTAAAAGAGGGTATTTCCTTTGGATCTTGGTCACCCTTGCTCCAAATGGCTAACCAACTGAATGAACATGTAAATATGAATATTATGAGTGTATAAACTCATAAAAATCAGAGGAATAAAACCGCTTGAAAGATTGAGAGGCTTAAGGTATGTTTGTACCTTAAAATGCAATTTTGAGCAACCTTGGTCCCTCTACTTGCTTCAACCGAGTTTAGCTCTTGTTATAACCTTATAACACTGAGAATAAGCCATAGGAATTGATGAGCCACGAAATTTAGGTGTAGGTAGTGAAGAGATGAAGAAAAAGGGCTAAAAATAGCCTTTAAACACTTACCTTAAGAGCTTAGGAGCTAGATTTGCCTTCCATGCTCAAGAACCAGACTTGAGAGCTTCTTAGGAAGGGAGGAACTCGGCTGGACAGAAGGGAATCGGACAAGGAGGAAGGAAGAGGTGGGAAAGGTTGGAAATAATTGAAAAAGTAAGTTTTACTATTGTAAATTTGTGTTAGGTATCAATTTGTCTCATAATCATTGCAAGCTGTCTCCTCTCTTATTGCCAGCCGATTTCCTTGGCCCAAATGGGTCAATTAATTGACCATTGACCATGCTTGTTCAATATTGACTCATGTGGGCCCCACTTTAGGGTTTTATTAATATTTTAATATTAATTTGTAAAAATTTGTAAATTTTTGGAATTAAATTACTAATATGATATAATATGATAAAATATCATATTTAAGGGTAATTATAATTTTTAAGCCCATTAAAAATCAATTTAGAAGGCAATCTCACAAAAACGTGCTTTAAGGTGTTTTAACGCACATTTTTGTGTCACAGGGTGTTCCTGAGCTTAGTTCTCCTTGAGAATGGTTTCATTGTGTTCCTTACTTCATTATAATGCTTAGGAATCCACTTTGGATCCTATTTGAGGTCATGTAATCTTTATGGTGTCTTAAAGCACATTTTCGGCTTTACCGATCTTAAGGCGTGTTTTGCCTTGTTGAGATCTTTTAGATTGTTCCCCAATAATATTTAGATGTTTAATAATCATCTTAGACCATTAATAGATCATTTAATTATATTTTAAAGATTAGGGGTATTTCATATACGACATGACACCTTCAACATTCAAAATCACCCTCTCGAAGGCATGAGTTATGTTTAGAACTTTTAAAATTTGTAAGGTGGCCACCTTCACCTTCGTTATTGAATTCGAGGAGATGCAACGTCTGCAATCGGTTCTCTTCAGAGGACCTTGACTTGTAGATTCTCTATTTGCACTTCGAAGACTATAACCTAGCGTAGCAAGAGAGGAATTCACATTCGACTAGGTGTCGTGCTCGGTAAGAATATACGAAGTCCCGAGAGATCATTTCAACTCTGCATTAGCCTCCAAAGTAAGAGAGATCTTGGGCGTTTACATTGGGATCATGGAAGATCCAGAAGCCTTGAACTATGACCATATGAGGATTCATATCCTCGTAAATATTCATAAACCAGTGATGATGAACTTACCAATGCTTGTGAATAATAAAAGCATAATCTTCTCAACTTCGTATGATGATATGCCCCTCATCTGCAATAACTTCGGAGTTTTTATCCACTTAACTTCGGCATGTCCTGCACGTTTGACAGCAAAGGCTTGCCTGCCAGATGAATATAACATGCTTTTGTCCTCAAACCATCGATTGGCTTCATTGTGGCTCCGGCTAGCGAAACCCTTGATGGCATGGATCATCCCGAATCTGTTGGGCCAAGAAAACCAAATCATTTCAACAGACCTACACTTGGTCATTCATAAGCCGGTCCAAAGCCCTATTTTAAACCCCAACCAAATGCGTATAAATTTGTACCCCCATGAGGACGATCCCTTTCTAGCCTTCACACTCGCCCCCTAACCACATAAGGACCTACGCTCCCCAGCCTACTTGTCCCACAGTTGATAGTATTACCATTGATACACCCCACCCTATAAAACCTGAAGGGAACTTCGCGGCCCCTTCCTCCATAACTAGAGATAAGAGACCAATGGTGCCTTCCCCAGAAATTATGGCCTACCAACCGCATGCAAAAAGGTTTCCAGGAGGACGCAGTCCAAAATGGATTGGTGGGGAATCAGCATTAAGGAAATACCCCTCAAGGCTCGGGATTTGATCCGCGACGGAAAAGTGGAGAGCAAACATCCCAAATTCTATCAAGTTCAAAGTTTGTTTTAGTTCATGTTTAGTGCCGTCGGTTTATGCTAGTGCAAGACGATCCCTTGTTGCATCTGTCCATAACAATCCCATAAATGTTTGTGGTTTGTATATGTGGTCAGCGTCTTTGATGTTAAGTGTAAGTACTGACCTCTAGTAATTAGTCTTTTGAACTTTTTATAATCTTTCAAGGTTTCTATGCTCATTATAGAATGCCTTAGGCCCAGTATAAGTGGGCGCATTATAATATGCATTGCAGTTTGTAATTAGCCCAGTGACTTTATAATCTATGCACTAATCTTCGAAAAAATATCCCGCCAAAAAAAAACCAAAATTAATCAGATCTTATAACACGACTACATATAACCGTGTTATAAGGTAAGAAAACGATGACATTTTCGGCGCTGAAAATCCAGCCAAAAGAAAAAACAAATTTAATTAGCTCTTATAACACGGCTGCCCCTAGCCGTGTTATAAAGTTGAAGAAATCGACATCGTTTTAAGGGCCCTAGCCGTGTAATTATATTAATTGTGTCCTTTCATTTAACAAGGCCTTATGCAGTTAGATTACAACACATGGCTATGCATGTTGAAGTTTATGCATGATTTTTGTTCTAACATTGGAGCGTTTACAAATGTAAAAGCCGTATGTATTTTATTTTTCAAGTTGTTAACATTTAAAATGTAAATAACAATAACTTTTGTTTCTTTTCTATAGGTGCATCCATAATTTGACAACCAACCATGTCCTTGCACCAAGAAACAACTAGATTTTGTAAGAGAAGACTTGACATTAATTTTCTTAAGCACATGCAGGAATTGTACAATCTCTGAAATAGTAGTGTAATGAAGTTTTGTTGAGACTTGTGGCTACTTTTGATATGGGAATGAGTGTAACTACTTAGTTGGAATGAGTTTGAATAGACTTTTATAAATGCATGTAAATGTTTATTTTTGTTAGAGAATTACTATGTATTTGACTTTGTGGATCATGTAGTTGTTGTGATATGATATTGGGATATCAAAAGTAAATATGACACAGGTTGTGCTGTCAAATGTGTGTATCAGGGAAGAAGCAAAAACAAAAAAATAATAAAAAAAAACTATAATTTTATAACACGGCTATGCATTAAGCGTGTTATAAAGTGCAGGTTAAAATGCTGTGTTCGAAGAACTTTTTTTATAACACGGCTAAAGTTAGCCATCATATACAACCTGATTTTATAAAACGGCTAGCCAAGAAGCTGTGTTATAAAACCCCTTGATGTTGGCGGGTTCAAGCAACTTTATAACACGGCTTCTACATCAGATGTGTTATAAAACCTTATTATATAACATGGCTCTGTCTGTAACCATGCTATAAAATCCATTAATTTTGGTGCGCTAAAGACCTTTTATAACTCGGCTAGCCGTGTTATATAGCTGATTTTATAACACGACTTCCAGTGGTGTTATAAAGCCCAAAGTTATATACGACGCTCGCATTTAACACAATCTTTAGCCGTGTTATTAAGCCGTTTTTAACCGTGTTATAAAGTTTTTTTCAACAAGTGGCAATTGGAATTGATCTGCGACATGTGGTTATAGACTACACTAACCACTGTCCAATGATAGGTATGCATAACATATATGCAGATTAAGTATATAGTGGTATTTGGTATTGTATATATGAAAATATGCTAGATAGGACTAAACCTTGAAAATATGAAATTAATAAAATAGGTTTAGATCTGATTATCCCACATTAACATTATATTTACATAATATCACAAAAACTTAATAAAATGAATACAAAAATAGTAATATTAATTAAAATTTAAGTCTATGTTGTCTAAAAATTGTGTAAAATTAAAAAATATACATATATCATTTTAAACTCTTCAAATTCTATCAAATTATGAAAAGAATAATATATTATATAAATTTAGAAATTTTATTAAAAATCAAATATATAGAGTTACAAATACTAATATATACCATCACTTAAGAAAATGGACACTTATAAATATATTATAAAATTTCATAATTAATTATATATATGTATATTTTTATCATTTATTTGTAAATTTAGCCAGCATATGTACTAATTTAATTTATTATTACTTGTACTTTTTTTGTTATTGATTAATTTGTATGAAATTGTGTGAATTAAAATTTTTAATATGTAATTCATAAACGATTAATTACTAGAACCGGAAGAAAGTATCATTTCAAAAGCTAAAAATATAGCAAATTATGTAAAATTTAATACATTATTTAAATTTTCAAATTTTGTTAAAACATAAAATATAGAGTTACAAATACTATTATATATAAAATGTTATGAAAACTGAAACTTCTATATAATATTTATTATATTTTCATAATTTTGTATAATTTGATAGTTTTGTAAATATATATAGTTATAATATGTGTATATATGTATTATATATATATTTTCAAATTTTAACCAACATATGTAGAAATTTAAATTTTTATTATTTGTACTCTTTTTTTAATATAAAATTTTTGTTTTCCTTGTGAATCTTAATATGATATATTGGAGCATTTTAAAGCATGGTTTCTTATTAACCCGTGTTTTTAAATCCTTAAGTATGGACACACATGCTTAAATGAGCCTTAAAGCATTGTTAGTAAAATGCTCAAGCAAAATTTTCCTAGTAACAATTTTAAAACACATTGAGGGGCCAACTGTGCTTTTAAATGTACCACGCCAACTAAAAGCGCAGTTAGCTCTCAAACCATTCTCTTAAATGTTCAATTAGTGTGTAAGTAATTCACGATAACATTATAAAACACCGAGTATTCCGAAACCGTGTTTTTAAACATTAAAAAGCATAAAGAATTTTTTCCTAGCAATGGCTATAGACTCTTTTTGGCTTGACATATTTGTGGCTATTTTGATTCTAGTTGTTTAATAGTATGTTATTGAGAGAGATCTCAAGACACACATAGAACACGGACAAGGACCATCTAAATATACTGGAAATACATTATTCAAATATGCCACAAATAATGCTCCTAAATATATCAATAACATTCATGTCGTCTCTGTTGATCTGTTCGACCATACATGTAAGTATGTGTATGTTGATCACCCTATTTAAATATCTTGTTTGAAGCAAATTTAAATCACGCATGCACATAATACAAACATCAATAACACATAGTATATGATTCAACCTGTAACCCACATTTTAGAAGAAAAACACTTGTATAACTTGTTACAGCAATTTTATGAAAGCAAATGAGTATAAACTCTTAGAAAATTAGAGCATGATCCTATAGGCTTTGCAACATCTGTAGTTTCATCACTCTTCCACATTGCTATAAAAATAACATTACAACTGACTTGATCAAGAAAAATCAACAAAAGTATTGGCAAAGAAAAATGAAAAGAAACATAAATAAACCAAGAGATATATACAAATCAATGTAATAGATGAAATGAACGTTTATCATAACAAAAGAAGAACACTTTTTCAAGGTTTCAGCCAGCCATAAAACCAAGCAATTATGGAGCCAGCCATTAGACCTAGCAATTATGGAGCCAGCCAAACCATTCAAACCCAGATATCGCTTGCGTCAAAAGTAGTGGATATAATACTACTTGATGCCTCAACGTCCCTTGGGGTTCATGATCTGCGAGAACACAGTACTTGGAGTCAACCCATCAGAGTCTTCACTAGCAACACTCTGACTTCCAATACTCATAGTAGTTCTAGAATCGGTCATGTTGCCATCAACGTACTCATTTGGGTCCTTCTTCCCCTTGCTCAATTCAGCATCATATTTCCCATCTTCAAACTCCATCCTCGCTTTAATCCCCTTCCCACTCTCCTCCACACTTTCTTGAAGCTGGAGAGCGAATTCGAGATTCCACAGAACATCTCCCATCGAAGGTCGCTCGATACCTTGATCAGCCACACACTTCATCGCCGTCTCAGCAAACTTCTTGAAGCACTCCGGAGCTATCTTACCCTTTAAGAATGGATCCATGATCTGATCAAGCATGCCCTTCTTCTGACAATGAGCTGCCCATTCCGCCAATGCAACTTGTTCCTTTGGTAGAGTAGGGTTCAATGCTGGACGAGCACAAAGCACCTCAAACAGAACAACTCCAAAAGAGTAGACATCAGATTTATCAGTCAATTGCTGTCTTCTGAAGTACTCTGGATCCAAGTATCCGAAACTACCTTTCACCACTGTACTTACATGGGTGTGGTCCAGATTAGGACCTGTCTTAGACAACCCAAAATCAGACACTTTGGCCACAAATTTCTCGTCAAGAAGGATGTTGGTTGTCTTCACATCTCGGTGGATGATTGTGTACTTTGCACCAGTGTGGAGATAGTGCAAACCACGAGCAGCTCCAATGCAGATCTCAAGCCTCTGTTTCCATGGCATTGGTGGTGTCTGGGTTTTGTATAGATGCTCACGGAGAGTGCCGTATGCCATGTAATCGTACACCAGGATCATCTCACCGTTGTCTTCACAGTAACCAAGTAAGGAGACTAAGTGACGGTGGCGGAGCTTGGAGAGCATCTCAATCTCAGTTTGGAACTCATGCACACCTTGCTCTGAGAGTGGATTTCCACGCTTGATAGCCACTTTCATTGTACCGTTATCAATGATCCCCCGGTAGACCTTGCCGAAGCCTCCAACACCGAGTACAAGAGACTCGTCGAAGTTCTTTGTGGCTGATTTGATCTCCGAGAAGGAAAAGTGTCTGCAGATATTTGCGGGGAGAGACGACGCAATGCTTCCTGTGGTGGTTGTTCTTGACCCAGATGAATGTGAGTTTCCGTATAACGGTAGTGGGAGCCACCCAGATGACCCGTCACTAGGACCAGAAAGCTTACCCGACTTTCTGCGATGACAAACAAAACAAGCAAGAAGACCAACAAGGAACAATAACGCTACTCCACCAGCAATACCACCTCCAATGGCTGCCTTTGAGATCGTAGATGAACCTGGAGCAGATGATTCATCAATTGAATCACCGTCATTATCAGGCTGGGGAAGTGGGACGGGATTTGCCCCAGCAAGGTTTCCTTTATTGTCATTGATCTTGAATATCTCCACCCCGTTCAGTATGGAGTCATAATACTGCGGCTTGCTTTGGGTATGAGGATGGAGAGCGAGCCACAGATCCTGCTGCGGCGCTTCACCAGAAGGGACCATCACGACATAATCTTTGTAAATGGGAACCCCATTGGTATCAGCCCACGAAATTACATCCGCCTCTGCAAAGGCGGTCCGATTATTCAGATAGATGTCAAAGACTCTCTGATTCGGCTTGGTAATATTGACGGAGAGCTCACAGAAATGCAGCCTGACCAAGTACCGGAACCCAGAGTCAACAGAGAAGAACCAAGTCAGGTTATAATTCTCATTCAGACGGAAATCAGGTCCCATCGTTCGCGCTGTGGAGTACATATCGACCGGTGCGACATAAGTTTCCATACCTTTGGGGTAGTTTATAGTCAAACCAGGATCAAGAGCCGGTGTCACCCCAGCCGCTGCTCCGTATATGTAAGGTGAGTCGATAGACCACGTCCGGAACAGACCAGTATCCTGAGTCGGAGAAATCATGTTTCCACCGACATTGAGCCGATATAGATTCTCAAGTGCGGTGGTATTGTCGATGACTAAAGTCGAATCCTGGCCTATATCAACCCCGGTTACCGGACTATTATAAATCCCCGGCATGGTAACGACCTCGATCCCATTGATGAAAGCAAACGCGTTCGGGTACTTTGTTGACGGGGTGAAAGTGAGAGTGAGTGTGGAGGTCTCGACATCGATAATGTATTCTTTGGTGATGTAATCGAAGTTGAGAGCGAGTGCGGTCTGGAACGCGCTGAAGTTGCTGAGAAGAGAGAAGGATCCAGCGGTGACTGAGAAGAAGGAATTGGAGGTGTTGTAGTTGGAGTAAGTGTTGGGGTAGAAGTATAGGCGGAGAAATTTCTGTCCTGGGACGACGGGGATACTGTAAGTGAATTCAGATTGGAAGATTCTGGCGGTCATGTATGGGACCTCAGTGACGGTGGAGGCTTGGGTGTCGGCGGATGCAACGGCGGATTTGGAGGAAGAGAGAGTGAATTTTGAACCAACGTCTGGTGTCCATTTTCGGCCGTCGGTATCCGGGGAATCTGATGTGGATCCGCAGTTTAGGAGGATGAGATCGGAGGGTTCGAAGTTCTTGGCATGGATTTGGATTAAGTTTGGAGTGATTGTGAGAGATAGGTAGAGGAGAAGTAGGCTTGAGAGTAGAAGCGGGTTTGTTCGGAGGTTTGTCATGACATTAGTTGATCCCCGGTCAAAGATGTCCGGAATCGAATCAAAGTTTCCAATGCAGCTGGATTATCTGTTGCAGCGAGAAAAATTGAAAAAGTTATGGTCAGTAATGGCAGATTATTGCAATGAAAAGCAAAAAGAAAACAGCAGGAAATTGCAAGCGATTAGAAGCAAGCTTACAGAGTCAGGTAGGAAGAACGAATATCAGATATATACAAGGAAAATGAAAAGGAGAAGCGAAACTCGAATATCGACTTACAGAAAAGTAAATGATGGCTCTGTTTTCTTGGATCTGGAAACGGGAACGGCTCGAATCTCAACAGCACGATGCAGCTCGAACTTGAGAACGTGAGATATGCAGATGAAAGACGTCAACTCATCGTCCACTATTCCTGTTCCTCGACTCGACGACGGGACAGGGAAGTGAGAGAAAGGAAAAGCTTCTAGGACAGCTATGGGTTTTTTGAGTTCTCTACGGACTATCCCAGGGAGGAAGGGAGAGAAGATGGAGAAGAGAGAGAGTAGTAACGAACGTGGTGGAGCCGGCAGCCGTTTCTTTTTATCAATTAATGCTGTCTGTTGTTACTCATCTCTGTTTTTAATACGATGCTCCGCGTTTACCGGTTGCTTGAGACTTGAGAGTTCACAGTGCGGCGGTGACCATCGTACGCGGACAGATTTTTTTTTTTTTTTTTTCGGAAATCAGATTACATACCATTATATTTTTGATAAATTTATGAAATTCCTTTAAAAAATAATCACCAAAGGTCTCCTGCACTAATGGATGTTAAATTTTAAAAGTCTAAAAAATTATCTTTTTACCCTAAAACGGTCATTTCATCATTTAACCACTATACTCTGACTTCAATTGTAATTTTTTATAAATTAGTGAAAAGTTCATGAAATGCCTCTGTTACAAAAAAAAACCGGCTATTTTTTATTTCTTATGGCTAGTTATCTATACAGATGCCCTTTTGAGTTATAAAAACTCATTGTAACCCTATAGAATGCCCATTCTCTCATACTCACCCATAGCACATCAATCATGTATCCCTAACTTACACAACCGTAATAGATAAAAAATTTCAGACAATACATTGCAAGTGTAGAGTTTCAGCTACTCAGTGTTTCACATGACTGGAAATCAACAAGACAAACTTCCTATAATTGCTAGAGTTGTGGATTCTTCCAATGGTGGGCACCAGTTATAGTAGATTGGAATGATCCCCGCATAACTTCTCAATATGTGACTACTTCACACATGTGTGGCCCTTGCTGCATTTCATTCTGATTGACCGGGACCTTTTCTCTTATCATTCTCTTCCCTACGCCTTTATTCCAGCTGGCCTACCGAACCCCCTCATCAGTGGTGGTTGAATCTTGATTGTCTCCTCCGTCTCAGTAGGCCAAAAATCTTAAGAAGGCACATGATTGATGTTATGCTGATAATTGCACTACTAGAAAATACGTAATTAGCGACGGACAATTCCGTCGCTAAATCAAAGTCGTGTCGGACGCCGTCATCCATCGCCGAATAGCGATGGATTAGCGACGAAATTGTCCGTCGCTAAATACATATTTGTGACGGATTAGAGACGGAATTGTCAGTCGCTAGTTTGGCAACGGAAATTTAGTTTTTTCTGATTAATTTTTAGCGACAGAATGTCTGTCGCTATTCCGTCACTACTGTTTTCATTTTAAAAAAAATATTTAATATTTTAATTTGTAGAAATATTTTCACCTGTAAATGTGGACATATAAACATTTTATTCATATCCACCTTTAGTATGCAATACCATAAAGAGTTGTACTCATTAATCCCACAAGCAGACAAAAAATAAATGTTCAATCAACACAATCACACCAAATAAGCAATACCATGAAGTAGTGCAGTCGAATTTGATACAGACATAGTTCAAGCTAACAAAGTCAAATGTCATATTTATCTAATAATACCCGCCCCCAACCATGCCCATCCCCTGGACGATATCCCATATGATCACCCGGACCACCCGAACCACCTGAGCCATCATGTGGACCTCTAGGCCACTGACCCCATCCACCCGTACTAGAGCCAGCACCAGGATCACCGTACGGTTGATTCTGTTGAGAAGGAAACATTTGGGAGATCTGCGCTCGTATCATCCTCTGCATCTCCTCGCTGAACATCTCCTGATGACCGCTTCCCTCTCCTCAATACGAACCTGCTGCCTGTAATTTTCATTGAACTTTTGACTCAGCTCCCGCTCAATCTCTATCTTCATGGACTCGTATGTGCTATGGTTTGTCGGAAGCACGTGAGCTAGTGCCGGTGGTGTGAAATGAGTCAGGGAAGGACACTGGTGCTAGCTCGCCCACACCGTAGACCCTCTGCTTTATGGATTTCCCTTCAATAGCCTTATAAAAAATTTCATTAGGGTCGGCCTTGGAGCATACAGGCACACTGTTTCCATGCTCATCCTTGCTCGAATGAGTGTGTATGAACAATGTGTAAGCATCTGGCTCTGTACCGTATTTCTTAGTCTACAAAAATACACTTGATTAAATTAGAAGCAAGCCTTTAAAAAATTTGAGAACCTCCCCTGTTTTTTACATTTCCCACACATAAAAACCAAGATTGTTCAGTCAGAATCAGATAATGATTAATCAATCATGGCTTAAAAAAATCTGACATAACCTCCCGCGTTTTTATGCATTTGCCCACACATATACAATCCAATATTGCACATATCAGAATCTGATAACAATCACAACTCACATAATGCATTCAAAGTTGCATTATCATATTCACATTTACATTCACATTCACATGTACTTGCATTCAGTTTCATATACACTTACAAAACAAAAAAACTCACTAGATTCCTCTTATGCTCCTTTATCCAGCGAGAACCACATGCATGAGTAGATAGACCACCGCCAGGTGTATGCTCAGTCCTCCGGTTGCGAGAGTTAGTCTCACTGATCTTCTTACACTTCTCATTCGCCCATTCGTGTTCCCAAGCCTGCCAGATTTCATCTCTGACTTTTCTCCTCATTCTCTTAGCCTTCATCTTGTAGAGTGTGTTTGAATATCGTTTTCTGCCTAAGGCGTAGAATATCTCATAGACGACACTCTCAAGGTCAGGATCCCAACGGAAGCGCTTCTGCATAAATTAGTAAGTGTAAGCATAACATATACAAAAAAAGAAGTTAAATATCAAGAATGGTTAAATACCTTGAATTCATTGAAATAGAATCTATGGCCGTCCTGGCCCAAACCCTCCCAACTATAACCCTCTAGAAACCACCTCGTCTCAAAGCAAGGAAGAAAAGAACGAGCAACCTTCTTTGCAGGTAGTAGCTCCCTATAATTATATAATGCGTCACAAATTGACAATTAGCATATATATATATATATATATATATTTAAAACAAAGTTTATTGAGAATTATTTTTTACTTACATAGTACTTACCTGTCAGAGATAGTAATGACTACGCGGGGATCAACACCACCACTGTGTGAAGCGTGTGAAGCCTTTGAGCTATGCGGTGCTTCGTCAGATGGTGGTGAATCATCATGTAGTGGAGGAGTAGACTGATGTGAAGGAGTAGACTGATATGAAGGAGTAGGCTGATGTGGAGGAGTAGGCTGTCATGGAGGTGGAGGAGTAGGTTGCCGTGGAGGTGGAGGAGTAGGTTGCCGGCGTAAAGGTAGAGATATAGATCGATGTCTCTCAACAGACGGCTGTGAATCTGGGACAATAGAAGAATGGTGTGGGTGAGAGTCGAAATAAGGGGTCCCTAGGGGTGCTCGTCCTGACAAGGAGTGCGAAGGGGGCGGATGTGTAGAACCCAACGGGGATCCATGACCGGAACCATCCACATGATCAGCTGCAGCCTGCTGAGAATCACCTGGGGGAGTAGAAGTGCTGGCCCTGCTTCTGCTTCGACCAAATGACCACCCAGATTTAAAAAAACTTCTACCACCTGCCATCACTATGAAAACCCATGCATGTCAAACTTCACGTTAAACACTTAGTAGAATAAATATTTTTATGCATAAATTAAAAACAAATGAAATCGATAATATATTGATGTTGCATAGTAGTTGTATGTAAATTTACTTGTTAAATTTATGTATCTATTATGTCTACTAAATCAAATGTTTCTTCGGCATAATCTCCCCTGTTATGTCTACTAAATTTCTGTATCTGTTATGTCTACTAATCAAACACTACTTTAGTTAAACTAATAAAATTTTTTAAAAATTCGGCATAATCTCCCCTTTTTTTTACTTTTCCGCTTATTTCTAAGCATCTCACAAGGATAATTCACAAATACCTATAACAATTATCAACAGAACTCAACAACGGGAGAAACATTCAAAGATATCATACTTGTTAATCAGCAAGTTAGTTCAAATACAGATTAAATAATGTACATAAAAAGAGTGCTAAACATCTACGCTAAGTAAAAAATTAATTATTCTTGTTTCTGTACAACTTCAGTTACTAAAAACTAGATACTTTGAGTTACCTAAACCATAATACTAAGCAATTAACAAAAACAGGACCATCAATGAATGTTGCAAACCAAAGCGTATGATCGGCTTCATCTTCACGTCTCAAAACAGTACAACGAGCTCCCACACTTGCCAATTCCTAAACATTACCCAAAGTACATACCTAAAGACAACTACTCTGAATACTTGAAGACTTACACTTCTCACTTCAACATCACCCCTCGATTAAACAGACTCGTCACTCTAGCCAGGTAATATATTATGCATATCAGCTAGCAAGATTCAAATCAATGGTTGTTTACTGTATGTGTCTAATACTTATTTACAGGTATGATGATGAAAGTGGGAGTTGGTATGTGAAGGTGAGAGTAAACGATGAGTCATCATCAGAGAAAAAGGAAGAAGAGTATATTGGAAAATTCTTAGTAGTGGCTACAGGTGAGATGACAGATCCATACATTCCCGAATTCAAAGGAATGACAGACTTCACCGGTGAATCAATACACTCTACACAGTTCAGATCAGGGAAGGATTACACCGGGAAGAAGGTGCTGGTTGTAGGGTATGGGAATTCAGGGTTAGAGATAGGTTTACATCTCTAACCCTGCTAATTAACACTAGAATTAAGGTTCACATCTCGCCCTACGTTTTTATTTCAGTTTATTCTGAACTCCATTTTTTTTCTTCACACAATACCCCAACCTACAGAGCAGTAATTACGATTTGTTTAAGGTGTTTGAAGACAAAACAAGGGATCCGATTCTACTCAAATTCCCATGGTTTCAGCTGATTACTTTGTAACCCCAATCTTAATGTGTTCAACTTCAACCTACAGCAGATAACCACCTATTATCCATTATGCTATGTTATGTGTGTGATTATCCTCACCATATTCACACTCGTACCGGAACCCGCAACAATAAGAAAATCAGAGGATTACAACTAAAAGTATACAAATGCTTAATTTCAAACTTAACCCAGAAATCTCATATTTACTCATCACTTCAAAAATCCTAATTCTTTTGGGATTTGGTCAGATTGCCACAAGTTTTAATGTCCAGATCGACATACAATCAAAAGGGTTTGCACTACTAATTATAGTGTTGTGACAGAATAACTCAAAACTTTTATGTTTTAATCATAGAGAAGAAGAAGCTAGTTTAGAGATATATTACCGGTTCTGAAAATAAAATGTTTCCGCCCCGTCTGTTTGGTGTGCCAGGTGCTTCACTTCACAAGGTGAGGAATCAATTACCTTTGCTGTTAATATCGACAACAAAGACCATAATATTGTTTCTATGTTTATCGTTTGCTTCACTAGTGTAGTAGGAGAAATCAGACCCTTTTATTTCTATACTAGTAGATGAGAAGAAGATAGGTTCAAGCATATTACCGATTCCAGAAAATTGCTTTCACCCCTTCTCACTCTGGTTGCTTAACGCATTTACTCCAATGAATTGTTTCCACCCAACTGCAATCTGGTGTGCCAGTTATAGTTGGAGTCAGCATTTCCAGTGATTTATCATCGCAAGGCACAGACACACGGAAGGAAATGGGGAGAGAGCAGAGGGTGTATTTTCAGTTTGCCAGTAAGGGTTACAAAATCCTCTCCAAAAGTGCAAATCCAAAAAGAGAATGGAAACTAGTGCGAATCTAATTTTTGAAATTGGGCTACAATTAAGCTGATTTTCGAAATCCCTAATTTAATTTTCGGAACTAAATAGTTAGGGTTTTAAGGACTTACCTTGACCATAACAAATGTAGAATAGCAGTTGATGGTCGCCTAGCACTCCGGTACGTGTTTGGTGGCCGGAAACTGTTTGAAATTCACCGGATCCGTCGACTGGTGTTCTGCTCCTCTCGCCCGAGTTCGCGACTGGAAGAAAGAAAGGAGAAGAAGAAGAGAAAGGAAAAGAAGAAGTCGTGCGTGACTGATTAAACTCAAGAGTTTGGCGACGGACCTGTCCGTCGCCAGTCCGTCGCTAATGGGTGTTAAAACGACGTCGTTTGGTTAAGTAAAACTTAACCACACGCGAGAATAGACAGAAAAAATGACGTCGCTGTGCTAAGATTTGGCGACGGACGTATTCTGTCGCTAAATATTATTTTTCTTTTTTTTAATTTTAAGGGAATTAGCGACGACCGGTGTCCCTTGCCATTTTAGCGACAGACATTCCATCGCCGGTCCGTCGCTAAATAAGGCGTCATGGTCTAAAAATCTCGCGCCACCACACCCGCTCAATTTCCGTCGCCAATCTGTCGCCAATCCGTCGCTAATCAGTCCGTCGCTAATCCCTCTCTAATCCGTCGCTAAATAGCGACAGATTTCTGTCCGTCATTAATTCCGTCTCTAATCTGCTGCTTTCAAGTAGTGTTGGCATGGTATGATTCAACTTTGAAGTGTGAACTTATGTATGTGCTGATAAGTGGCATGGTATGATCCAACAATTATAGTAAGTTTGTCCCGCTGATTTCCGGTTGTGTGAAACACTAAGAGTAGCCAAAACTCTACACTTTCAATGTGTTGTCTGAAATTTTCATCTATTGTGGTTGTGTAAGTGGGGTGTACAAGATTGATGAGCTATGGGTGAGTATAGTAGAGAAATGGGCATTTTATAGGCTTATAATGAGTTTTGTAGCTCAAAAGAGCATGTGCATGGAGAATTAGTCGTTAGAAACAAAAAAATATCCATTTGTTTATAACAGGGGCATTTTGTAAACTTTGTCCTAAGTAGACCTGGCAATTCGGGTCACTCGGTTCAGGTTCGGTTCGGGTCAATTTGCAGATATTCACTATTCGGTTCGGTTCGGATCAGGTTGGGTTATTTGATTAAAATTAAATTCGGGTGATTTCGGATTGGTTGATTTCGGGTTCGGGTGCTTTCGGTTCGGGTTAGCCTCTACATTTTTCGGTTTTTTCGGGTTATGGGTCAAATTCGGGTGACTTACCGCATTATGCTTAATTGACAAAAGTTTTAAAGTACAAATTTAAGCAACCTTTGTAACTTGTATTGATTTTCATATTTGGATCCAAATTCTCTGAATATAGTGTAACTCTTGATGAAGATTGCTATTGTGTATTGGTTGGTTATACATAACAAATTGGATGACAATATTTTTAATATTAATTTTAACTACAGATTTATTAATTGTGTTGATCAAGTATAAATTTAAAATTTGGTGAATCAGTGGTCAATATTTGGCACTCGACACTGAGTTTATCCCCCCACCCTCACACCCGATGTTGTGCCTGTGCTTCCCGCCATCCCGCGCCCGTCACACCCCGTGTGCATCCTGCGTCAGCGCCCGTCATCTCGAGTGAGCGTCGTGCGCCCATGCCAATCCATCACCACCTTGTGCTTGTGCCCTTATGCGCTTGTCATCACCTCGCGTCCATGACTTCATGTTGTGTGTGAGCCACCGATCACTGTCTCGCGTGCGCGCCTCATGCAGGCGTCCTCTAGTAGCATATTGCTCCCATGCAGGGGTTGTCCCTTTATCTTCTTATTTTGTCAATATTTTCCCCTAATTTAATTTAATTATTCATACAGATATATTTACATGAGATGTAAGTTTTGTAATCTTTATTCTTTTGTGGTATTAATAAGAAACCTAAGTAGTAATGTGATGATATATACATATACACATTTAAACCATTCTCAAGCTTGATATTGTAATCTTTATTTAAGTAAGGTGTAAATTTGTAATCTTTATTCTTCAACATCTACACATCAATTGTGGTTAGTATATTTATTAACTGAAAATTTTATACGTTTTATTGGTTATACGTAATCAAATTGGATGACAATATTTTTAATATTAATTTTAAACAGAAGGATAATGGAAATTTGTTTAGTTTCAGTGGTGTGTGGTTTGGGTGAATTCAGTTCGGATCAATTCGGTTCGGGTCAATTCAGTTCAGGTGAATTTGGTTTGGGTGAATTCTGTTCGGGTGGATTCGGGTATATCAAACTTCGGTTTGATTTGGTTTTGGTCTGGTTCGGTTGGGAATTTCGAGTCACATCATTCGGTTTAAATTCGGGTTCGGATCGGGTTGGATCAGGTTAGTTTTTCTGGTTTGGGTTACCTTTGCCAGTTCTAGTCCTAAGGGCATTTCATGAACTTTTTGCTAATTTGTGAAAAGTTACCATTGAAGTCAAAATATAACCGCTGAATAGTGAAACAACTGTTTAAGAGCAAATATGTCATTTTTTTAGACATTTGACAAAAAATTAATGTCCGTCAGTGCAGAGTGGCATTTCATAATATAATGCCATTTTGTGACTTTCTTTTTTTTTGGGGGGGGGCATTTCATGAATTTACCAAAAATATAGTGGCATTTCATGAAATTTTCCCTTTTAAACAAACATACGTAAACAGATTTTCTTTATTTACATTTGCAACGTAACTTAAAAACTGATTTGCAGATAATTTTTCTATCCTATACATGGATGAAATATTCTAACTTCAATTACAATTAGGGGTGAAATATGCTAACTTCAATTATAATTAGGTAACCTTTGAAAGTTGTCTTCGTACGCTCAGTCGTGTTTTCACTTCACGTAGTCGGAAACTAAAAAACACTTTAAGAAATTGCCCTTCCCCCATTTTTTCAATATATACACCTTTACCCTCCACTATCTCTCCATCTCATTTCAAATTCTTAAAATTCTTTCTCTCTCTAGAATTCTCTCTGACATCTTTCTAGAAGCCGAAGCGGGAGCGGGAGCCGGTGCACGAGTCCAAGTTTCTTTCTAGATATACTGAATCAAGTTCTTTTCTGATATAATTTACAGTTTTGTAGTATAATTAGACCCATAATAGGACCTAAACTAGCAAAATAGTGAAAAAAAATCGGTACCAAAACCGTACGGCGACGCTAGCGAAGAAGGGCGAGCGTCGACGCAGGTGGGCGACAACTCCTACCCCTCTCCACGGGCGCCAACGCAGGTGACTTGAAGCGGGTGTAGGCGTTGGCGGCTTGAAGTAGGCGCCGAAGCAGGTGTTTTGAAGCGGGCGGCTGCGCGGGCAATATGAAGGGGGCCGGCAGTGCGGATGGTTCCTGGATGGTGGATACGCAGATGGCTTCCAACCGACGATGACACTGGCGGTGACGATTTGCACACAGGCGGCGGCGCCTGTTTACCCTATCGGAACTCTTTTTTCACATTTTTTGGACTTTTCAACTTGTTTTAGACGCTCTAGAGGTCTATTAACATGGTTTTTTTTACCCGTTCTCAATATTTTAAACAATTTTGTTTTTTTATTGTTTGAATGTGATTGACATTGAAATACATTAATATTCATTTGACCGTATCGAAAAACCTCGACTGGTCTTGACTAACTTTAAACTCAATTTAACTAACGTTGAACCCCAAATAGCAGATGACGGGTAAAGGTAAGACGTTGTTGGGAGGTTTGCTTGGGGGTAGGGGAAGCAGCTCATCTGAGCGTGGTTAGGGCTCATCACAGGCCCCTACACCCCTTGTGGACCCATCATATAGAGCAAAGAGGTGTACATAGTACGTCAACACCTCAACCAGGAGGCATGTAGCTGAGGATCACGTGCGGGAGAAAAAGCGGATGATGACACCCAGGCGGACCTTCGTAGTCAGAATGCCGACTCGGTGGTCGGAACTTGACGCTTGTGGTGCATACAGATAGTTCTTCTTGGCCCGCACCTACACAGAGCGGGATGGCTGGCACATCTTATCGGCAAGTGAACCCTGATGATGAGGACCCTGATGAGTTGAGCTTCAAGGGTGAGGGTCGATGTAGCTTCCCTCTGGAGCATGTGGTGTAGGTGCCAGCGGCACAAGGTGGTCACATGGCGGGGAGTGGTATGTTTCTTGTTTTGTAATTTATTTGATAACTTTTATGTGATTAGGAAATGTAATATAGTTGTGATATTTGTTTAAATATTGAGCAGGAGAAAAGATGCCTTAGCTTCAAGTTTAAAGTGAAGATGTTGGACTTGTGGACTCTATCGATGCTAAGGCACCAGGAGTCAGAGATGCGGTCGAGATGAGTGAACTTGGGCATTTGGCCGAGATAGCGCATGGTTTCTTTAACCTCACGCTCCTTTCTGTGTTCGTGAAGAGATGACAGCCGAACACGAACTCCTTCCACATGTCATTCGGAGAGATGACTATTATTCTCCATGACGTCTACCACATGTTGGAGATCTCATCGCTGGTATGGCGGTTGCATACTTGCCAGAGGCGGTCGGCATCTACCCCGTTGATGGTGCCCCACTGCTGCATATTCTTATCCCTCACCTGATATAGCTTTTTTGGGTAAGTTCGAAGAATGACTTACTGGACTATAAGTTCTTGGACAAGAACCATGTACCCTACAGAGTCCTCCGCGACACATGTGGGGGTGAGTACTATGACGCTGACCAGGAGACGAAGGCCTACTTGTGGTACTTGATGGGTAACACGATCCTGATCGATAAAGGCAATCATCTTGTCATGCCTTCTCCTTTTGGCTACTTCGTGACCCTACCCCCATAGACTTATTTGTATGGGGAGCGGCCACGCTAGCTTTCCTCTACCACCAGCTTGGGATCGCTTCTTGGGTGGAGACACATCAGCTGGCTCGTTGTATATTGTTTTTTAGGTAAGAACTCTAAAATGACCTTGGAGTTCTTAATTTAAAATAATTTTCTACGGTGTCATTTAATGGTTGCATATGATTACTGCAGAGCTGGATATACGAGTACTTCCCCATGTTCAGGCTGGAGCAGCTTACGGATTGGGATGACACTTCCCCCCGGTGGCCAAATGGCCTCGTCTTCACAGGAATGTAATGGACGACGAGGGCTGCGTTATGTCAGGGGACGGTTGGACATGATGTCCTTCACTAAGGTACAACTTAATTAGTTGTTGCAATTGTAAAAAGTTATGTTGTGTTGTGTTGTTAAGCAAATCTTAAAATTTAATTGCCTTGTTTATTTTATCCTTTTTTGAACAACATATGTTGACTGGCTTCCGTTTGGCATCACCGGTACGAGGGACGATAACGATGGTATGGCACCTTATAATACTTGGATGTTGTCGAGTCCTACATTCCTGACCGGTGTCTAAGATAGTTTAGACTCTTTCAGACCATCCTTCCCGACCCTATCAAACCCCTCAGTTGCTAATGTCGCTAGCACGGCCAGAACTATGCTGCTAGCTAAGACAATTGGATTTTGTGTGGAAGAACATGACTGGGCCCACCAGGTGGTGGTTTCCTTTTATCCGTGCACGTGTGCCTTGGGAGGTGGACGGGGAGTACATCCATTTGTTCCATGCTCATTCCCACCCTCAGGGGCGCTGCCTCGGTCTGGATCATGGCCTTAGTACGCGATAGGAGGATTAGATGCATGTATTATTTTTTGTTTGATTAAATTGAGTTAGAGTTGTCATCTATATTTTGATAGATTTAATTACTAACTTGTAGTTTCTACAATATTACAGTACTAGGATGAGGTTGCTCCGAGGATACAGAGCCAGGCGCTAGAGAACAATTAGAGATGGCCTGATGGTATTGACCCCTGGATGGTTAATGTGATGGAGGAGTGCTTCGACTTTGCCAGACTTCATGTTAGCAGCATGCCTGCCTCGCCTAGCCCGCCTAGAAACCCGAACTAGGCACGAGTTGACATGGAGTGGTACATTGTAGGGCGGCACTTGAGAGGACTGAGGCCTATAGGGGAGGGAGTGTATCGTAATCATAGGGATGATGCACGTCACCAGAGGACGGACCCGGGATAAGATGTTTGCTCTTCTATCCGTTGGTGAATGATATGTTATTGTGTGGTCCGATTTATCCTAAGGATTTCCTTGGGTTCCGACAAATATGTGTGGATGTTTTCTAAGAGCGGTATGTGTGATTATTATTTGGTATGCTTATTGATTTAAATGCCCGACTATCTCGCGTTTAATAATTGTGCGAGCATCTTTCAGACTGAGGCAATGCCCAAAGTAAAATTGAATCGAGTTACGAGTATTGATTAAAGAAATATTGCTCACATACGATTAACGAGATACATCATAATATCCTTAATCATCCTAGGTAATTAACTTAGGCAGAGGATCTGTATTACCGTCCTCATGAGCATATGTATTTGAATATAAAAATGACCCGGATGAATTCTAGGTAACGTGTAAGACCTAAAAGGCAACTTTATGGAGATTCTACATTCTCTATAACCTAAGAATAGATCTTAGGTAAGAGGATTAAGCGAACTTGATCACATGGTGATTGGAAATGTTATATGAGGGGGAATCTAGGGGAATCACTGATTACCTGATTGCATATAGTGATCACTAGAGAGGATTACTGAATCGGGTCCACTTGTTATGGAAATCCAATCAGCCACATTTGATCGTTGGTCGGAGGGCACTACTATTGGTGTATGGCTATGACTATTATAGACGTCTTCACAGAGGCAAAAAAGAAATCCAGAGATCTTTGGATCGTGGGTCGGAGGGCACTACTATTGGTGCATGGGCCACTGCCCAAATAAAAATGGAGTACGTAGTACATAAATGGGCTGTCTCAACATGACGCCGATCAAGAGTTAATGATTTAAAAGTAAGTAAACGAGTAAAAACACACTAGTTACAAGTTAGTATGAGACATAAATAACGCTCATAAATATGGATAACAAATGAAAGGGCCTTAAAGGCCAAATAAACGGGAACCGTTCAAATGAAACAACCATCCTATCGTTATCTTACACACTCTATTATTTTCTTATATCCATAATTTATATGTAGGATTGTATGTGCTATATTTGGATGAACTGTTGAATGTTTATTTATTGCATTTACAGTTTCTTTTGCTATATATCTGTAAAAAGGAATAGCATGTAAATGAACCGCATGAAAACTCGACTAATTAACTTAAGGAGTTTTGAGGGTTCATAAAGATTACACCGTAGCATATTCAACGGTTGTGCTAATCCTTTACAACAAACATATTACAAGTGCTTGATTTAGACCGAAGCCTAAGTGCGGGATACTTTTGGGTAGTTAGCTATAAACTACTTTTGATTATACTTTTGTATTATATTTACTGTTGTACGGATGATGTATAAGTAAGTGATACGGTTTAAATTGCTCACGTCTTTTGGGTTAAAGTTGTAAATTGTATTAGATTATCTCTTGGTCATCACAACATTGTTAGATGATGTATGGATGTATTGGAAGCCTAGTTACTCACATGAGTGAGTAACGGTTGTAACACCCGTGTTAGTAAAGTGTTTACATTTAAATCCACTACAATGTTCAGCTTAAGTTTAGATTGATTGTGTTAAGTAAGTGGTTAAGACGAGTTTACGAGATAAGGGGTGTTACATAGGTAGTCAACGCCTTGGAATAGCTTGACATATTATCATTTTAGGTAGTCAACGCCTTAGAATAGCTTGACGACATTTTATCATTTTAGGTAGTCAACCCCTTAGAATAGGTTAACATTTTATCATTTTAGGTAGTTAGCACCTTAGAATAGCTCAACAAGATCTAGGTAGTTAGTGCCTTCGAATAGCTCAATTATTTTAAAGTCATTCCTTTAGGTTGTTAGCACCTTCGAATAGCTCAACAATTTCAAAGTCCTTCCTTCAGGTAGTCATCGTCATAGAATAGCTTGACAAAACCCTCAACTTTCACATCCTTGGTAGTTGGCGCCTTAGAATAGCCTAACATATTAGACTTCTCTTTTAGGTAGTCAGTGCCTTAGAATAACTTGATAGTATTTCATTGTTTTAGATAGTTATCGCCTTAGAATAGCTCGACAAAACCTAGATAGTTGATCCCTTCGAATAGCCCAACAATTCCTAAGTTATTTCTTCAAGTAGCCATCACCTTAGAATAGCTCGGCACAATTAGAGATCTCCGGTTGCATTTTGAAACGGGGGGTAGACTTTCCAAAGTCGAGAAAAATTTTGGGATGTCACTCAAGCAGCAACTAGTCTTTTCACTTCCATTCTAAAGTCTAGTTGATGGGGGAGGGGGGGGCAACTAGTTATACCCAAAAATTTTACCCCTAGGAAGAAATTCTCTTAAGGCACAAGGTCTATAAGGGGTAGTCTGGTCAAAGAACGTGGAATCCTGATTTCATTAGTGTGTTTTGAGACATAGGTGATATCTTGGGCACCACGAGGGACATTTTCATAATTTTCAGGACTCATAAGCCATCTAGTAAGCATTCTCTTTCCTCCGAAAATGACTCAGATCAACTCAGAATACTTTGAAATTTTAACACATGGTAAATGATGACATTTTGAGCATAATGGCCTTGGAATTTTGAATTTTCAAAATTTTAATAAATTTCTAGTAATTTCTGAACGAATCTGACAAGAAACTGAAAATTTTTAAAAATAGTACTTCATCCAAAAGTTCCAATTTTTTCTTAGAAAAAGTAGAAATATCTTTCTTTACATGCTGGTATTTAGCCGGATTCATTCCAGAAGTCACCCGACCAAATCCTAATAAACTTTGGTTTTTACCGAGTTTACTCTATCTTTAGTGTTGCCTATATAAGGGATATTTTCACTACATCAAATCAGAAGCCCAAGAACCCTAGAGCACCAAAGCACTCATCCGTCCTCTCTTCCACACGTTTTGGACTCCAGAGCCTTGATTAACCACAAAAAATTCACTAAAATCATCACCAAAACACGTTTTTCAACTCATACCACCACAATAATCATCAAACCTAACCATCTCCAAAACCTGAAGAACAACATGAACTTACAAGGGTCAGAAGCCAGGTTCAAGCTCAATCCAGGACCGACTCCGACGAATCTTCAAAAGATTCCCTGGCGTGAAGAATCTCATTAATTCTGAAGGCAAAACAGGTTATAATTCTACTTTTATAACTCCCCTTGGCTTTATTAGCTTTCTGTTAAAATTTGGGTTCAAACCAACCTTTTCCAGCTTCTGAGTTACTATTTGTTTTCTTTTCTTTATAGTAACTTGTTCACTAAGTTTCGGCCATAATTCAAAGTTATTTGAAGTTTATAAATTACTAACGTAATTAGATTATTTTAGGATACACGTCCATAAAATTTGAGCCAAAAACACCACTGAGAATTGCACATACTCCATAGTCATCCGTGGCTAGTCTGTGCCCTCAGATGGCCTATCCGGGGTCCTAAACGGTGGCAGGATTTAACTTTTCAAATTTTCTAGATTTTCTTAACTCATGTGTTGGAGTATGAAGGTGTTGCTGAGATAGTCCTACCATCGAACAAGTCAATTAACAAGAGAAATGTCCGTCCCTGCTGAAAGATCGAGTGAGTCCTTCGGTCAAACGAGTCTCCGTCTTTACTGAAAGATCGAATAAGTCCATCCGTGTGGGGTTCATCCATCAGTTGAGAAATTTAAGGAGCAACGTTCACTAAACCACAACGGTTATCAACCATCATCCTTGGACCGAAATTCATGCAAATGTGAGTAAAATTCAAAGCCTTGACTTTCTAATAGTTCGAGAGAGTCCGTCAATCAGTTGCAAAAATTAAGGAGCAATGTTTACTCCTTTTGACCGTAAATATTGGCTTCATTAAGCTCAGTCAAGTGAGCGACGTGTTAAATCTGAAAATATAGCAATATGGACATTGAGGTCCTAAAATTTTGGAACTGACAGAGTCAGTCAGGTACATCAGTGATGCACCGATTATTGATATATCTTTTAGTGCCTAAACCCCTTATTTTCTTGTCTTTTTCCTAAGTTCACGATTTTATGATGTTTATATCTTTGTTAAAGTAGAAATACCTCACATTGGCTTGTTTTGGTGTTTTTATAACTTAGGATGCGATCTGGGAGAAATTCGGTACAAATGGGAAAAATCTGCGTCACGTCCGGTGTGGGTAAAAACCTAACAGTAAATTGTTGTTGGGGGGTTTAACCTAACGGCAAGTGTACCGGTCGATTATAGCAAGTTTAAATCTTGGAGTATTCCCTGAGTATCGAATCCAAGGAGGCAGTGGCTAGTTTAATTTATACTTACACACAAAACAAGAATAAAATAACAGGAAATTTGGGGTTTTTGTATGTGATGGTGAATATTGTAAATGAGTTCAATAAGCAATGAATAACAGGTAAATAATTGTTTTGATTTTGTTTGATAAAGGAAATTCCGGTTTACTACTTCTCTCTAGGTTTGCAATTTCTTCCCCTAAGTGATTTCTACAGAATTCTGAATAAAACCCTAGAATAAGGATAACTCGTATTCGGTCTCCCGTTCCACGAGTTCTAATTAGCAAAGACGAATCCTAACTCTCGTTATGAATCCACTGTTTACTAATTGCTTTAAGTGTAGTCTAGATTAATGGTCAGCTAGTGTTTAGAGGAATTACCATCTCTATACTAACTGGTTCTTTCCCTGTAGTCAATTGATAGCCACAGTTCTCACTTATAAGCTAACAAACTGATAAACTCATTTAATTGATCAGATTAACAAGTCTAGGAATTCATAAGGGAAAAGAACTTTATTCTATTGTACTGCAGAAAATCACAAAGGTTCAGAAATAATTATTCTAGAGATACATAGTAAACCGAAATTAAAAACGACTACTCAGCCATAGACAAAATAACAATGCTCAATATAAACAGCATAAGGATAGAGGGATTTAGCAGAAAAACTGATTTTAGAAGCCGTCGCCAATTCTGCAATTTCCACACTCGTCTGAGTCACGTCCGGCTGTCTTGGGTCGGACGCAGATCCGGACGCGTTCTCCTGGTGCTGTCCGGATCCGGACGTCAAATCCGGACGCAGGTAAATGAATCCCGTGAGCAGTTTTCTTGTCTGTGGGTGAGGGTGAAGAGTTACGGAGGAAAGTTTAATGAATGGAGATGGAGCGAGTCGTGAATGAAAGGATATGTAGAGAGGAGGAGAGTGTATTGCTTAGACTCTGAGAGTCTGGGACGAATTGGAATGAAGGCTGAGTGACTGCTTAAATAGGCTTAGAAAATATACATAGGTTAGTGGAAGCTTGGTGTGTTCGTCATTAATTGAGCATGGCTGTGTATTAATAAACGTTGAGGTATGGGCTTAACTTGCTTTCAGCTGATAATTGCACCGAAAGCCCGATTATCAGCGCGATTGCGTTTTTATTTTTCATCTCTGTGTGACGTCCGGATCTGTGTCCGGATCCGGACGTTACACAGAACTTTTAGATCTGAAACTCGGAATATGTCCGGATCGCTGTCCGGATCCGGACAAGACAGAGAACTCTCGGATCTGGATTTTAGGTCACGTCCGGATTGCGTCCGGATCTGGACATGAGACGTCCGGATTTGCGTCTGGCCAAGTTGACCCGGACGTGACCAATTTTTGTGTCTCTTCTCCTGATTTGTTCCCCGTTTGTTGTGCTGTAATCCTTATGATGTAAAATCTTTATTTCCTGGGTTTTCCTATATTTAGCATATAAATACATCAGTTCTTATCAAAACGTCATCTTAGGAAAACACATAATAAGTGGGAAACATTGCCTGAATTGTTACAAATTATAAGGTATTAAACCCTAAAAAGCCTATATGTTTCACACTTTTCAACTTCCTCACACTTAAGCTTTGCTTGTCCTCAAGCAAATAAGGAATAAGAATATCTCTAAAACTATCACATAATCTCAAGATCAAACAAGTGCAGGGTGAAATCAAACAAAGTGATAAATGAAAGAATAATCTTGCTCTTTAGAGGTAGGTTTTCACAAACAGTGAAAGAAGAACAATTTTGTAAAAGCATAGAGAAACTAGATTGTAGAAAACAAGTTAACTTAGCTTGGGACTTTCCACCAATTTACATTCTTCTAACCTTTGGATGACAAGGGGTGTGAAGTAATGCCTTATTCCGCAATACCTTTCAACACCACGTACTCATGATCAAAGTATAATTTTTAACTGCAATTATCTCTTTTGTAAGCGAAAGCATTTATCTTCAAGAGTTATGTAAAACAAGCTAATATTTGAGATCTTGCAGAGTTATTCCGTAACCCAGACTTTTCTCTCTATCCTTGAGATGGTGTTGGGCCAACTATCCCAGATCTCGAGACCTTAGGTAGATAGGTGTTAAGGCACCCTTAAGACTTAATAACCGGATAGACGAGGCCTGCTATTGTTAGGAAAAAAATTTTTGATCAGTGGAGTACCTTGCCTTATCCTTTTCATTCCAAACATTCACTTCATTTCCAAAATCCCAAGCTAAAATAATCTAGTTTCCATAACTAGCCAATCTACCAATTTTAGTGAAAAGAGAGTATTTTTAAATAAAATTATTTATACAAACCTCATCAAGCAAAAAGATTCCTACGGTTTTCACTTGGTTTAATTTCACTCGGTGTGCACAGGCATTAGAGCAGCAAAAAGCAAGTGTGGCATTAAAGAACAACTAGCATGTTTTCAGGGAAAGGTCTTTCCTTCCTCACACTTAACAGGAGCAATGTCCTCATTGGTCATAAAAGAAAGCAGTGAAATGAGCTTTCAAAACATGCTATACTCATAATAGATGCATATGCAATAATTAATCCTCAACGCAAGAAAGGTGGAACATCAATAAGTTAAATTAGGAACTGAGACTCCCCTGGTGTTATAGATTGAGGAAGATGTTCTTCCTCATACTTGAAGTTTTGCAGGGGTCGAGATATTCCTCATGAGTCACAGACAGTATGCGTGTTGTGTAGAGTAAAAGTTGCTAATTTCCCAAGCCATTCGTTTCACAGTAGATAGGACATGTAAATAAATCAGTGATGAATGTTGTACTGCTCAGAGAAACAGGAAACTTAGCAATTCAGAATTTAAGCACTGCCAAATATAAACACCATTACTTCACCTATCAGTCTCGTGTTGCATCGTTAGTTTAACAGACAAAAAGTTAAGCAATTCAGAAAAATAGAAAAGTACAGAAAGACAAATAAAATAAAAGAAAGCAGTAAAGATAGGATGGCTGTCACTGAGGCGGTGGTGGTGGCGGAGGTCTCGCGCCCATCTGGGCCATGAGCATCTGTAAGATCTGGGTAGTCTGGGTCTGATGAGCGGCTGTCTCTCTCTACAAAGCATCACTGCGCTCCAAGCGCTCTGCGAGCATAGTCTGTTTGTCGCGGATAGACACCTGCTCTGCTTGGAGGTGCTCCTGCATCTGGCGGATGTCATCTATGTGTCCCTCCATGCGCACCTGGCGCTACTGGACATCCCCAAACTGCTGCACCATGCCCCCAAAGCGCTGCTCCATCCTCTGCTGCTGCTGAAGTAGGGAGTCCATCATGGTCTGCATCTCTGGTGGGATGCTCATCACTGGGGGCATAGGAGGTGCCATGGTAGCAGTGGCCGCCGGAGTAGAGCTGGAACTCGCAGAGGTGCCTGTGGATCCGAGACCTGAGCTACCCTTCACCCAGCTGCCGTCATCGAGGCGTAAGAAGCCCCATCTCCTGAAGGTCCCAAGGGAGATGGGTGTCTCCCCCTCCCTCACCTCAATATCAGTGAAGATCTCCTCGGGGAGGGTGGATACAAGAAGATGGTGGAGAAACATGGGAAAGATAGGGGTGATCTCTTCTTCTTCGTCCATAGATAAGTCACCACCTTATGCAGCTTCCTAAACATGACGAAAGGGAGCGAGAGCTGCTGAGCTGGTGGATGTGGTGAGGCCAGGAGGTAGTCTAGGAGCACACAATCCTCATCAGAAGCATCATTTCCGGCATGAGGCCAGATCTGATGACTGAGGATCTCTGCCAGGGTCCTTTGGGGAAGGGAGGGGAGGATAGCATAGGGGAGCACAGTCTTATTTTCCTCACCCCGTCGGCGAGTAGTACTCCCGACCTCTTGTAACCACCTAGTCTTACTCTGTCTAAGCGAATCCTCTGAAAAATCTAAATGTGTGTCCGTATTGTCCGGGAGGAGTAAAAGAAGAGCAAAAGTCTCAGGGTTTACCTCCACCTGGAACTGGCGCACGTAGGAGATAATGCTGTGGGTCGTGTCTGACGCCACAACACTGGCGTAGAATTCTCGTACCAGCTCCGGAGAGAAAACACCCACGCCCATGCGCAAGATGCTGCGGGCGCCAATCCCCTCAAATAGGTTTGTAATCCCGACGGCAGCTGATGCCTCGTCGCTGATGCGTCTCTCAATGACGAAGGCCCTGCCCTGATCGTACCAAGCCTGGGCTCTAGCAGATCTGAATCCATCATCACGTAGTGGAGTCTGGGCTGGCTCAGACTGGTCGTCGGGGCGTGGGTTCCTCGAAGAAGAACCCATGCGTGTAGCACCTCCTCTAGTGCGAGCCATCTAAATGATAAACAAAAGCAGTAAGAAATCTAAACAGCAAGAAAAGAGAAGCAACAGACACACCAAAACCCGAAACCGATCGAGCAGCATGTTCTATTTGAACATATTTTTTTCACATAATTAATCTACAATTACCAATGCATTAAAACATCTAAACATAGCAAATAATAGCATTAAACAGTACAACATAAACCTAGAAAACAATTTAAGAAAAATTGCAAATTTTGGACATGTCCGGATCCACGTCCGGATCAGCTTAGCCGGACGCCGATCCGGACGTACTCATAACCCTAAAAAACAATTTTTCACCGCGAATAGAGCAACGACGAATACACTATTGCAACCAGAAACTCAGAATTCACACAAATTCGACCTGAAATGCATAAATCTCACTGAAAACTTAACGTTTTCGCACCACACTAACAAATTAACATTATAATCTACCAAAAGCTACCAAATCTGTCACAATTCGATATTTGAAAACGTAAAAATTGAGGAACCTGTTGCGGTTTTGGTTTCCTGTTTTGAAATGGGGAGAAAGGCAGGGGACGGTGGTTCTAAGGCATCGCGGCGGCGGTTCTAGTGGTCGGCGACGTCCGACAGTGCTGGGCGGTGGTGATTGGGTGAGCGGCGGTAATGGAGGTAGAAGAATTATGGAGTTTTCTGGGTCGTGTTCGTCGGGAGGAAGAAGAAGATAGAATGAAGAAGAAGGAAAGAAAGAAGAAAGAAGAAAAGAGAATCACGGCACACACTATTTTTAGTCATGTCCGGATGTTACGTCCGGATCAGGACGGATTAGGTTTTGTAAGCGTCCGGCTGGGTTTAGCCGGACGCGTTGAAACACTCTATTTTTATATATATATATTAAATTAAATTAAAAAACATTAATCTAAAACACATCATTTATTTAAAAATAAAAAATTAAAAAGGAAACATTACCAAAATAATCAAACAAAATAAAACAAACACAAGAAATGCAGAAATAAAATAGCAAGAGTGTTAAAGGACTCCCTGATCCGTGGTGAATGCTGCCATGATATTTCCCCACACTTGAGTTCAGTTTAGCATTAGAGTAAAGTACCTGAAAGAGTAAATTTGCAAAACCAGGAGAACTCAAGTGGATCCAGGCAGAGTTAGTTATTGAAATAGGGTAGTCGGGTCTCTTGCAGTAAAATACTAAAAATCTCAATAAATTAAAAGAAAATTAAATCAAGTAATAGGAAAGTGTAAAAAGAAAGTGGAGAGAGATTTATACTGGTGGGCTGCCTCCACCAAGCTGCCCGTCTTTTCGGTCTTTGGCTAGACCTTTTTTTGTTCTCTCAAGAGATTCCAGAAGATTGAGCCGTCTTTGAAACCTGGTGACACGAACTCCGAGAAGCTTCCAAAACGTTTTTAGAAGACCTACCAGCATAAAACAGTAGCTGCTCACCTTCTGCATTCAAAGTGATTGTACCATGAGCAACTGCGATTCGAGCGTCGGCTGTTGCTAGGAAGGGTCTTCCAAGGATAACAGGGACTGTTGGATCTGCAGCCATGTCGAGTACGACAAAGTCACAGAGGAAATACAGATGCTTCACCTTAACCATCACATCCTTTGCAATTCCACAAGGGTAAACCATTGAGCGATCTGCTAGCTGAAGTGTCATTCGTGTAGGCTGTAAGTCTCCAATTCCAAGCTTTTCAAATAAAGCGTATGGCATGAGACTAATCGACGCTCCTAAATCAGCAAGACAGTGGTCGAAGTCAATGTCCCCAATTCTACATGGAATTGTGAAGCTTCCAGGATCTTTGCATTTTTCTGGTAAGCACTTCTGTATGATCGCTGAACAAGTCTTGTGAGCTGAATAGTTCCTGTCTCAACTAACTTTGCCTTCTTAGATAAAAGCTTCCTTAAATACTTGGTATAGTTAGGCACCTTCGCAACTAAATCAACAAAGGGGATATCAACAGATAGTTGACGAAGTAAAGTAAGAAACTTATCAAACTCACTATCCTCCTTGGAACGCTTGGTTCTGTTTGGAAGTAGAACTGGAGGAGCAACTTCAACTGTAGGTGGTGTAGGTGAAGGAGATTTGGTAACTTCATAATTCCGTTCATTCTCTCGCACCGGTTGCTATGCTCACCACCTGAGGCTCAGTAGCTTTACCTTTACTACTCCTAGTAGTTACCTTCTTTGCTGTTTCCTTTTCCTGCAAAGGACATTTGTTAGCCAAGATATCATCCACCAGTGTAGCGTAATTTGGCATTAACTTAAGCATATCAGAAAAAGGAATATCTTTAGTTGATTTCTTAAAAATTTTAAGAAATTTTCCAAGATGTTCATCAAGATCCCTTTTCTTTAACCTGTCAGGAAAAGGAATAGGTTCTTCAAATTTGCGATTGGAAACAGAAGAGTAAGAAGGATGAGTTTCAGGAGACTCCCTCTCCTTGGGTTTTCCAAAAACTTTAATGGAGTCCTTAACCTCTTGTTGAACAGGTAAAACTGTAGCGACAAGTGGAGTATCTTCTTCCACAGCAAAAACAGCTTTAGCATACTCTCTTGGATTCTGCTCGGACTGACTAGGCAAAGAACCCAAAGGACGCTGAGCCAACTGCTGTAATATATGAGACAGCTGAGTCTCGATGTTTCTATTGAATGTCCTCTGGTCATTATTGAAGGTTCTATGCTCCTGATTGAAGGCTTCCAGCTCATTGAACTTCTTCATGCTAACCGAGATGAAATCATTCATTCTGGCCAGTACTTCTTCCATGTTCGAGGATGTTCCTGCACCGGAACTCTGTGTCTGCTGGTTCTGGATTGGTTTCTGGTATGTTTGATTATAAAGTTGTGGCGGTCTCTGATTGAAGTTGTTGCTACCACCAGCTTGATAACGATTCTGTTGCTGAGAGTGGTATCCCGGGTTGCCTTGATTCCTGAAATAATTACCTGGTCTGTTATCAACATAGTTTGCTGCCTCTTCTTGTGGTGGAGCACACTGGCACATGTTAGAACCTCGACCACAATGTCACAAGGTGGATAAACCTCAGGAGCAGCTACTGCATTTGACTGCGGGTTCATCACTGCACACATACGCTCAAACTGCTTGACATTGCTTCTATCTTGGCAGCCAGAAAAGTATTTGAATCCACTTCATAAACTCCAGTAGTTTTCTTCGGTGCAGCTTCTCCGGTTCTTGCACCTCCCATTGGTTAGCTGAGTTGGAAAGAGTTTCCAACAACTCCTTGATCTTTAGCTATTGGTAACTCCATGAGGCTTCCTCCTGCACAAGTGTTTACCAACAAACGGCTTGAATGATCCAAATCTTTGTAAAAGACTGCAAAATTACCTCCTCTCCCAAGCCATGGTGTGGTACTCTGCGCACAATCCCTTTGAAATGCTCCCAAGCCTCAGATAATGTCTCACCGGTGAACTGCTTAAAGTTGGTAATCTCTCCTCTCATAGTCAGCATTCGAGAAGGAGGGAAATACTTCGCCAAGAATGCATTTGCTAACTCCGTCCAGGAAGTGATACTGTTTGGAGATAGGGAGTTCAGCCACTTTGCAGCTCTGTCCCTGAGTGAAAAAGGAAACAAGGTTAGCCTGGCTACCTCCTGAGAAGCTGGTGTTGAACATGCTCCAACCAATCGCAGGAAGGATGTAAGGTGAACATTTGGGTCTTCAGTAACTACTCCACTGAACTGTGGAGCATTCAAGACCATCGTGACGTAATGGGTCTTGAATTGCCATTCTATCCCTTCCGGTAGTGCAGGGATTACTATTGGCGATGTGAGTCCCTCCACATTCGGGCGAGTGTAGTCGTTCATCCTTCTTTCTCTGCTGATACCGTCCATAAGATATTCTTCTTCTTGAACAAAGGTCACCTGGTGAGTCTATGAGAAACACTTCTGGTTCTACTGCAGTTTCCAGCACCAATCCCTGATGACTTCTCCTTGTAAGTCGTTCTATCTCATGTTCCAGCTCAAATTCAGGATTTCCTTCAGAACGAGTTTTAACCATAAACCAAAATCAGATAACTGACAGTAATGTAGTTGTAAAAGTAAACTCAAACGGGTAAAACCAAAATAAACTAGAACCAAATGAGAAACAATTTGCCAAAGTTAAGAAAATCAAAAGAAAATAAACAAACAAAACAAAACTATAGCGAAAATAAAACAAAATAATACCAATATATAAAAAAAAATTAAACTAAGCAACCGTGCCTTCCCGGCAACGGCGCCAAAAACATGTTGGGGTAAAAACCTAACGGTAAATTGTTGTTGGGGGGTTTAACCTAACGACAAGTGTACCTGAAATACCCTGTAATTAAAAATAGCGATTAATTAGGCTAATGAATAATTTATAAGCTTAATTAAGTATAAATAATCATGAGGGAACAAATCCCGAAGAAAACGGATCCTTAAAATGGATTAAAATCACTAACGAACCTTAAAGCGCGTTCTTCGAGGTAACCGGGAAAACATGTCTTTAAGCGGTAAAAAGACTCGTAACAATTTTGGTCAACTAATAATCATTAATAAATATAGTGAAGCTTTAGAACCAATAAAATCAATAAAACGAGAAATTAGTAAAAACTATCAAAAACGGGAAGTTATGGGGTAGAAACATAAATAACCAAAACTTATGTGTCCAATAATGAAAAAAGAATTATTAAAACCCTCATGGGCTGTGTGCTGTCCGATTTTACCCCACTCACACACACCTACTCCTTTTTCTCACAAAAGACAAAAGCAATTAAAAATAAAAAAGTAACACACTAATACCTATCTCACTCTCTCTCCTACCCCCACTCTCTTCACTCACGTAATACCCCTCTCCCTCACTCTCTCTTTCCTTCCTTTCTTCTTCCCATGTGTTTCCATGGTGAAATGAGCAAACCCACACAAAACTCTACTTCTCTCCTCTTGTAACCCTCTCAAACCTCTTCCAAAAATTATAAAAACTACACCATTGTCTTCCTCTCCTCAAGAGCAACATTTCCCTCTTTTCAAAATTTGGAAAAGAGCATTTTCGTTTTTATGGGTATGCCCCATTTGGAGCCTCAAGACCACCATTAGAAGGCCCTCCTTCTCCTTGTTCTTTTAAGGTAAAAATCTTCTTGAAACTCCACCTTTTTCTAGCTCTTAAGGGCAAAACGAAATTTGAAGTTAAACCCTTGCTTGCTTCTTTATGCTAGCCGATTTTGGCCTTGTTGGTGGAGTTGGAATCCTGTTCTTGAGCCACTCCAAGCCTTGATTTGCACCCTTGGAAGGTAATGAATTTTCTAAACCCTAAAACCTACACTAAAACTCAATAATGGTTAGGGTTAGTTTTTAGTATTGAAGTGTGAATGTATATGTGGGCTGTAGTGTAGAATTTTGGTTGCTAAACCGGTGGGAAGAGGAAAGGGAAGGAAAGAGAGAAGGAAGAAGCAAGAAGAGAAAAACAACTAGAAGAAGAAGAAGGTAAATCACATTCTCTTGTGTAGTTGGTAATGTATAATGTAACAGATTTTTAGTAGCACAAATTGGTATTGTAAAATGATAGTGTATTAGTAGTGTAATGAGTAAGAGGATATAGATGTTTTAAACCCTTCAAAGACATTTTAAAAACTGTTACAAACAGATTGGGAATGAGGTGTTGAGTGCAGGAATTTTTTGTAGTGTTTAGTGTTGGAAATTGTAGAAAGCCTTGTGTATTAATGTTGTTGAAAACAGGTGAGATGATGATAATGTGTGAATAAACAATGTGGTGAGAGTGTAAAAATGTAAGGGAGACTATGGCAAAATTTACCTAGGAATAGAACACTTAGTGTATTAGAAACTAGGGGTCTAATAAGTGTTGTAACAGATTTTAATAGAGGAAGATGGAGGGTAAGTTAAGAGAGGTAGATAATGCAATCTAAATGCATTAGGAGTGTTAGAAATGTCAATAGAAGAGGGAGATGCAGAAGAGGAGTATTAGAGTCAAAATCTGTAGCATAATGTAATAAGGGAAGAAACTAGTGTAATGTCCAAATGAAGTTTGGAAAACCAGTGTGTAAATTAGTATGAGAATGAGTAGTGAGTTGATGGAGGAACTAAGGTGTATTAGGAGGCTTAATTAGTGTTAGAACATGTGGGAATAAGTGTAGGAACAATGGGGAAATAATGGGTAAAAGAGAGGACTGAAAACAGAAATGAAAATGCAAATACTGGGCCGGACCGACCTTGGGACCGGACTTGCAAGGTCGGTCGAGCCCAGATTTACAAAGACGGAAAGTTTCTGGAATGGACCGAACTTGCGACTGGACTTGCAAGTTCGGTCAGACTAGAGAATTCTCCCGTCTGTAACTTACTGGAATGGACCGACCTTGCGACCGGACTTGCAAGGCCGGTCGACTCAAAATTTTTCCGTCGAGTAAGTTACTGGAATGGACCGACCTTGCAACCGGACTTGCAAGGTCGGTCGGGCTAAAAATTTCACCAGGTAACTCACTGGAATGGACCGACCTTGGGACCGGACTTGCAAGGTCGGTCGGCCCTGTAATTTTCTAGCGTAATCCCTTACTGACTTCGACCAACCTTGGGACCGACCCTGGGTAAGGTCGGTCGAGTCATACAAAAAAAATTATTTAAATTAATAATAATTATATATATGAATATATGATACCCACAGGTATATATATGTATATGTATGTAAGCATGCCAACCTTAAGTAAGAAAATAAACTTAAGGTAATGAAAAATAAGTAAGTAATGTGTAGGTGTAAGAAGTATAAGGACATAGTAAGTATGAGTTAAGTTAATGATAGTTAGATTAATCATTCAATTGTATGTATATCATAGGATTGATTTGACACCGACGGAAAGTTGGGATACAAGTACGATGGTGAACGGTATGAATTCCTCATGCCCCGTATGCTATCTTGGTTACTCTGATTTGTGTGTTGTGTGCTAATTGATCACCAAATAAGATAAATGCACGAATCAGAGTTATCATGTTTACTTGTGAATATGTAGTGTTTATATTGTGGTATGTTTTTTTAAATCTCAGTTTGTATAATTCATGAAATGTATGGATGATAATGAATGTGTGTATGAATGTTTAATGTACTGTGACCGAATGTGTTGACTTGGACTTCTAACTTATTCCTAACAAACTAACCATTCTAACTTAAATTGGTAATTAAATTGGAATGAGTAGAAGTCCGATATAGTTTCGGCCACGCGTGAGGATGCGGAGTCACGAGAGGTTGGCTCCAATTCCTGACTCTTAAACTGGTCCGCGACCCAAATCCCTTAAGTGGGTAGCATCCCGGATTGGTGAGTCAAGTAAATCCCGGAGGTGGGACGGAGTAGTCCCCAGGGCCGGAGGTCCCGACGACTTAACTTGAGTATAAGTAAGTAAGTAAGTAAGAATGAGTAAGTAAAGTAATTGAAAGCAAGTAAATGTAAGTAAGAGAAAGTAAGTAATGAGTAAAAGAGTAAAAGCATTCCGATTAACCCGGATGCATAATTTGGCTAACCTTGTGAAGGTAAGTGTTGTGAGCATTATTGTATTGTTGCCTTGGAATGAATAAATGAACAGCATGTTTAGTGGACATCAAATAGTCGGCGTGCCCTAGCTAGAACTCGGTATATGTGGAGTTTATACGCAGCGTTTGCTGAGCCCCTTGGGGCACCATTTTTACTACACCCAGGTACAAGAGAAGGATGAAGGCCGCGAAGAGACGTAACTAGTCCTTTTGATTTCTTTTTGTCTGTAAACAATGAATTTGAGAATAGTGTACTAAGTAGTACACGGCTGTGAGTTTTTGTTAGCCGGTGTACCATGGGGTACACCTTTTTGGACATGGATAGAATGGAGCATTGGTATAGATGAGTAGGTGATTAAACTCATTCTTTTGGTAGGTTGGAAATGGGAATGTAATTGAATATACTTTAAATACTCGGTGATCCCAGAATGTAAGAATGTTATTTTGTATTCGGTAAGCATTAAGGTAGTGGCTCGGTATATTATGTTCATCAGACCGTGACTGTAAGTAGAATGAGCCTAGCTAGCCGTATGGGCGGTTAGCGACGTTGTACCACCCGCCGTAGTAAGTAGTATTTCCGCTGCGAGTAACTCTAGATTATGGGATGATTGGACGGTAAGCACAGGATTAGCGGTTGGGGTGTTACAAAAAGTGGTATCAGAGCGTAGTTACGCTCTGATGTCCATAGTACCGAGCATAGGGGATTACCGAGTTAGGATTTCAACCGTCTTAAGACGGATACTTAGAAACCTAACTAGGAACTACCGTTGTTTCCAACGGATACCCTTGACGTTCTTAGGAACGATACCTTGCTTAAATTCCAAGACCTTTGAGTCATATCTTGCGGAGCCTAATGTAACTGCTAAATGTTCAGATGTCAGGAAGAGGTCCAGGTCGCCCTAGAGGAGAGGGCAATGACGGACCTGGCACGCAGACGATAGCTGAAATCGTCGCTGCCACGGTAGCACAGATGCTACCACAAGTAATCCAAGCAATGCAACAAAACCAGCAAAACCAACAGAACCAAGCGGGACCAATCCCTCCCCCGCCACCCAGAGAAGTGAACTGGGTAAAGGCCATCGCAGATCTCCGTCCTCCATGTTTTAGAGGCGAGAGCGATCCTGCCAAATTGGAAGCTTACATCTCCGAAATGGAGACTGCTTTTGAGACCCTCGAAGCTCCTGCTGGAGTCCGAGTGAGAGTAGCTGCCTACTACCTCAAGGATGCTGCTATGGATTGGTGGAAACTAGTCAAACACGAGTATGTCAGCGACCCCACATTCGATTGGGAGTCTTTCGCATCTCTCCTCCGATCCAAGTACTATCCGGAGCATGTAAAGACTAAGAAAAGGCTAGAGCTGGACGCCTTGAAGATGACAGACAAGATGTCTGTGGATGAGTACTACCGCACCTTCACTTCCATTCTCCGTCTCCTCCCATCTAGGATACACCGGCCAGGTGTTGGTCGATCGCTTCTATGGCGGTCTGAGCCATCGCCTTCGGTACGGTATGGGCTAACACGATTTACCTCCCTTCAGGTAAATATCGGTTAACCCTTAGTATCATTTCAATTCCTTGGATTCCTTAAATTCCTTGAATTCCTTGAGTATTTCCTTATCCTTCTTAAATGAGAATCCCGGCTAATACCTGAAACTTCAGGAGTGTTATCACGCGGCTTCTCGCGTTGAAATCACTTGCCAACTAAGGGATGAAGAAACCGCGCTGAAGCGCAAGGCCAACAACAAGAATACCAATGGCGAGGAGCAGAACCAGGGTAAAAGCTGGGAAAAGAAGAAGGGAAATTTCTTTCAGCAATCCCAAAAGAAATTCCCAAGTGAAAGCAGTGCCCATGCTGAGCAGGGCAAACCGGTTGAACTTCTTCAACTCGGTTCATCTGCACCGGTGGCAGCAAAGCCACTGAGATCATACCCACCTAAGGGTAAACTTCTATTTCTAATTCGTATTCGTATCATATCATATCTAGGATATCCACGCACACATGTGCTAACCCTACACCTTAGGTTCTGGCTCCGGTTCCACCAAAACCTTCTCCGATGGCCGCACCTATGTGTGCAGAAAGTGCAACCTAGACCATCCCGGCAAGGATTGCTATGGGAGAGAAATAAAATGCTACAACTGCCAGAAACCAGGACACACGACCAATAAATGCCCAGAGAATGCCAAGCCAAAGGGGAATTACCAAAGCTACCGGCAGAGGGAAGGCAAGAGGTTGCATCTGGTGATGCGCCAGCCCAGCAGGCACCACAGGGACAGGGATCCCGGGGACCTCCGAAGGGGTGCACCTCAGAGGCAGCCTGTCCTTCATGTCATAGACCGTGATGGGTCCGGTTCTAAATCCGGCCCAGGTAATTAATCTAAACCTTTAATCCTTGAAGTAGCATGTCTAAGTAGTAGAGTAACTGTTTGAATGAATGCATGAGTAAATAAAATGAAGTGTATATTAAGCATGAAATGAAGTAGCTGAAACTAGTACTCCCCGTAGATGAAATTTATAACCATAGGAAGCTTTAGTATCTGTTATCCGATACCGGTAAACCTGAATCAAGAAGAGATCGACATCACCAACCACTACTACACCAATGAACAGTGTCAGGTCATCCGACCAGGTATGATTTTATTAAGGGGATACCTGACACCTGAAGCGCAAATCTCAATCATTCGACGATGCAACGAGCTAGGAACGGGTCAAGGTGGATTTATACACCCGAATTCCCCGGTGGAGCGAAGATGAAGCTAAAAATGATGTGCTTGGGAAAGGACTGGAATCCTTATACCAAGACATACCAGGAGACACGAACACAAGATGGAGCGACGCCACCGACAATACCACCAGAGTTTCAGACACTCGTCACACAAGCAGTAGAACTTGCACAACATGCGAACAAGATCCAATCCCCGCACTTGAAGCGGACCTCTGTATTGTCAACTTCTATGAGAAAGAAGGACGACTTGGGTTACACCAAGACAAGGACGAGACAGCGAAATCTCTTGAACAAGGAGTTCCCGTAGTGTCTTGGTCCATTGGTGATGACGCCGTATTTATGTATAGCGAGCAGAAGCGTGTGGACCTCGCACAGAAACTGGTACTGAGATCAGGAGATGTCCTAATCATGGGTGGAAACTCTAGGATGCTGTATCACGGGATCAACAAGATCAAGTTAAATACGGCACCACCGGCAATAATCAATGTCACACACATGAAACCAGGACGCCTGAACCTTACCTTTAGGAAGTATTAAATTCATAGTATCATGTAATCTATTAGTAACGTGTATTAGAGACACGGTATGTATGATGGTTGGTTTATCAATAAAGAGCAGTGTTGATTTAATTCCACTTGTGTCCACCATCAATACTTATCCAATTGTGAATCCAATAGGTTGTGGACTCGGTACCGAAGGTAACCTGAGCATCCTCACCGAAGCACAAGCCGGCAGAAGCGGCACCATCTTAACAGGAACCTTCCCAGTGAACGACATTGATGCCAATGTGTTATTCGACTCCGGCGCCTCTCACACTTTCGTATCACCGTCCTTCGTGAAGAGGTTGAAGCTAGATGTGGATGAGCTACCGAACTTCATGGTTACTCTCCCATCAAAGGAGCGAGTAAAGTGCACCAAATATTATCAATCAGCCACCATCGAAATTAAAAATGAAGCGTTTCCCATTTCCTTCATCGAATTCAATGGATTGGGATTCGACTTAATCATCGGAATGAATTGGTTGGAGCGGCACAAGGGTAGAATCCTCTGCGCCGAGCATCGATTGCTGCTCAAGAGTCCTTCTGGGGCTACAGTATCTTACCGCCAGAGACCGAGAGAGCCTTCGACCACACTTATATCTGCTATGGCTATGTACCGGGAGCTCAGAAAGGGCCAAGAGGTGTACTTATGTTATGTGCAAGACCTGGAAAGAGATCCAGAGTTCAGTGACGATGTACCCATTGTATCCGAATTCCCTGATGTATTCCCTAAGGAGCTACCCGGCATGCCACCACCGAGAGCAGTGGAATTTGAAATTGATCTTTTGCCAGGTACCGGTCCCATTGCTAGGGCACCGTACCGTATGGCACCTGCTAGATGACAGAGTTGAAAGAGCAGTTACGTGACCTACTTGACAAAGGGTTTATACGCCCGAGCGTATCACCCTGGGGACACCAGTTCTCTTCGTGAAGAAGAAGGACGGTAGCCTCCGACTTTGCATTGACTACCGCGAACTGAATGCGGTCACAGTCAAGAATAAATACCCATTGCCCCGCATCGACGATCTATTTGATCAGCTGAAAGGAGCATCAGTCTTCTCCAAGATTGACCTCCGTTCTGGGTATCATCAAATTGCAATTAAGGAGCAAGATATTGAGAAAACGGCATTCCGTACCAGATATGGCCACTACGAATTCACAGTGATGCCATTCGGTTTGTCAAATGCACCAGCTAAATTCATGGACCTCATGAATCGTCTATTCAGTGAGCAGTTGGATACGTCAGTGGTTGTCTTCATCGACGACATACTTGTATACTCAAAATCAGCAGAGGAACATGAAACTCATTTGAGGAAAGTACTAGACACTGCGCGAGAACCAGCTGTATGTGAAGTTCTCCAAATGCGAGTTCTGGCTAGATCAGGTATCATTCCTGGGTCATGTCATCTCGAGCGCAGGTATCTCAGTTGACCCTTCTAAGATAGAAGCTGTACGATCATGGCCTAGACCTAAGACTGTTACCGACATCCGGAGCTTTCTTGGTCTAGCCGGTTACTACCGGAGATTTGTAAAGGACTTCTCGAAAGTCGCTAAGCCCATGACTACATTGATGAAGAAAGATGCACCATTTGTATGGACAGATGAGTGTGAATTATCATTTCAGAAACTAAAGGACTCATTGACCTCAGCGCCCATCCTTACTCTTCTAGAGGGCACAGAGGGATTTGAGGTATATTGTGATGCATCAGGCAAAGGAATGGGATGCGTACTCATGCAGCATGGCAAGGTTGTTGCTTATGCCTCCCGCCAGCTGAAAAAGCATGAGGAGAATTACCCGACACATGACTTAGAGTTAGGAGCCATTGTCTTCGCCTTGAAGATATGGCGACACTATCTCTATGGGGTAAGCATCACCATCTACTCCGACCATAAGAGCTTACAGTATGTATTCACTCAGAAAGAACTGAATCTGAGACAGAGAAGATGGATGGAGTTTCTTTCAGATTACGACATCAACTTACAGTATAAGGAAGGGAAGGCAAACATCATAGCCGACGCCCTGAGCCGTCGAGCACACTCGCTCCATTCGCTACTCGCTTCTTCTAGCTTGGTTGACGAGGTGCGAGACGCTCAGTTGAGCGACCCTTACCTAACCGAAATCAGACAAAAGATCGAGAATGGTACATTTGAGAAGAAGAAGTATGATTTCAAGCTACATGAAGATGGTTTGATTCGGTTGAATGGCAGGCTATGCGTCCCCCGAAGCAATGCTGAGCTAAGGGATCGCATCCTGCGAGAGTCACACAGTTCCACATTATCAGTCCATCCAGGAGCCTCCAAGATGTACAAAGACATGAAGAGGTACTTCTGGTGGTCTGGAATGAAATCGGACGTGACGAATTTGTATTGAGATGCTTAACATGCCAAAAGGTTAAGTTTGAACATCGTAGACCGGGCGGAATGGTACAATCGATGCCAGTTCCGGAGTGGAAATTTCATGATATCTCCATGGATTTTGTTGTAGGACTCCCACCTGCCAGGGGAGGACTCAACATGATCTGGGTTGTAGTTGATCGCCTTACCAAGGTTGCCAGATTCATACCGATGAAGGACACCTGGAAGGTAGTAAAGCTAGCTGAGCTATTCGACAGGAGATTATCAGACATCACGGAGTCCCGAAAACCATAGTATCTGACCGCGACACCAGATTTCTTTCGAGATACTGGAGAGCTACACGGGAAGCGCTGGGTACAGAACTGAAGTTGAGTACCGCCTTCCATCCTCAGACCGACGGTCAGACAGAAAGGACCATCCAGACACTGGAGGACATGCTTCGGGCATGTGCCTTAGACTTTCAGGGGAGTTGGTTAGACAAGCTCCATCTTATCGAGTTTTCTTACAATAATAGCTATCATGCTTCGATTAAGATGTCGCCTTTCCAAGCTCTATACGTTAGACCTTGCCGTACACCCTTGTGTTGGGATGAGTCGAGTGAAGCGGTCATCATAGGACCGGAGTATCTTGAACAAGTACAAGTTGAAGTTCAGCAGATTCGAGCCAATATGAAGGCAGCCCAAGATAGACAGAAATCCTATGCGGATGTGAGACGACGCGACCTTGAGTTTGCCGTGGGCGACCAAGTGTTCTTGCGTGTTTCACCTATGAAGGACTATTCCGTTTTGGTCAGAAGGGCAAGCTAAGCCCAAAGTTCGTTGGGCCGTATGCTATCACTGAAAGAGTTGGAGCTGTAGCCTACAGGTTAGCATTACCTGAGGACTTGGGACGTGTCCATGATGTATTTCATGTGTCACAACTCAAGAAGTACATTGCTGATCCTTCTCATGTGCTAGAGCCCGAGAGATTATCCATTGAGCCAACCATGAGATATGTTGAAACCCCAGTGAGAATCCTAGATAGGAAGACCAGAGACACTCGCCATAAGTCTATACGAATGGTGAAGGTCCTATGGTCAAACCATGATGTCGAAGAAGCGACATGGGAGTTGGAAGATGCCATGAAGGCTAAGTACCCACAGCTGTTCATAGACTAGAGAGTCTAGCATTTAGCAATACGGGTACGGGTCGTACCCCTTTTAAGGGGGGTAGAGCCCTTTTGCTTTTGCATTGCTTCGGGGTAAGCATTGCTTAATATGTAGGCATTGTAATAGGTTTTGTATGGCACATGTAGTGCAAGTGAACTTGGTATGCGTATGTATGTATGTGTAATGTGTAGTGTATGTATGATGGATGATGTTTGTGTAATGAGTACTGTGAATTGCTATGTATTGTGGAATGGTATGAATGGAAAATGATGGATTGTGTATGTGAATTGTGTATGATGCTTGAAACGCGTATGCTTGCAATGTGGAAAGAAGTAAACACCTCATAGGTGTAGTAAGACACATTATGGCAATTGGTTGCCTAATGAGTAGAATTAAAAACTATTAACCTTGAGCAACTTTGAGGGCAAAGTTTCTTAAGGGGGGTAGATTGAAATACCCCGTAATTAAAAATAGCGATTAATAGGCTAATGAATAATTTAGAAGCTTAATTAAGTATAAATAATCATGAGGGAACAAATCCCGAAGAAAACGGATCCTTAAAATGGATTAAAATCACTAACGAACCTTAAAGCGCGTTCTTCGAGGTAACCGGGAAAACGTGTCTTTAAGCGGGTCAAATAGACTCGTAACAATTTTGGTCAACTAAATAATCATTAATAAATATTAGTGAAGCTGTAGAACCAATAAAATCAATAAAACGAGAAATTAGTAAAAACTGTCAAAAACGGGAAGTTGTGGGGTAGAAACATAAATAACCAAAACTTATGTGTCCAATAATGTAAAAAGAATTATTAAAACCCTCATGGGCTGTGTGCTGTCCGATTTTACCCCACTCACACACACACACTCTACTCTCTTTTACTCACAAAAGACAAAAGCAATTAAAAATCAAAAAGTAACACACTAATACCTATCTCACTCTCTCTCCTACCCCACACTCTCTTCACTCACGTAATACCCCTCTCCCTCACTCTCTCTTTTCTTCCTTTCTTCTTCCCATGCGATTTCCATGGTGAAATGAGCAAACCCACACAAAACTCTACTTCTCTCCTCTTGTAACCCTCTCAAACCTCTTCCAAAAATTATAAAAACTACACCATTGTCTTCCTCTCCTCAAGAGCAACATTTCCTCTTTTCAAAATTTGGAAAAGAGCATTTTCGTTTTTATGGGTATGCCCCATTTGGAGCCTCAAGACCACCATTAGAAGGCCCTCCTTCTCCTTGTTCTTTTAAGGTAAAAATCTTCTTGAAACTCCACCTTTTTCTAGCTCTTAAGGGCAAAACGAAATTTGAAGTTAAACCCTTGCTTGCTTCTTTATGCTAGCCGATTTTGGCCTTGTTGGTGGAGTTGGAATCCTGTTCTTGAGCCACTCCAAGCCTTGATTTGCACCCTTGGAAGGTAATGAATTTTCTAAACCCTAAAACCTACACTAAAACTCAATAATGGTTAGGGTTAGTTTTTAGTATTGAAGTGTGAATGTATATGTGGGCTGTAGTGTAGAATTTGGTTGTTAAACCGGTGGGAAGAGGAAGGGGAAGGAAAGAGAGAAGGAAGAAGCAAGAAGAGAAAAACAACTAGAAGAAGAAGAAGGTAAATCACATTCTCTTGTGTAGTTGGTAATGTATAATGCAACGGATTTTTAGTAGCACAAATTGGTATTGTAAAATGATAGTGTATTAGTAGTGTAATGAGTAAGAGGATATAGATGTTTTAAACCCTTCAAAGACATTTTAAAAACTGTTACAAAAGATTGGGAATGAGGTGTTGAGCGCAGGAATTTTTGGTAGTGTTTAGTGTTGGAAATTGTATATGAAAGCCTTGTGTATTAATGTTGTTGAAAACAGGTGAGATGATGATAATGTGTGAATAAACAATGTGGTGAGAGTGTAAAAATGTAGGGGAGACTATGGCAAAATTTACCTAGGAATAGAACACTTTGTGTATTAGAAACTAGGGGTCTAATAAGTGTTGTAACAGATTTTAATAGAGGAAGATGGAGGGTAAGTTGAGAGAGGTAGATAATGCAATCTAAATGCATTAGGAGTGTTAGAAATGTCAATAGAAGAGGGAGATGTAGAAGAGGAGTATTAGAGTCAAAATCTGTAGCATAATGTAATAAGGGAAGAAACTAGTGTAAGTGTCAAAATGAAGTTTGGAAAACTAGTGTGTAAATTAGTATGAGAATGAGTAGTGAGTTGATGAAGGAACTAAGGTGTATTAGGAGGCTTAATTAGTGTTAGAACATGTGGGAATAAGTGTAGGAACAATGGGGAAATAATGGGTAAAAGAGAGGACTGGAAACAGAAATGAAAATGCAAATACTGGGCCAGACCGACCTTGGGACCGGACTTGCAAGGTCGGTCGAGCCCAGATTTACAAAGACGGGAAAGTTTCTGGAATGGACCAAACTTGTGACCGGACTTGCAAGTTCGGTCGGACCAGAGAATTCTCCCGTCTGTAACTTACTGGAATGGACTGACCTTGCAATCGGAATTGCAAGGTCGGTCGACTCAAAATTTTTCCGTCGAGTAAGTTACTGGAATGGACCGACCTTGCGACCGGACTTGCAAGGTCGGTCGGGCTAAAAATTTCACCAGGTAACTCACTGGAATGGACCGACCTTGGGACGGACTTGCAAGGTCGGTCGGCCCTGTAATTTTCCAGCGTAATCCCTTACTGACTTCGACCGACCTTGGGACCGACCCTGGGTAAGGTCGGTCGAGTCATACAAAAAAAATTTATTTAAATTAAATAATAAATATATATATGTATATATGTATACCCACAGGTATATATTGATGTATGTAAGCATGCCAACCTTAAGTAAGAAATTAAAACTTAAGGTAATGAAAAATAAGTAAGTAATGTGCAGGTGTAAGAAGTATAAGGACATAGTAAGTATGAGTTAAGTTAATGATAGTTAGATTAATCATTCAGTTGTATGTATATCATAGGATTTGATTTGTGACACCGAAGGAAAGTTGGGATACAAGTACGACGGTGAACGGTATGAATTCCTCATGCCCCGTATGCTATCTTGGTTACTCTGATTTGGTGTTGTGTGCTAATTGATCACCAAATAAGATAAATGCACGAATCGGAGTTATCATGTTTACTTGTGAATATGTAGTGTTGTACATTGTGGTATGTTTTCTTTAAATCTCAGTTTGTATAATTCATGAAATGTATGGGTGATAATGAATGTGTGTATGAATGTTGTAATGTACTGTGACCGAATGTGTTGACTTGGACTTCTAACTTATTCCTAACAAGCTAACCATTCTAACTTAAATTGGTAATTAAATTGGAATGAGTAGAAGTCCGATATAGTTTCGGCCACGCGTGAGGATGCGGAGTCACGAGAGGTTGGCTCCAATTCCCGACTCTTAAATTGGTCCGCGGCCCAAATCCCTTAAGTGGGTAGCATCCCGGATTGGTGAGTCAAGTAAATCCCGGAGGTGGGACGGAGTAGTCCCCAGGGCCGGAGGTCCCGACGACTTAACTTGAGTATAAGTAAGTAAGTAAGTAAGAATGAGTAAGTAAAGTAATTGAAAGCAAGTAAGTGTAAGTAAGAGAAAGTAAGTAATGAGTAAAAGAGTAAAAGCATTCTGATTAACCCGGATGCATAATTTGGCTAACCTTGTGAAGGTAAGTGTTGTGAGCATTATTGTATTGTTGCCTTGGAATGAATAATGTATTGTGAACGAATGTATGTAGTATGCAAAGCATGTATGTGTGAAATAAATGAACAGCATGTTTAGTGGACGTCAAATAGTTGGCGTGCCCTAGCTAGCACTCGGTATATGCGGAGTTTATACGCAGCGTTCGCTGAGCCCCTTGGGGCACCATTTTTACTACACGCAGGTACAAGAGAAGGATGAAGGCCACGAAGAGACGTAGCTAGTCCTTTTGATTTCTTTTTGTCTGTAAACAATGAATTTGAGAATAGTGTACTAAGTAGTACACGGCTGTGAGTTTTTGTTAGCCGGTGTACCATGGGGTACACCTTTTTGGACATGGATAGAATGGAGCATTGGTATAGATGAGTAGGTGATTAAACTCATTCTTTTGGTAGGTTGGAAATGGGAATGTAATTAAATATACTTTAAATACTCGGTGATCCCAGAATGTAAGAATGTTATTTTGTATTCGGTAAGCATTAAGGTAGTGGCTCGGTATATTATGTTCATCAGACCGTGACTGTAAGTAGAATGAGCCTAGCTAGCCGTATGGGCGGTTAGCGGTGTTGTACCACCCGCCGTAGTAAGTAGTATTTCCGCTGCGAGTAACTCTGGATTATGGGATGATTGGACGGTAAGCACAGGATTAGCGGTTGGGGTGTTACAGTACCGGTCGATTATAGCAAGTTTAAATCTCGGAGTATTCCCTGAGTATTGAATCCAAGGAGGCAGTGGCTAGTTTAATTTCTACTTACACACAAAACAAGAATAAAATAACAGGAAATTGGGGGTTTTGTATATGATGGTGAATATTGTAAATGAGTTCAATAAGCAATGAATAACAGGTAAATAATTGTTTTGATTTTGTTTGATAAAGGAAATTCCGGTTTACTACTTATCTCTAGGTTTGCAATTTCTTCCCCTAAGTGATTTCTACAGAATTCTGAATAAAACCCTAGAATAAGGATAACTCGTATTCGGTCTCCCGTTCCACGAGTTCTAATTAGCAAAGACCGAATCCTAACTCTCGTTATGAATCCACTGTTTACTAATTGCTTTAAGTGTAGTCTAGATTAATGGTCAGCTAGTGTTTAGAGGAATTACCATCTCTATACTAACTGGTTCTTTCCCTGTAGTCAATTGATAGCCGCAGTTCTCACTTATAAGCTAACAAACTGATAAACTCATTTAATTGATCAGATTAACAAGTCTAGGAATTCATAAGGGGAAAGAACTTTATTCTATTGTACTGCAGAAAATCACAAAGGTTCAGAAATAATTATTCTAGAGATACATAGTAAACCGAAATTAAAAACGACTACTCAGCCATAGACAAAATAACAATGCTCAATATAAACAGCATAAGGATAGAGGGATTTAGCAGAAAAACTGATTTTAGAAGCCGTCGCCGATTCTGCAATTTCCACACTCGTCTGAGTCACGTCCGGCTGTCTTGGGTCGGACGCAAATCCGGACGCGTTCTCCTGGTGCTGTCCGGATCTGGACATCAAATCCGGACGCGGGTAAATGAAGCCCGTGAGCAGTTTTCTTGTCTGTGGGTGAGGGTGAAGAGTTACGGAGGAAAGTTTAATGAATGGAGATGGAGCGAGTCGTGAATGAGAGGATATGTAGAGAGGAGAAGAGTGTATTGCTTAGACTCTGAGAGTCTGGGACAAATTGGAATGAAGGCTGAGTGACTGCTTAAATAGGCTTAGAAAATAGACATAGGTTAGTGGAAGCTTGGTGTGTTCGTCATTAATTGAGCATGGCTGTGTATTAATAAACGTTGAGGTATGGGCTTAACTTGCTTTCGGCTGATAATTGCGCCGAAAGCCCGATTATCAGCGCGATTGCATTTTTATTTTTCATCTCTGTGTGACGTCCGGATCTGTGTCCGGATCCGGACGTTACACAGAACTTTTAGATCTGAAACTTGGAATATGTCCGGATCGCTGTCTGGATCTGGACAAGACAGAGAACTCTCGGATCTGGATTTTAGGTCACGTCCGGATTGCGTCCGGATCCGGACATGAGACGTCCGGATTTGCGTCCGGCCAAGTTGACCCGGACGTGACCAATTTTTGTGTCTCTTCTCCTGATTTGTTCCCCGTTTGTTGTGCTATAATCCTTATGATGTAAAATCTTCATTTCCTGGGTTTTTCCTATATTTAGCATATAAAATACATCAGTTCTTATCAAAACGTCAATCTTAGGAAAAACACATAATAAGTGGGAATCATTGCCTGAATTGTTACAAATTATAAGGTATTTAAACCCTAAAAAGCCTATATGTTTCACACTTATCATCCGGCCTTACGTCCGACCCTGTGGTCCGGACGCTGACCCGGACGTGCCTAAACTTTCACCAGTCCAAGCTTGAACGTGTCCGGATGACGTGTCCGACTAACTGACCCGGACGTGCTCAGAAGGACAAAAATATTTACGACCACGAGTGCATCGCCGGGATTTCGATTATATAATTTTGTCCAGCTAGGGCGTCTGGCTAACTGACCCGGACATGAGCCGGACGTCTCACAAACGAAAGAGAACTCGCCTGACAAAGCTATCTCTTGTCCGGCTCTCCTACCCAGACAGGTAAGCTGGACGTGTATTTTATGCCCAAAATTTCTATTTTAAAGGAGCGTGAGTGAGACAGGAAAAATGATTCAGAATTCAGAAGAGAGCTATGACCTATTTCCTTTCCTCTGCAGCCATGCAACCAAGGATAATTTCTGCTCCGATTTCTTCAGTTTATTCAACCCGACTCCTTACAGATCTTCAAATTAACATAGAGATTATTTATTCACCTTTTTCTCTTGTTGTTTCTTTTGTTGCTATGCTTGGCTAAGGGAATAAACTCTGGGGTAAGGTGGTTGTAAATAGGTAGGGTTTTGTAGTTTTATTATTAGTTGATATGGGATTAATCTTGGGTTTGTTTTAGATTATAAATCTTGTTTACGCTATCAATAAAATTTGTAACTTTACTTTTCGCTTCGTGAAATCTGTCAAGATCTGATCGGTGATTGATAAATAGGTCGTTATAATCTGTTAGTTTATGGAAAACTCTTTCTGATTGATGAGTTTAGGCTTCAGATGTGATTTATATTCTTGCTCTTAATCCTTCTGCACTTGTTGTGATAGATTCATGATTTGGTTTATCACGTTATATGCAGGAGAGTTTTATTTGGCTAGGATTTAGTCATTTAGAAACTTGGTAGAATTTGCCGAACCCTATTCCTTAATCAACTGGTGATAGAACTACAAAGACTTAACTAGGAAAAACCACCTGAACCCGGAGTTCCGCTTCCGTTATATTATTATCAGTTACTTTTTGCTTATTTTTATTAATCTACAACTTTCCCCCAATTTACAACCTTTGCTAGGATAGATTTGTTCGCTTAGTCCCCTGGTTCGATACCCTGGTTACTTGACACATACGCTTTACTACAGTGACCGGGAATTATTTTGCAACCCGTAGGTTTATTTTATTTATTAATTTCTAGGAATAATTTCGTAGTTTTTAATATCAAAAAGACAGTTTGCGAATTGGCGCCATTGCCAGGGACTAGATTATTATCTAGTCCTTAGCCTTGGTTGTTAATTTATTTTATTTTTGTTTTTGTTTTTGTTTTATTTGTTTTCTTTGGTTTATTTTATTCTATCTATTAGCTTAATTTTATTTTTCTTTATTTCGGTATTTTTCATATATTACTTTTCTATCATTTATTTTATTTCAGTTCTAATCCTCCTTGGTTTGTGTTTGTTTCTTCTTCTCATCTTTTACAAGTAGTTGATGGTACACACGCGTTCTCGGTCAGAAACTTACATTGATTTAGATAAGGTTCTGGACCCAGAGATCGAGCGTACCTTTCAGCGAGCCAGACGCCAACAAAGGTTTCAAAGACAGTTAGAAATGGTGGCTCCAGCAAATGGTGCTCAGGTGATGAGGCAGTTCAATCGACCTGAAGCTGTACCTAGAAGAAGTCCAGTAGTTTTTCCCATGCTCACGCCTACACTTACAGAGGAGTGGAAGGGCCTGAAGCCTTTCCACCAGTCCAAGGTTGTTCAGGAGCTACCTGGAGGCACCTTCGATGGCACCAATCTTAATGACGCTCTGGATCATGTAAATCGCTTTCTTATTCACATTGATCAAATCGGGTGTTCTGAAGGTTTGTTAGAGTTTGTTCGATTGAGTCTCTTTCCTAATACCCTATATGGTGAGGCTGTTAATTGGTTTTATCGTCTTCCTTCTGGTATTATCACGACATGGGAGCAAATGACTACTAAGTTCTACGATAACTATTATCCTATTTCTCAAACTATTGACTTGATAGCTGCTTTGCTTGCTTTTAAACAGACAGGATCTGAGATGATATGTGAGGCATGGGATAGATTTAAGGAGATACTTCGCCAGTGCCCACACCATGGCCAAGACATGACCTGCATTGCCATGATGTTCTTTCACGGGCTCCACCATATACATAAAGTTGAGGTGAGATCTGCTCTAGGTGGTGACATCCTTAACAGGTCTGGCACCGACTTCATGGCAGTCATGGAGACTTATATTGATGAGGTGCGCTGGGGATCAGAAGGTAGCAGGTCTATGACAGTTGGGACAAAGGGTGTGAAAAATTTGGATCCTTGGATGGCACACATGGAGGAGACCCAAGCACAACAAACTACTCTGGTAAGTTCTCTGGTTAAAAGATTTGATGATTTTATGATTATCCAACAACCAGTGCAGCAGGTAAAGAGGATAGCTACCAGCTCATCAGACTCACTTTGTTGTCAATGTGGGGGCGCTCATGCTTTTGAGATGTGCCCACAATTGGAGGAGATGAGACAAGCTGAGGAAGCTCACATTGTGGGGCAGGGGAATTACCCACCTTGGAATAAGAACCAGCATCCAAATCTCAAGTATGGTAATCCCAACAATGCTTTGAATTCTAACCTTTTGTAGGGCAATCAGCAGGGACCACCTGGGTTCTCTCGGCCTTCTTATAATCAAGCCCGCCCACAAGGCCAGTTTTAGCAGGGCCAGAGCTCCTATCAGCCAGTTGTTCCTCAACAACCTGTTAAATCCTCCTCTGATGCAAAGATGGGCTAACTTTAAGAATTGATTGCATCCATGGCGAGTACTCAGAAGACTTACACTGAGACACAGAACAATATCAATCAATCCTTGATGGCTGGTCAGAAAAACTTGGAGAACTCAGTTCCGAGTATGCACCAGCAGATGAATCAGATGAACCAGATACTCCTTAATCAGCAACAACAATGACAACCTGGCACATTTCCTTCCCAACCTCATCCAAACCCGAAGGAGTCAGCTAAGGTGTTGATTGTTTGTGAAGAAGTAATATCTCATGTGTTTGATCTTGAGGATGATACTGTATCTGCTGCAGTAACTTTGAGAAATGGAAGACAGTTGAAAGATAAGCAAAAAGAACAAGTGGCAGAAGACCAAACTGGTGAAGAAATCAACCATTCTTCTGTTGATGTACCATCAGGGTCTCCAGTCCCTCCCGTGGTAAATTCTGAGGAGATCCAGGCTCGTATTCTTCCTACTCCCTCTCCTTCTCGCATTACTATTGATGTCTCTTCTTCCTGTCCTAAGCATGTTGCACTCCCATTTCCTAATAGGATGAAGAAGAAACATTTGGATGACTAATTTGCTAAATTTTTGAGCATCTTTAAGAAGTTACTCTTGATATCCCTTTGATTGATGCTTTGTAGGAGATGCCTAATTATGCCAAATTTTTGAAGGATCTTCTGACAAAGAAAAAGAAGAAAGGATAAAGAAACAGTCCACCTGACAGAGAAGTGCTCTGCTGCTCTTCTTCGAGCACTTCCTCCCAAGCAGAAGGATCCAGGCAATCCCATTGTCCCTTGTTTTATTAGAGATGTAGACTGCGGCAGTGGCTTGTGTGACTTGGGTGCTAGCATCAATATCAAGCCTTATGCTACCTTTTTGAAGGTAAGAGGTGGAGAGCTGCAACCAGTTCCCTTCAAGCTGTAGCTAGCCGACAGATCTGAGATCAAACCAATGGGTATTGTTTGAGATTTAGTAGTTGGGGTGGATCGTTTTATTTTTCCTGCTGATTTTGTTGTTTTGGATATGGATGATGATGTAGAAGTTTCTCTTATTTTGGGTCGACCTTTTCTGAGTACTGCTAAAACAGTTATTGATGTGTATGATAGTAAGATTACTTTGTGGTATGAGGATGAAAAGATTGAGTTTGACATGAAAAAGATTATGAGGACAACTTCTACTTCTGCTCATTCTTGGATGTTGGTAAGTTTGGTAAATGTTGAAGGAGAAGATTGTGATTTGTTAGTTAATGATGACATGTTCTCCTTTACTTCTTTTTCACTTACTGATTCTGAGCCATTGGAGCAAGTTCTTGTTGCTTCTTTGGAAGAAAAGATTATCAATCTAGAGCTGAATGCAGCACTTGCTCATATGGAGAAAGGAAAGGCTGATTTTCAAGCTTATCGCCCTCAATTGGAGAGGCTTGATAGAGAGATTCAGAGGCCCATTCCTTCTGTCGAGCAGCCACCTGCACTTGAGCTTAAGGAGCTCCCTTCTAACCTTAAGTACTCTTTTTTTTTATAATAATTGCTTGCCCGTCATTGTTTCTGCTTCTTTGACTTCTGGGCAGGAAGGAAAGTTGCTGAAGGTTTTGAAGAGGCACAAGAGAGCGATTGGGTGGATGTTAGCTGACATTAAGGACATTGACCCGACCTTCTGCACACATCACATCTAATAGAGAAAGATTACAAGCCTGTCAGACAGCCACGGCGTCGGCTCAACCCCAACATGCAAGAAGTTGTCAAGAAAGAGGCGTTGAAGCTTCTGGACGCTGGGATCATGTGAGCCTCGATTTTTAAACCCTATCCTATGTTGATTCGAGTTGATTAGGATCTGATCGGGTCTTAGGTCCACTAATAACCTAAGTTTAATAACTATGTCATATAACACTAATTATTAAACCTTAATTTAGCTCACTGGAACCTATTATGAGTCGCCACCTAATTTTAACCTAGGGTAAATTAGGAAAGGTAGAGATCAGGTTCGGGGGCTTGATATTCGACTTAATTAGGGTTCAATTACTTTCATTACCCTCGTAGTCGTTTTTCCTCTTCTTAGTTTAATTACGGCTTATTACGAGTTGTTTTAACCTAAGTGCACGCTTCTGATTTTTTAACATTTTTTGACAGAAAATTAAAGTGAAAAGTGAAATTACCTAAACTAGGGTTTTGGAGGCAGAATTAGGTCAAATTTTGTTTCTGTTCGTGGCAACGGACCTACTGTCCGAACCCATGGACCCCAGTTAACTCAATTTTGTAGAAAAGTCGAATTTAAAAGAAAACGAAATTTTGAAAAGTCCGGGGCCACGAACAGAACGTCCGTGGGCCCAGACATTGTTTGTAAAAAACCTAAGTTTTGAAAAAATAAAATCTCGCCGCCGTCCGTGGACCCGGACACAGAGTCCGGGGCTACGGACCACCTTCGGACAGCAGGTTTTAGGTGGCTCCCGACGGTGTTTTAAGCTTAACGTTTATGGACGTGTAGCCTGAAAGATGTACAAGATGCTAGTGATTGAAAGATTCCAATTTGAAGCCGAATTATGCACGAAAATTAACAAACAAGTAACAAGGCAGTATCAAAAACAATTAGCAAGACAAAAGCCGAAAAGAGTTGGTTTGAATCCAAATTTTGAGACGAGACCAATAAAGTCATGGGGAGTTAGGAAAGTGAATTTTCCACCTGTTTTACCTTCGAATTCACAACAATTCTTCACGCAGGAATTCGTCGAGAGCTCCGTTGATGGCAGATTCGGATGGACTACGAACTGAGCGTTTGGTCACTGATTGGTCTTGATGTTCTTCACACCTTGGCGGTGTTTTTGTGGGATTTTGATGATTGTTGATGCTTTATGAGTTGGAATACAGGTTTAAGTAGTGATTTCGGGGGAATTTCGATATGATTTTGGTGGTCGGCTATTGAAAAACGTGAGAGAGAGACAGAGGAGGCTATGTTTTCTGATTCGTTAGGGTTATAGAGCTTGTGTGATTCTGTTTTTATCAATAGATTTGCTCCTTTATATAGACTTTCTTAAAAATAAAAAAATCTAGTAAAAACAAGATTTTTCGGTATTTTAATCAAGCGAGTTCTCAAAGGAATTTTACTGTGAGATTTTAGCCACGTGTCAAGGATGAAAATTATGATTTATATGAGGTGGAATCGAATTTTTTAAATATTGGAATATTTTTAAATTCAATTTCTTGTCTGATTCAATCAGAAATTGCTAGAAATTTATCAAAAATTCAAAAAATCAAAATTCTAATGCCATTATGCTCAAAATGTCATCCTTTATCATGGGTTAAAATTTTAAAGCATTTTGAATTGATATGGGCCGTTTTCAGAAGAGAGAGAAAGCTCACTAAGGGCTTAGGAGCTCTGAAAAATTACAAAAATGCCCCTGAATATGACCAAACTGCCCCTAGCACTCCAGAAGGTGCCGATTGAGCTGGGAATCCTTACTACTTGACCAAGCTCTCCTTTAGTACATGTGCATCTAGATACTCTCTTCCGGGGGGTTAAAATTTTGGGTATAACAGATTGCCCCCCGTCAACTTCTCTTTGTAATGAATGAAAAAGACTGGTTGATGCTTGAGTGATGCCCTAAAATTTTGACTAGTGATAAGACATGAATTAGATTTCTGCTGAAAGTCTAATGATTATGCTGTGCTATTATGAGGCACTAGTTACATGGGGAAATGAGTTGAGCTGAGGAGAAGGGTGTGATGGACTGTGTACTGAAGGTCTTGAAAACCTAAGAATGTAGATATGAGAGTTGTATGCATGACATGCTTTTGGATATGATTATGCGTATGATATGCGAATGAAGATGATAAGTAAATGATGCTCGGTGCATTTAGGGACCGAAACCTGTTCCAATGCTCTTGGCTGGTATACTATGGGGACTTATTGTCTCTGCTCACTAACTGGGGTGCTGGGATACCAAAGGGACTTATTACCACTGCCCACTACTTGTTTCTCCCTAAAAAGATGACATGAATATGGAGACTTATTGCCACTGCCCCGCCAACTCGGATCACACACTGTCTCGTACTTGTCTCACACTGAAGATGATACTAGGTCTTGTACTGGTCTCACACTGGTCTCGCACTGAAGTCTCGCACTATAAGAAAATGCTAGGTCTTGCACTGAATGAAGAAAATGCAAGGTCTCGCACTGATTCTGGGTCTCGCACTGAAGGTAATGCTAGGTCTCAAACTAAAGAAAATGATGGGTCTCGCACTGAATGAAGGAAATGCTAGGTCTCAAATTGAGGAAAATGATGGGTCTCGCATTGATGATGAAAATGTTGGGTCTCGTTCTAAAGAAAATGATGGATCTCACACTGAATGAAGGAAATGCTAGGCCTCAAACTAAATGAAGAAAATGCTTGGTCTCGAACTAAAAATGCTACTAGTTCTCGTGCTAAATGAAGATGTTAGGTCTCACATTGAAGTCTCAAACTAAATGGATGAAGAAAAAGCTGGATCTTGCCCTGATTCTAGGTCTCGCACTGAAGAAAATTATTGGTCTCGAAGCAGAAATGAGTTGGATTCTTGCATGTGAAGTGATGAAAAATAATGGTCTCGTGCAAATGATCATGATGAAAAATAAGAGTGCAAAATGTGGCAACGATGAGGTGTGTGAAATCAAAGCGCTAATAAAGATCAACAATTGTCAAAAACAAGAAATTGTTGAAAAATGTGCCAAACATGGCTATGATGTGCATTGAGCATTTGCCCAAAACAAGAAGTTGCTGGAAAACATGCCAAACGTGGCTATGAAGAAAAATTGATCAAAGCAAGAATTTACTGGAAAATGTGCCAACATGGCAATTCTTGAGAAAAACTCTACTGAAAAAGGAAAGTGAAATAATCATTTCCTGACTAGGAATTTCTGATCTGTAATTTATTTCTTAGACGATGAACATGTCACTGGTGGGAGTGTGTGGTGTTTGAGTGGTGGTCAGGACTTTTGATGGACCTGTGGTGTATGATATGAAGGTAAGGGCTTATGTGGGCATGTGTGGTGGTGGTGTTGGTGGTGCTTGAGCTTTGGGTTCCAATTAGTGTGGTTATAGCAATTGTTGGAACCAACAATTGCCCCCAGTATTTTCCTTAGGACAATATGAGCTAGAGTTCATGGCAATCGATCGTTCCGATTGATTGCCCCTAGTATTTTCTTTGATTAAACGTGCGAACAAGTCTTGTCCTCATAGGGCCAAGGCTTATGTTTCGATGTGGTGCTTCCTAATCCTTACACTCGATGGGTTTGGTGTTTGCACTCGTTTCTCGCTTACAGACACAACTTCTAGACCATTGAATTTGATATTTGATGGATTTACGCATTCGATCTGTTACTTTCACGTGATTAGATACACAATTACCAAGTCGGAAGTCTTTAAAGCTTATACATGGCCATGGGGTGTGATGAAAGACAACGGGGCCATGGAGGGTGCAGACAGGATAATGTGAGTGGTTGGAACTGACGTATTTAAAACAAATGAAAAAGAAATTAAAAACTCAAAATACCTTACGGGCTGCAAACAAAATCCCGGTCGCAGTAGTATAGTAAAGTGGAAGCGACCGGATATCGAACCGTGAGACTAAAGGGGAATTATCAAATTCCTAAGTTGTGTCACAAAGGGGGGATTAATTGACTTGTTTTTATAAATAAAAAGGACAGATAAAATAAACTGAGTAAAAGATAAATTAAACAGGACTCTGGGTTCAGGTTTATAGTCTGCTCAGTTATGCTATGTCTACCGGTTTTATTATAATAGTTTAGCAAATTCCTGTTATTATCTTGAGGACTAAATCATAGACTCAAATGAACTCATTTACCAGAACATGCTCGGTCTAATCCAGATTCGAGCAAAACACATGGAAACGGATTAAGTATGAGAAATTATATTTGCGTCTGAAAATACTAATTTATTAAATCATAATAAGCTTTCTACAGATTTATGGCTTAATTAACCTGTCTATTTATCACGGATCTGATCAAAATAGATTTAGTAAAGCATTTTAATAAATTCATGAAATTTATTAAAAAGGCGAGAGATAAGCTTTAATCGTAAACAAACTGTATTTAATTAAACCGGTAAAAACATAATTACATAATTAACAGACATAAATTAACCTTCACCCAGAGTATATCCTCTTGACCTGACATATTAACTGGTAATATGTTGGTCAGAGGTTGGACAGAATAATAACGCAGTGGTTTTTGTGGATGAAAATGGAGTGAGATGGTGATTTTGTGGAGGAAAATTGACATGGTTTTGGGGTGGAATGAGATATATATTAATGGAGGGTTATAGGTATATTTATAGTGATAATGGGGTAAAAAGGAAGGGTAAGTCGGTGTGTGAAAAGAAAAATATATTTATCTTTTCACACCATGTCGATGCAGCCCTGATTACTGGAAAAATCGTCGTGTCCGAACCAGCGTCCGGACCAGGCTGGTTCGGACATGTCGACGCTGTGCGGAGCTTGCTCCAAGTGTGTGCGTCCGGACCAGCTCATCCGGACACAGGTCTGGACGAGAATTAATTTGCCTCTAAAATCTTCGTTTCAGCTCCGATTTAATCCCCGTGTTGTTGCGTTGGAATCCTCATGAGTAAATCTAACTTAATTACATGCTTTTTCCTACATTGACAGATAAAATGCATTTTTAGTTATATCAAAAACATAAATCTTAGGAAAAAAATGCATAAGTAAGTGGGAAACATGTGTTTTAGATATTGCAATTCATAAGGTATTTAAACCCTAAAAGTCTATATGTTTTTGCACTTATCAAACTTCCTCACACTTAGCTTTTGCTTATCCTCAATCAAAATACGGAATTAAGCTCCTGAGGATGCCATAGAATTAAATCTTTGGGTAAAAACAAACGTAGAAGGGAATTAAACATAATAACAATCCTAAGATTAACCTTGCTCATAACTGTATGTTCCTTCCTTTAGTGGAAACAAGCTCTTCAAAACCAAAAATGAGAAGTTAAATCATCAAGAATGAACACAGATTAACTCGAGATCTTTCCACCATTTCTTTCCTTTAAATACCCAGAATTGACAAGGGGTGTGAAGTATTGCCTTATTCCGCAGTACCTTTCAACACGACATACTCATGATCTAAAAAGTTTAAGCTCTTTTTTTCTTTAACCACTGCTTGCATATTCATTTTAAACCTACAGACTTTTCTCTCCATTCTTGTAACAGTTTTGGGTCTTTTATATCCCAGATCAAATGATCTTAGGTAAATAGGTGATGAAGCACCCCAAGGACTTAATAACCGAATGGAAGAGGCCCGTTTTAGTTTAAACAAAAAAATATTAGATCAGAGGAGTACCTTGCCTTATTCTTATTCCATTCCAAACTTTTATTTCATTCCAAAGGTACCGAGTTAAACCAGTTCAGACTTCATAATTAGCTTGCACACAAAATAATTTTTATAATGAACCATAAAAGCTAACAATTTGAGAAAAACTAATCTTAAGTTGCTTACCATGCTTGATTTTTCACCCAATATTTTTACCCGTAAATCTAATGGTCTATATGTATCGATCAGCTGGCACATTTTCAGGGAAAGGTCTCTACTTCCTCACACTTAAGAGGAACAATGTCCTCAATTGTTTAGATAATTTTTTCAAGTAAGAAGACGTTTCAAAATGTGTCATACTCATGGGGATAAGCGGTCATGTATTGCAATAGATAAATCAAGTAAGAGGAGTAAAACGAAGTTACATAATTAAATTGTAAAAATTAAAACAAAGAACTCCCTTATATCCTTGGACTTGAGAAAGTAGCTCTCCTCACACTTAAGGCTTTTGGCGGGGGAAACGTTCCTCACATTACGTTATGCAAGTGCTCAACTTTGCAGATGGAATGTCCTTATTGAAACATTTAAAAGGAAAAGATGCTATTATATAATAAAGATAGTGCGTAAACTAAAAAAAAACAAATAAACAGAAAACTGTCAAATGTTAGCAATACATTAAATAAATAACAAAGCAGAAAGGAAAAACAAAAGAGAGAAAATAACTATCATAAAATCACTCAGGTGGTGGGTAGTAAGCCTGCCACTACTGGAAGTCACGGAGCAGGGTCTCATAATTATCCTGCGATCAGCGTGCCTGCTCCCGAGTTGGTTGATCTCAGCTCGGAACGACTGCTCCATCTGCTGCTATATGCGCTCGAACTCATCCCAGGTCGCATACCTGTTATACCCAAAATTTTGACCCCCCTGGTTAGGGTCTGCAAGGTTTTGGTGTCGTGAAGGATATTTGATCGGGTAATGAGGGATTCCGGCTCGATCGGCGTGTTCCAGGGCCTGAGGAACAGTTTCGTCATTGTCAGGGGCGTTTTCGTAATTTTTAAGGCTTCTGAGTTCTCCTATAGGCTTTCTCTCTCCTCCAAAGGGTGCCCAAATCAGCTCGAAATGCTTTGATATTTTAACCCATGATAGAGGATGACATTTTAAGCATAATGGCGTTGGAATTTTGATTTTTCGAATTTCCAATAATTTTCTAGTAATTTCTGACTGAATCTGACGAGAAATTCAATTTAAAAATATTCCAATATCCAAAAAATTCGATTCCACTTTAGAAAAATCAGAAATATCATCCTTTACCCATGTGTGAAATTTCATAATCAAATTCCTTTTGGAAGCCCTTGAGCTAAAACGTCGGTAAATCTCGGTTTTTACCGGATTTTTCTATCTTTAAAGAGGTCTATATAAGGAACCTTATCCCATGATCAAAGAAGAACCTCAAGAACCCTAAACTCTCAAAGAAGGCAGCCGTATTTCTCTCTCCACGTTTTTGAACTCCAGAGCCACAATCAAACACCGAAATCTCACCAAAATCAACACCAAAACATATTTTTCAACTCCCACGACATCATCAATCATCAAACATCAACCAAACCACCTCCAAAACGTGAAGAACACCTTCAACAACCAACAACCAGAAGCTTGGGTCGAAATCCTCTCGGGTCTGCCATCAACGGAGCACTCGACGAATCCCGGTGTGAAGAAACGTTGTGAATCCGAAGGTAAAACAGGTAGAAACTCCACTTCCCTAATTCACCACGGTATTATCTGTCTTGCCTCAAAATTTGGGCTCAAACTAACCTTCGTACGCTTCTGTATTGCTGTTTATTCAAGCTTCTGTCCAATAACTTGTTTACCAAGTTTCGTGCATAATTCGAATTCAAATTGAGAACTTTCGACCACTAACGTATTGTACATCTTTCAGGCTACGCACCCATAAAATTTGAGCCGAAAACACCTTCGGGAACAGCCTCAAAGCCGCCGTCCGAGGGCTGTCCGCACCCACGGACGTCGTGTCCGGGGTCCCGGACTCCCTGTCCGTAAGCTCGGACACCCACGGACGGCGGCGGGATTTTAAAAATTTTAAAATTAGGTTTTTTTAATAGTGTCCGGGCCCACGGACAGTCTGTCCGAGGCCCCGGACTTTACAATTTTCTGTTTTCTGTTTAATTCGACTTTTATTGTTATGTAGGTTAACTGGGGTCCGTGGCTTCGGACATTAGGTCCGTGGCTACGGACGGAAACAAAATTTGACCTAATTCTGCCTCCGAAACCCTAGTTTAGGTATTTTAATTTCCACTTTAATTTTCTGTCAAAAAATGCTAAAAAAAAACAAAAACAGAAGCGCGCACTAGGTTAAAAAGCACTTTGTAGAAAGCCGTAATAAACCAAGTAGAGGAAAAACGACCTAGGAGGGTAATGAAAGTAATTGAACCCTAATGAAGTCGAATATCAGCCCCCGAACCCGAACTCTCCTTTCCTAATTTGATCTAGGTTAAAATTAGGTGGCGACTCATAATAGGTTCCAGTGAGCTAGCTTAGGTTTTAATAATTATTGTTATATGACATAGTTATTAATCTTAGGTATAAGTGGACCTAAAACCCGTTAGATCCTAATCAACTTTAATCAACATAGGATAGGGTTTAAAATCGAGGCTCACAGACTGGCGACTCTGCTGGGGACAAACTTCTTAATTTTAACTTGTTTAATTTTAAGAAAGAGGGCTTAACTCGAAAATGTTTATTTATGGCTTATTACTCTGTTTGTTTACCTTCGTGCGCACTTTAATTTTCTGCACCTTGGCATCATATGAGAGCGAGGGTCCACACAAACCAATTTCACCCCGGGACCCATTTGAGGGTCCCCTGTCAGGGACTCACACCTTTTAGGTGATGTGAATAAGCGGGGGAAAAGAGGAGGGTGTCGTCTAACCACACCCCCTTAATACCTGGGCTTTAGCCCCAAGCGTCTTCCTGGCAGTGCCCTTACCTAGCCCTTTGTTTGGTCAGTCAAAGACCCGACCGTAGACGCACACCTTCAGGTGATGTGAAAAGAGTGGGGAAGCCCAAAGAGAATAGCGTACAAGCCCTATTCCTTTGTGGTGACCTGGGCCCGCGCCCCAAGCACCTCTCCGGATCGATCCATACCCGGTTTGACTTAAACGTCTAGTGAGGACATGTTGAATTTGTGTGGGCCTTGTTTGCTTGTATGATCGGCCCACTACCCAGCCTAGAGATTGATAGGAACTTCTCCTACATCAACCTAGCCCAAAACGAATTGGCAGCTCTATTTGTTTGCGGCCCAGAGGCCCTGTTTGGTTTAACATGTGAGTCGTTCGGGCTTCGGCCCAAAAGCTTAGACTTAGGTGATTTCTCTTCTGGCCCATTTTGAATTATCCAATTAGTTCTAGGCCCATAAAAAGGAAATCCATCTGAACTCGAAATAACTCACAAGTCCCGAAAACAAAATCTTTTTCTGCTTAGCAACCATCTTCTCTGGCCCAAAGAAAGTTGGGCCCATTTGGGATTTAGGGACCATTCCAGCCCATGTGCTTTACTCCAGGCCCAAACACATTCCGGCCCAAGGGCTCATTCTAGACTAGGTAGACTTCTTATCCGGGCCCTAGCCCCAAACCCTAGATCTAGGTGTCACCTCTCAGGCCCAATCAAAGCCATCTGTTTACATTTCAGTCCAAATTCCAGTTCATAGCCTGAGAGATACTTCAGCCCAAGCACCTCATTTCTGGGTATCTTGGCCCACTTGCTTTCAGCCTAAGCCTGTTTCGATCTACCTTGTGAAGTGTCATTATCACCTTAGTGTCTTTCAACCCACTTCCTCTTGTTAGCTAATAATGGACTTCTTGGAAACAGGCAAGCCCGAATCCAGATATGGCAGAAGGAGGAAATCCGATCAACACCGAGGCCCAGTTGGCCGCTGTGCTGCAAGGGTACAAGGTCTTGGAGTCCATTGTCGAGGAACTGAGGAGTAAGGCTAATCTCCAGGAGACAAACCAGCACACTCTGGAAAAGCTTGTGGATGAAAATCTTAATCGTAATTACATCGAGATTGACTCTGTTAGGGCCCAAGATCCTCAAACACGTATGGGGAAGGATGTTCCTGACAACCAGCTAGCTGCAGAGGTCAAAAGGGTTTTGAAAAGGATTGAGCGCATAGAGAAAACCAACAAACCAGCTGGCTTCGATTATTTCTCCACGGCGTCGTATCCCGAAGTTGCTCTTCCCCTAAAGCTGAAGCTGCCTGCACTCGCTTTGTACAAGGGTTCCTCGGATCCACAGATTCACTTGGCTATGTTCGACCGAGAAATGTCCATCTTGGGGCTCAACGATATGCAAAAAGCCAAAGTTTTCGCACGCTATCTAGACGAGACTCCTCAGCGTTGGTATCTCACTCAGAAGATGAATACCAAAACCTACGAGGAGGTTTGCGAGGCTTTCCTAAATCATTTCGAGTATGCTAAGAACCTCGAGGTCACTCGATCTGGCAGGAACTCGACAGAAAGACGGTGAGTCCATGTCTGACTTCATCAAGCGTTGGAGGAGAAAGGCTGCAGCCATGCCTACCAGAATGGACGAGCAGGAGCAAATCCGCATGATAATTGAGAACATGCGAAAACAACACAACCATGAGCTAAAATTTATGTACTTTCCGAGTTTGGACATGTTGATGGGACAAGTCGGTATTCTAGAGGAAAGGATTCATAAGGAAGGTTTGGAGCTCGAGTGCTCAAGAAACTCCGGCAGTGGCTCCAAATTATCTAAGCCAGGACCAGAAAAGGCTTATCTTCAGACAGTAGCTTGCGCTCAAAGCAGTTTCCCAGAAGTGAATATGGTTCAACGACCTAGATCTCCGCATCAAAACCTTAGGACAATACCCTTACCACGCCGAGACTCATCGCAAAGGGAATTCACCAACATTGGCCGAGCACCAAGTCAGGCGTTTGAAGAGCTTCAGAAGAAACCTGCTACAGCCCCTGGCCCCTCGGCCAGGAACCACTCATTTGGGGAGGCATCTTAATCAATTCGGCCACTACCATCAGTTGCCTGGCCATTCTGCTGACAATTGCCGAGCATTGAAGCACAAGATTCAAGACCTCCTCGAGCAAGGAGTCCAATTTTTCTAAGTGTGCAGATCGTTTTCTTGCATCTTCAAATTTTCCTAGTAGCTTATTAGTTAGTTTTCAGTCACCTCTGATTGTAATCTTTACGTTTCTTTCATGATTCATAAATAAATCATAGTTCCATTTTCACAACTCCTGTACAAACCATTTTTCATTCATCGAAAAAAAGAAGGAAAACAAAATAGTTTTTTTTTAAGGAAAAGGATCACGAAGCAATCATTTTCTGACTAAGCAATGGAACGGCTTGTCTCTTGTTTCTAAAAATTTGAACATGCCTAACCAAACACCACAACTCACCCCATAATATCCAAATAACCCACAAAGAGGTTCAAAGTCCACATCTATCGAATTGTTGTCACAAACCCAAACCAAAACTGGGGGCAATCTAAGTTTAAGTTCGTCTTTTATCTTTTGTCTAAATGTGCGAACGAGTTTCCAAGTGAAAATCTCACGAGAGTGTCTTGAGTGGGAAAACCATGAGTGAACGAGCGTGTCATTTTACACGACTCGGTGAGTCCACATTCAAAGGTGAAGTAACGGTATAACTCCGACCGAAGAAGATAATTTGTAAATTTACGCTTAGATCTGCGGAAAGTAACAAAGAGCGGATACAAACTATCAGGAATGACGAAGCACCTAGGTACAGCACCACATAGCCAAAAGCTTGTAAACCCTGACATTAAACCCTAGGCACCCCCGTTGAGCCTTTTGTATATCCTTTTTCAATATTATGAGCCCCACAAAATAACCCAGCCAATGATGAATGTCCGACCCGGTGACCAAAGGAAGCAAGGAGCCCGACTCTCGGATAACATTATCATCAGTCCGAAGAAGCAATGCCGCTATCAGCATGACGAAGTGATCCGTAAATGGTCCCAAAGTGACACAGGATCAAAAGAGCTCACGTCAAAACAGCTCTCGAAGCCCAAAACCGGGAAACACAAGAACCCCAAAGGCAAAGTCAAGAAAGGATAAAACAAAAGGCGAACCCGAAGTGCCTCGAAGAAGTCCAAATGACAAAAAAAGAGAAATGGTGTAAAGGACAACTCCAAAAGTCCAGGTCCAGAAGCTCAAAAACAACGTCAACATGAAGCAGTTAGACGACTTCAAGACAAGGAAGATGAATCTGAGAGAGGACGCAAGTTGCAGCTTTGGTCACCCATTTTAGCTCCACATACCTCAAATATCCCTCCATGATCCCGTCGTCTTTCATCACACCCTATGGCCACGTTATAAGCTTTAAAGACTTCCGACTTGATAGTTGTGTGTCCAATCACGTGAAAGTAACAGATCAAATGCGTAAATCCATCAAATATCGAATTCAATGGTTTAGAAGTTATGACCATGAGCGAGAAATGAGTGCAAAACACCGACCACATCGAGTGTAGGTTAGGGAGCACCACATCAAAGCATAAACCTCGACCCTGTGAGGGTGAGACTTGTTCGCATGTTTAATCAAAGAAAATACTGGGGGCAATTGATCGTTCCGATCAATTGCCATGAACTCTAGCTCAGATTGTCCTAAGGAAAATACTGGGGGCAATTGTTGGTTCCAACAATTGCCATGAAACACCAATTGAAACCTAAAGCTTGAGCACCACCATCCCACCACAGGCATAAGCCCTTACCACACATCAAACACCACAGGCCCACATAAGCCCTTACCTCCACACCTCCACTACACAGGCACACATAAGCCCCTACCACCACACACACACACTCTCAAGCCCGTCATTAGCCTTACCTCCACAAAAACATCAAACCCGTCATAACCCTGACCACCATCCAAAATCACAACGCAGTCCCAGGTCTATCACAAGCACCACAACAAACACCACACACTTCCACCAACGGCATGTTCATTTTCTAAGAAACAAATTGCAGATTTGAAATTTTTAGTCAGGAAATGATCATTTCACTTTCCTTTTTTTAGCAGGGTTTTTCTCAAGCATTGCCAAGTTCGGCACCTTTACCAACAGTTTCCTGTTTTGAACGAGTATCTTTCATATATCTGGATTGCGTACATCTTATCATCATTGCCATGTTTGGCACTCCAGTAATCAGTTCTCATCATTTGCACGAGACCATTATCTTCCTAACTCATTTTTTAGTTCGAGACCTAAAATCGGCGCAAGGCCCTGCAGATTCCTCTTTCAGTACGAGACCTAGCATCTTCATTCAGTACGAGACCTAGAATCAGTGTGAGAGCCAGCTTTTTCTTCATCCATTCAGTACGAGACTTCAGTGCGAGACCCATCATCTTCTTCAGTGCGAGACCGAGCATCATCATCCAGTACGAGGCCTAGTATCATCTTCAGTGCGAGACCCATCAGTTTCATCAGTGCGAGACCGAGCATCATCATCCAGTGCGAGACCAGTACGAGACCTAGTATCATCTTCAGTGCGAGATAGAGCGTGATCTAAGTTGGCGGGGCAGAGGCAATAAGTCCCCATCTTTATGTCAACTTTGGGGAGAAGCAACTAGTGGGCAGTGGCAATAAGTCCCCTTGGTAATCTAGAAGTTATCCCAGCACCCCAGTTGGTGGGCAGAGGCAATAAGTCCCCATAGTATACCAACCAGGAGCATTGGAACGGGTTTCGGTCCCCAGAAGCATCCGAGCATCATCAGCATCAACATCATCATCATATCATCTTTTTCTGCATGACATCTACATTTGCATTATAGGTTCCCGACCCCTTAGAATGTTCGGCATACTTCATTTCATTTTAGGTAGTCAACGCCTTAGAATAGCTTGACATCATTTTCATCACTTTAGGTAGTCAGCGCCTTAGAATAGCTCGACAGCATATCATCATTTTAGGTAGTCAACGCCTTAGAATAGCTTGACATCATTTTCATCGCTTTAGGTAGTCAGCGCCTTAGAATAGCTCGACAGCATATCATCATTTTAGGTAGTCAACGCCTTAGAATAGCTTGACATCATTTTCATCACTTTAGGTAGTCAGCGCCTTAGAATAGCTCGACAGCATATCATCATTTTAGGTAGTCAACGCCTTAGAATAGCTTGACATCATTTTCATCGCTTTAGGTAGTCAGCGCCTTAGAATAGCTCGACAGCATATCATCATTTTAGGTAGTCAACGCCTTAGAATAGCTTGACATCATTTTCATCACTTTAGGTAGTCAGCGCCTTAGAATAGCTCGACAGCATCATCCATTTAGGTAGTCAACGCCTTAGAATAGCTTGACATCGTATCATCCTTATAGGTAGTCAGCGCCTTAGAACAGCTCGACAATGCCTTGTAGCTTAGGTAGTCAGCGCCTTAGAATAGCTCGACAATGCTTTGTAGCTTAGGTAGTCAGCGCCTTAGAATAGCTCGACAATGCCTTGTAGCTTAGGTAGTTAGCGCCTCCGAGTAGCTGGGCATCGTTAACCCGGTTTCATACAACGTGGAGGATTCTGTGGAGTCCAAAATTTTGGGGCACCACTCAAGCATCAACCAGACTTTTCACATTTGTTACAAAGTCCAGTTGACGGGGGGCAATCTGTTATACCCAAAACTTTGACCCCCCTGGTTAGGGTCTGCAAGGTTTTGGTGTCGTGAAGGATATTTGATCGGGTAATGAGGGATTCCGGCTCGATCGGCGTGTTCCAGGGCCTGAGGAACAGTTTCGTCATTGTCAGGGGCGTTTTCGTAATTTTTAAGGCTTCTGAGTTCTCCTATAGGCTTTCTTTCTCCTCCAAAGGGTGCCCAAATCAGCTCGAAATGCTTTGATATTTTAACCCATGATAGAGGATGACATTTAAGCATAATGGCGTTGGAATTTTGATTTTTCGAATTTCCAATAATTTTCTAGTAATTTCTGACTGAATCTGACGAGAAATTCAATTTAAAATATTCCAATATCCAAAAAATTCGATTCCACTTTAGAAAAATCAGAAATATCATCCTTTACCCATGTGTGAAATTTCATAATCAAATTCCTTTTGGAAGCCCTTGAGCTAAAACGTCGGTAAATCTCGGTTTTTACCGGATTTTCTATCTTTAAAGAGGTCTATATAAGGAACCTTATCCCATGATCAAAGAAGAACCTCAAGAACCCTAAACTCTCAAAGAAGGCAGCCGTATTTCTCTCTCCACGTTTTTGAACTCCAGAGCCACAATCAAACACCGAAATCTCACCAAAATCAACACCAAAACATATTTTTCAACTCCCACGACATCATCAATCATCAAACATCAACCAAACCACCTCCAAAACGTGAAGAACACCTTCAACAACAACAACCAGAAGCTTGGGTCGAAATCCTCTCGGGTCTGCCATCAACGGAGCACTCGACGAATCCCGGTGTGAAGAAACGTTGTGAATCCGAAGGTAAAACAGGTAGAAACTCCACTTCCCTAATTCACCACGGTATTATCTGTCTTGCCTCAAAATTTGGGCTCAAACTAACCTTCGTACGCTTCTGTATTGCTGTTATTCAAGCTTCTGTCCAATAACTGTTTACCAAGTTTCGTGCATAATTCGAATTCAAATTGAGAACTTTCGACCCTAACGTATTGTACATCTTTCAGGCTACGCACCCAAAATTTGAGCCGAAAACACCTTCGGGAACAGCCTCAAAGCCGCCGTCCGAGGGCTGTCCGCACCCACGGACGTCGTGTCCGGGGTCCCGGACTCCCTGTCCGTAAGCTCGGACACCCACGGACGGCGGCGGGATTTTAAAAATTTAAAATTAGGTTTTTTTAATAGTGTCCGGGCCCACGGACAGTCTGTCCGAGGCCCCGGACTTTACAATTTTCTGTTTTCTGTTTAATTCGACTTTTATTGTTATGTAGGTTAACTGGGGTCCGTGGCTTCGGACATTAGGTCCGTGGCTACGGACGGAAACAAAATTTGACCTAATTCTGCCTCCGAAACCCTAGTTTAGGTATTTTAATTTCCACTTTAATTTTCTGTCAAAAAATGCTAAAAAAAACACAAAAACAGAAGCGCGCACCTAGGTTAAAAAGCAACTTTGTAGAAAGCCGTAATTAAACCAAGTAGAGGAAAAACGACCTAGGAGGGGTAATGAAAGTAATTGAACCCTAATGAAGTCGAATATCGAGCCCCCGAACCCGAACTCTCCTTTCCTAATTTGATCTAGGTTAAAATTAGGTGGCGACTCATAATAGGTTCCAGTGAGCTAGCTTAGGTTTTAATAATTATTGTTATATGACATAGTTATTAATCTTAGGCTATAAGTGGACCTAAAACCCGGTTAGATCCTAATCAACTTTAATCAACATAGGATAGGGTTTAAAATCGAGGCTCACAATACCTGCTCCTGGGTGCTGGGAATGCCGCATACTGCTGCTCCTCTGCTGCATTGGAAGTAGGGACTGGCTCTGACGGTCCCCCTCCAACATCTCTTTGCCGCTTCTGAGTACGCGGAGCCGCCTTCTTAATCCATGTCGTTCCATCATAGTCAAATCTCATCCTCTTCATGGTGCCCATGTCAATGGGTGACCTGGAAGTGGAACGACCCTCCTCAGCCAAGATCACTCCCTGCTCCCTAAGGAAGTGGCAGATCATAACAGGGAATCCAAGCCTATGACGGTCCTTGTGCTCGATGATGTAGCACAGATGCTGCTGTAAAAGCTGGGGTAGATATAAGAGTGCAGAAGCTCCAGCAAAAGAAGAGTTCACGACCGCCTGGAGAAGATAGCAGTCGGTCTGGTTGAGGTCAGAAGTGTGTCGTGGCGCGACATTGGCCACCAGAAGCACGAATAGGACTCGCTCGCGAGGGTCCTGTAGAAGATCAGCTGGGATGACCTGCTTAAACTGGTCATCCCTCTTCGTCTGCGCGGTGCCTGAAGTAAAAGGTCACTGTAATGTCGGTCCGCGGCATTCTGAAACTCATTATGAAGTTGCACCAGATCATCATCCTCATTCATAGGAGGAGTAGGGTAAGGGATCCATAGGTAAGTTGCAATGTCCTCTACTCGAATAATGATGTCCCTCCCTTGGACCGTGGAGTGGATGGTGCCTTCTTGGATACGAGAATTCACATAGAAAACCCGTACCTCACGTGGGTAGAATACACCACCCATGTCTAGTTGCTTCACCCATCCATGCGCATCCAGAAGCTCGGGTAACCCAAGCTGGCGTTGTAGCTCCGGTGCGACAGATCGTTCAGGTTCAATTTCGCACTCAAGATTGAACCAGTCTGCTGCTTGTTGAGATATAAAACCCAGTGGGGGTACCTGACTGGAACTAGTAGCAGTGCTTTTACTCTTCTTTGAATGACCAGTAAATTTTCTCAACATCCTGTTTAACACAAATTAGCAATAAAGAAAGCCGGTAGAAAATAGTATGAAATTCAAACATAAATACATAAATATCCACAAATTCTACAAAACTTTCAACAGAATCTCCCCTAAAAATATTTTAAATTCTCCACAACTAAATTCAATCAATAAACAAGATAATGCAATACCATCATCAAACAAATCCACTCACAACATTGTACAATCATAAACCCCAATAGTTACAACAACAATGCATTATAGAACCGAAAAACGGAAATATAACAACAATATTTTCGTAACTAGTAAACCTCAATTTTGAATTCAATCAAAAACACCAAAATTGAGTGCATAAAGTGTAGAATATACCTTGTGGGAGTATAGGATGATTGTAGAAGAAGAAATCGATTACAAAAACCCAAAAATGAGCTTGAATCTTGCGAAAACGTCAATCTAGGGTTCGTAACTTTAGATGCTGTTTTCTCCTTGTGTGGTTGATGGTTTGTGGATTTCTCGCTATAGAAATGTAGAGAATTGAAAAACGAAGATTTCGGTACCAACCTTGCTCGATTTGGTGGAGTAATGAAGAATCTAGAGAAAAAAGAAGGATTGGGCGATTTGGGGTCTATTCGTCGTCGATTTGAGTTTGGGAGGTTTTGTACAGATTAAACTGATTCGGACAGTTTAAAACTGGACGACGCATTCCGTCCAAACTGGCTGGTTCAGACAGGCCAAATAAATTTATTTTTTTTCTTTTCTTTGTTTTTACATTCTAACTTATGAAAATAAGATAGAAAAACTTCTTAAAAATTAAAAATACAATAAAATTAAAATATTTATATTAAAAATAATATTAAAAATACCTGATAAACACTGGGTTGCCACCCAGTTAGCTGCTCTTTTTTAACGTCCTTAGCTAGACGCATGTTCTTCATTATCCCGAATCAAAAATGAAAGTGGACAACGATGTTAACGTGAATATGAAATGGCCAACAAGTAGGATCGAACCACCTGGATCAAAACAAAGTATAACTACAGCAATTAAATTAGGAAAATACAAACTCCACAAAACCTGGTTTTGAAGGAGATGTTTGCTGCAAGAAATCTTGAATTGAAAACCGGGTGATGGTTGTATTTCTTCCTCAAACTGGAGAATGTAAACATTCTCCTCCTGTTGTTGAGCCGGATGGAGGCAGGGTGGTAGTGGTGTTCCTCGCTCAGAGTCGAGGATGTAAATTTCCTCCCCTGGATCAAAAATGAAGGTGGAAGTGGTCGTCAATGGGTGGGTTGGGCGGTCATTATTTTCCTTTGGAGAAGGGCCCAGATTTTTCAATGGATGACCCTTGGTGCGAGGATCATCTAGTTGTGGAGACGTCTCTTCAATTTTAAGGATGAATACATCCTTAACTGCGTTGAACGGTGCAGGGAGAACTTCAGGGCGAATTGTATCTTCAAATTCGGATCCTGGATCAAATGGGAAGGTGGCCTTCTCACTTAGCGATTTGACTTCGAGTTTCCTCCCTACTTCTCTGGTGCACAAGAGGGGAAGGCCGTGATCCTCTGGATGAAGATCAAAGTTGGATGGCTCCTCCTCCTCTAATTTGAGGATGTATAATCCTCATCTTCTTGGAGAGGCTCATATGAAGAGCCCTGATTGAATTCAACTTCAGAGGGAGGTGGCTCCTCGAAGTTGATTGTAGTGTTTTGTTGGATGTCCTGGCGGGAGCTAGCATTTCCTCCTCGTCATTTTTAAGGATGTAACTATCCTCATTTTCTGGGTATAGCACAGAGAAGGAGGGAAAATAATGGTAGTTGAGTTCAGAGGGAGGAGACTCCATGAAGTTGAGGTAGAAGTTGTCCTCTGATGGCTTGTCTTCAAGCTCAAGCAGAAGGTTTGATGTCGTTTGCTCAGGTTCGAACGGGGGTGGTGATAGAGAGTAACTCAAATCCTCAGTAAAGTCATCCACTATATGAACCATTTCGCTTTTTGGTTGCTGCGATGCAAGGTTTAGTGGACCTTCCATCATTTCATTTATCTCAACTAATTTGGCATAGAGCTTCAGTTGGTTCGTGTCGAGGTATTCTTCCTCAGCCCACTGCTCCACTTCATGGACCATTTCATTCTCTGGTTGTTGCTCCCTTTGAGCTAGTGTGATGGGCTGGTCCACTACATGAATTGCGTTTGCATATTCTCGTGGATTTGGATTAGTTTGTGAGGGGAGTTGGCCAGGAGGTCTTTGTTGGATGAGAAGTTGTTCGATTTGGGATTGCAAGGCTTTTTGGTCGTTACGAAGGGCTATGACTTCCTCTTGCGTGTCTCGGGTCTTACTAATCATTGCTTTAAACGTTTCCTGCATTTGGGACATTCCAGAGTCGGGATTTGAAGGTTGTTGAGTCAGTCGGTTTGAAGAAGCATCATTGCCATAAGGCGGTTGCTGATACTGCCTTTGGCCTCCTTGAAAATTGGGGTGCATGTTGCGCTGCCATGGTTGTCTGTATCCTAAATTGTTGCCAACAAAGTTTGCTTCCTCTGCTGCTTTTAATTCTTGTAATTGAGGGCATTTTTCATAATCGTGTGGCCCGCCGCATTGCGTACAAGATAAATCAGGAGAAGATAGAGATAGAGGAGCATAACCCGAAGGGGTTGTAGATGATCGGGAAGTCATCGACTTTGCTTGTTGGGGGTAGGAGTTCATGGCCATCTGCTCAACTACTTTCTGCAGGGTGCTTACTTTTGTCGCCTGCTGTGCATTGCTATCCATGAGTTGCTCGTGGCTTCTCATCAGCTGGTCAAACTTATTGTCATTTTCTCCTACGTGGTATAAGCCTGGAGTGCCGCCTCTTGATCCTCCTGTGGCCCAATCCCTAATCTCCTCACAGAGGGACTCTATCCCATTTAGGAACTGTTCCCCTGGCTTTTTCAAAATATCAGCACCTAAAGAGGAGAGTACCATTGTTTTGCATTGATTGATTAAGCCTTTGTAGAACAATTGAGATAGCTGTTCTTTTGTGAGACCATGGTGAGGACACGTCAGCAGCAGTCCTTTGAAACTGTCCCAAGTTTCGCAGATGTTTTCTGACCCTGGCTGCTTGAAATTGTAGATCTCAGCAATCATTTCTAACATTCGGCTTGGGGGCAGGATCTTGTCGTAGAACTTGGTGGCCATTTCATCCCAAGTACCAATGGTGCTTGGTGTCAGGCTGTGGTACCATTTACTCGCATTTCCCGTCAGGCTGTGAGGGAACAAGGACAGTCTTGCGTATTGAAGTACTGTGTTTGTCGCGGTTAGACTGTTGGCATGCTGCAAAAACTTGGTGACATGCAACCGAGCTTCGTCAGGACTAGAGCCATCGAACATGCCTAACTCCTTTACGCATCGGATCTGATGATATGGCTTTAACTTTTGTCACTCATCGTATTCGGATTAGGTAAGGTGGGGAAGGATGATGGCGGGCTGTTGTCCTTGATTAGATGGCCTGTTGATGTTACGAACTGTAGCTGGTGAAGATGTCATATCTGCTTCCTGGTTAGATTCTATCACCGTGGTGGTTATGTTTTGTTGGGATCATTTCTGCCTTAAAGTGCGCAGAAAGGTTCTCTCGATCTCAGGGATGTAGCCAACCGTATGATTGTTAATACTGACCGGAAGGCTGTGTGACCTGGTAATAGGCATTCACCACTCAAAACAGAAAAAGAAACTTGTGATGTGATAAAATAATTAGAAATAGGAAGAAATATGGAGGGGGAATTTAAACAGCTAAAAAGAAACAATTCAATAGAATAAAATAAAGAACTATTTTTTTTAACAAGAGTAAATAAACCGAAAATAAATAAACATAAAAGAAATAAAAATAAATGCAATTTAAGTAAATAATAAAATTAAAATAAAGAAAAAGGGCAGAATTTAAATTGCTGGAATTTAAATGACAAGGGAATTTAAATGACAGTAATTTAAATGACAGAAAATAAAGAACTGGAATTTAATTGACTGAAATTAAATGATAGAAAAAATTAAATGACACAAAAATTAAATGACAGAATTTAAATGACAGAATTTAGACTACTGAAATTTAAAGGACAATGGTAATTTAAATAACTGGAAAGTAAATGACAGGAAATTTAAATGACTGGGAATTAAATGACAGTAAAGTAAATGACTGGAAAAGTAAATAATTGTAATTAATACGATATTTAAATTGCTGGAATAATTAAATGATAGAAGTTAGTAGAAATAAAATAAACAAACAACAAAATAGTATAAACAGAATATTATAATATAGCAAGTGAATTATCCGTGTAACACCCCATCTCGATCCAATCGTGGTTATCACAAACTTAACACCATATATACAAACTCTGCAGCGGATTCGATTACATTCCAGGACCTTGCCACGGTCTGACTACAGAATATACCGAACATTAGTACATAAAAATCTTAACCAAATACATATCCTTCTTACAATCCTCTCACATCCTATACATCTTACTAACTCAAATTGCCATACGAGTGTACATGCACAAATCGTAGGCCACACTTAACCCGTAATGCTTGTCCCCTTCTTACTCTCGCGACGGCCGCCTCCTGACGTTCACCTGTGTAGTAAATACAGCCCCCAAAGGGGGTCAGCATGAATGCTGGTACGATCCTCTCATGGCCCCCAAGCTAACGTGGCTACGACGACTAATTGTCGATAGCATGGAGGTTGATTAGATGCACAACATAATAGAAAGTGCAATAAACAACAAACCAATCAAGAACAATCAAAGTTCAAACACCATGAACGACTTAAATGTGTTCCCTTAATTAGAGGGTTAATTATTTAACACCTTAGGTTATGTTTCCTCTTAATCTTAGTTCATCCTTATCTTGCCTCAATCTTAGTCTTATCTTATCCTTAGAAAACAACCATCCTTTGAAAAGGAATGGAAGTAGCTTATCTTAGTCTTATAATACAAACCATCCTTTAAATAGGAATGGTTGCAACTTATCTCAACCTTATCTTATATGCCAACCGTTCTCTCATTGGGAACTGGTTAACCCTTAGTTCGTTGTTTATTTTTGTAGGGCTTGTGTAACACCCCAACCCGAAATCCAATAACCTGAACGATGGTAGCTCCCAAAAATAACTAGAAATACAGCGGAAATATATACATAACAACGGGGCGCTACAACGCCGCTAGTCACCCATGTGACTAACAAGGCTACTCCAACTTAATTTACAAATGATGCGGTCTGAGTACTGAATACAAACCTCTTAAAACAACAGAAGATAATAATAAAAGTACAATACTGAATGATGACACCGGTGGTAATAACCCATGTCTTAATTCTACCCCACCTACACTCGGTCGGGCAATCTCTTCATTCTTCAGGTACCTGGAATTATTTAGCCATGAAACGGCTCAGCAAAATAATTTGCCGGTATGAAATCGTGCAGCCCACAAGCTACTGGGCCACACCAACTAATTGTCGGATACATGCAGTTCATTTATAAAGCTGTAAATAAGCATAGCACGATAATATCAAGTATCCACACAAGGACAATAATGTCACATAGAACAAGACTTCAGAAGGTCAAGTTAGCTGAACTGAAATTCTTAAATGATAGTCGGTCCACACAATGGGACTGACAGGTATAACTGAATATCTCAAATAGTGAAGGTATAGTGACCTCGTTAAGATTGAAAGGTTGGGTATTAAAAACCCCAGAAGATAACGTAGTTAACCTCTGAACTGAGAAATGTGGGAAATAGAACCCTCGAGAGGAATGTAGTCTTCCTCTCCACTGAACTGATGGGAAATAGATCCCTCGAGAGGAATAAGTCTTCCTCTCCACTGAATTGTTCCGTCGCGACGTATAACTGAATAGGAGACGACCTGAGACAGGTACAACTCCTGTAGCATGCATGGCCAGATCCAACTGGGCTCCTCGTTCTCGAAGTATAGAATTGTCAAGTGTCATATAAAGACGTTAAACAAGAATACAATGTGTATTGTCAATTATCACGTTTAGGATAATGACGTTTGTTATAAAGTGAAGTTAGTGAGAGACTTGAGTACAAGTTCTTGGTATACTGAAGCGCAGGTATTTAATCCACTGGTATAGTAGTGTTTGTATGCGTGGGACATACTCGTAGTAGTCAGCATCATTCACGCACATAAAATAATACAACAGCGCACAAGAGTAAACAACATTTTATATTAATTATCTTGGTCGTTAATTCAAACAACAGATAGCACACAAGCCGGTGTAATCCGGTAGAAAGAAGACTGCAATAATTCCATACCGTTCACCGTAGATTGTACTTGTTTAGTTCCCGGTCAACGTCTGGTCAAACAATGTCCTAGAATAGGATTAACTGAGAGTGTTAATTATGTAACTCTCGCATAATAATTTTATTGGTTCATGAAACGATTTTCGTATTCGTTATTCCATGTGAGGTTTATTCCTTTATATTTAGGTAGTTCTTTTAACCTCTTTCCCTTATTTTTAATTAAGGTACTTAAATATTTCCAAAACATGCAGTCCTGATTTATAAGACTTATATTGTGGGGTAATTTCTTTTAATTACCTTATGATTGAATGTATAGCTTATTTGTCACTCATTGTGATTTATTTCCAAATCCTTTAATGTATAAATATACATATACATATTTATTCATGCACTATATTTGTTATCTATTTTTAATTGTGTAGGTGACATAACAACTTTATAATTCCTTAACTACGTTTATATGTCACACATGGACATTATATTCTTATAATTCTTTGTTATTCTCCTCTTAACCATGAATAATATATATTGGTTACAATTAAATTCCTTATAACTATATAATCATAGTTTTAATCCCTTAATCACTTATTCTCATTTCCTTTTGACTTGCTTGAAAATCTAGAATATATATTTCACACACATGTAGTATTTATGTTAATTATATATAATGGTCTAAATGACATAACCTCTTAATAAATCTCAATTTATATTTACATGTCATGCATGGACATGTTATTCCCATATCTTTTATTGATTACAAACTAACCCCAAATAATACTATTTCTTTTACAAGTAAATTACTTGTGCTTGTAAGTCATATAGTTTTAATTTCATAAATCCTTAAATCACAATTTTCTTTTCTAAATTTCTTAAATATCCATATAGGACCTACAAGTATTTTTATTCCCATAAATACAACATACTTTCCGGTTATCTTATTATAACCACATTTATTTCTTAAACTTTACATTATACTCCAAAATACATTATAATACATAGTTTTGTTTTCTTAAGTAATTAATTCACTAAACGACCACTTTAAATTTAGTAATTATTATTTGAACACTATAACTTTCATAAATCACCAATTAGCCACATTCATTTTCGGCTTTGCCATATTTTTTTCTAATAATTACATTTCAACTCTAATCTCATTATATTATATAGTTTTAATTCCTTATTTGATTATATTACAAGACCACCATTAATATTTTGGTATATGACTTTTGAACATTATAACTTTTCGAAAATTACAATTTGGCCCCCTCAAACTTTCGGCCTTAATATAATATTTTCAATATTTACAATTTAACCACAAAATCTTATAACCTTTACATAATGTCTTATAAACTATAGTTTTAATTTTAGTTCTTCTTAATTGCTGAATATATATATAAATTCTTAAATTACAAAACTAGCCCAAAGTAATTCGGTTTTGGTCATGTACTTTCCATTAATTACATTTTCACCCCAAAACTTTATAATAGTTATTTAATAACTTATAAACTATAGTTTAAATATTTAATTCCTCAAAATTTCAAAAGTGAACTTCATGATTCTCTTAATATGAATTCGCCCCATATTAAATTCCAAACTTTCATAATAACTTTTATAAATTACATAATAGTCAAAACTTTATAAAGTGTTACTTTAACACTTGTTTAAATTATCTAAAATTCATAAACTTAATTCTCAACCTTATATTATATTATAATTACACCAAATACACTCTTAACTTTCGGCTTTCATAATATATACACTAAACTTTGTAAAAATCACATTTTAGTCACATAACTTAATTAATTAGCCATTTAAGCACTAATAAAATATTTTCAACTCACCAAACTTTATAGTATAAGTTTATATACAAGTAGCTCATTAAAATCTATTTAGCACTTAGGCAATTCGGCCATAATTTAATAGTGACCATATAATATATAAAAGTGGATTTATATGTCATAATAAATGTACATAAATTCCTATGAGTCATATAACTTATGAAAAAATTATTGTAATGTCTTATATTGATTCTTAGCTAAAAATAAGCATTTTTGCCCTTGACATTTCGGCCTTAATTTATTTGTAACATAAATAAATTTTGTGACACAAAATGTGTCTTAAGGTAAATATTTTCTATATATGTTATAGATTATATTTTTGGCATATAAAACCATATAGTTTCGGTATTAATTAACCTAGGAGATGTACATAATTTTGTATAATTTTTAGAAGCTTAACAAAGCTTATAACATAAGGATTTACTTAGTAAACTTACTTCTTAACAAAGGTGGTTAGTGCTTGAACTCTTCTTTAATCTCCAAGCTTTCTCCAAGGTAATATTGATGCTCCACTTCGGTTATATGCAAGTGGTGAAGGAGTTTAGGAGTTAGATCTTCAACAAAGATCTTAAGTAGATTTACAAGAATTTACCTTAAGCTTTTCTCCTTATATTTTCGGCTCACTAATGGTGGATGAAGAACAATTTTTCCTTCATGAAAATGAAGAATAAAAGAGCCTTAGAAGAAGAAGAACTTGGTTACACATAAAAAATGTGCTTTAAGGATTTTCAAGCATTAAAACTACCTTAAGATAACCTTGAGATGCTCCTTGGTTTAATGTTGGTTGGACAACCTCCTTGGAGAACTAATTGATGTCGAATGCTTATTGATGTGCTAGGAAGAGTTTTGCTTCAAGGCTTGACAAGAAATGCTAGGAAATTACCTTAAAGATGAAGATAGAAGTTAAAACTCCATTAATGGACTTAAGAGCTTCAAAGGAAGAAGATGAAGCAAGAAGAGAGAGGAGGGAGCCTTACCAATTCGTGAATGAAGAATGCTAGGAGGGAAATGAGGCTAACTCACGTAAGAAGCAAGAATGCCTTAGAATTTGATTTTTGTTTTGTTAATTTTTAATGTCACTTGACTATTCTTTTTCTTCTTAGTTTATTACATGGGTTATTGGCTCAATAAATGCCCATGTTATCAGCACATTTTCGGACATGTGGGGTGACAAGGCAAGAGTTGGAAAGAAATGATTGTTGGCTAGAAGACAAGGTAAGAAAGTAATGCTTTATTCCTTTGGTTTTTCAATGTTAAATGACTTGTCTTCTTCTTCATGTAGGTGGCCGAACTTGGGGCTCAATTGGGGTGTCTCAACCGATGATGAAGAGCCAAGGAAGAACAAGGAAGGTCACATGGAAAAGAAAGAATCAAAAAAAGGTGGAATCTAGATCCACTTTTACCTTTTTGCATTTGGTTTTGTATCTAGCTCACATGGCCTTATTCCATGGCCTAATTTCGACAGCTCTCTGGTCAAATGAGACCTACATACTTTGACATTAAGTAATATAACACATGGGAAGGTGAGTCTCCATGTTCTATGCCTTTTATAAACTTTAAATGCAATTTTTATACTAGTTTTTGGACATAAATTAGGCCCCTATAGAGAGCCTTTTTGACTAGCCTCACCAACTGATTTAGAAGGTCATTTTCACCCTATTTAAGATTACCAATTTGTGGCATGTCAAAAACTACAAGGCAATTGCGTAAAACGCGTTTTCGTGACACCCGAAGGTGTGTTTTTGTGCTCTAAGGAAATTTTGGGAAACAAATTGTTTTTATGAGTTCCAAGTGTTTGTAAACACTTATTATATTATAAATAAACATATATTAAGATGTTATTGTGTTATATGGGGTTACATCAACCCATGACATAATTTACGGGCCATCGGGACACTCCCGGGCAAAAAGGAGCGCTAAGAAAACCTCCTGTGGTTTTTGCTGAATTTTGAGAAACCACTTCGTGGGTTCTCTTTATAATGGTTAATATTGATGTTAGGAACTCAAGGAATTAATTTTATAGGAGTTCGTGCCACCTCGGCACTCCTCCGGACTTTTCGTGCTTTAAGGGGCGTGCGTGAGCACTCCCGAGCGTTTTGCGTTATGACTGAATATAGCTTAAGGAATATTTTATACATTCATATAATAAGTGTATGACCATTTGGTTTGAGTTTTAGAAGGTCATACAAAGTCATGCTTGATCACATGTTTCTAAGGCGTTTTACGAGCGTTCTTCTTGTCAAGATGTTTAGTGCGCATCTTTGACCTTGATGAGTTATTATATCTTCATAATATATACAGTAGGTGTAACTAAGTCGTTACATTTATCTAAATGTGTATTTCAATTTATTGTAGCATTTATAGATGCTTAGGCATTCGTAAAGTATTTACGTTGCTCGTTTGTATACACGTTGGTATTGTTCTTTTCTTGTTGACGCTCTTTCTATCGAGCTAGTTATGCAAGAAGTTTAATCCTTGTTAATAATCATACATGAACGTTCGTACAAGTACGTTAATACTTTAGTAACATTACGCCCGTTAGCGTTTACGGTAAAATGACTGTTTTTTCGTGACGTTCGCATGCGTGAGTTTGCATGCGCACGTGCAATAATATTAATTCACGTAACGTTTGCATGTATAAATTAGCATGCGTAACTAAAAATGATCGTTTCTAGATCAATTCTCCATTATTTAATAAAACAAGTATTAATTAGATTCGGGGTATTTCAATCTACCCCCCTTAAAAGGACTTCGCCCCGAAGTCTCATATCTAAGTTCAATGGTGTGGGGAATCAAGTTCCGTAAGCATCCACAACTCAATTCTATTTTAGGGATCAAGTCCCAAGTTCCACTACTTCTCAGTTCGTAGTATATATTCAATTATAACATACAGTATAATGAGCATGAAAGGTCATCACCAAAAACAACTTAGTGCAGTGCAACGTAGTGCACGTAATTCATTCATAGCAGTGTAGCATAGTACAGATCATGCAAACATGGAGTCATTCCAATATAGTATAACGTAGTACACAAAATTTCGTAGTGCCAAAGCAGCTTCAATACAGTGTAACGTAGTACACATAATTCATTCATGCTAGTGTAACGTAGTACACATTAGTAAGTGATGAAATTCATAGAATCACAAAGTCATACTTGTTCACATACAAAACACAGTGCAACAGTGCAATGAAAGTGTACTTTCATGCTAAATATGCTAAAACGCAGTAGGCTCTCACACTCTTAAAAAGAGGGGTACGCCCCCGTACCCTAGACTAGACTAATGTCTGTAAATAGTGAGCAATCTTCACTCTTATTTGAAACTTATGTTTTAGTTTAAAAGATAGCCTCCGGCTGTAAGATACATTAAATACGTTGTGTATTTCCCTCGAGTTCAGTAGATAATTTTAACTGATGGGACCACCACGCTTCTGCTGCGCAACTCTGATTAAGTAATGTTCAATCATTTGGAATAGTCTTAAATGCGCTTCATAGGTGATGTATTTAAGTTTCTTTATGTTCACGTGTGGTCGATGAGTTATGTTCATCGTTATTTTCGTTTGATTGTTATTGCTGATCTTGTTTGGACTTCTGTCCTTTTACGGGGTCTTGCCCCTAAAATTTCCGTGTATTCTCTGTTATGCTCTTTTGCATTATTATGCCTGTATACTTGAATCCCGTATGTATGGGTGAAGATGATCTTCCATCTTGTTTGTTGCCAATTATGCCATGTCTTGTTGAGGCTGTCGGATTAATGTGTCGTGTTATGCCGCTGCTCCTGATTATTTTGTCTCTAAGTAGCTGTTAGTTGCAGCATAGCTTGGTATTCTTCATTGTATATTTACTGTATGTCGGCTTCCAATAATAATATTGTAAGGTTTGCCCATCCTGTGATGCTCAAGCACATGTCATGTATCTTCCATTATCCTTTCATCGTTGAGTTCTTCGCGAGTTTCACTTGATTGTTTGTGCCTGTATGCTTATTTTGCGATAGCTGCTCATGGCGGTGATTCCACTGAGATTCTTCCCGTCGATATTACTGAGGCGTTTTGCTCCTTATCAGATTTGATTCCTTTCCTGTGTTCCTCCCGCTAGTTGCTTTCGTATATGGGTATCTTCTTGATGTATATTATTACTTACCTGATTGGTTTTCTGATGTATTCTCCTTTGATAGTGGTAACGTTCTGATGGTGGGGTTCATCATCTTGTGTTCTGGTATTCGAGTTTACTGTCACCATATTTGGTTTTCACTTTTCAATATAGGATATGAGCTACGGTCGCCGTGCATCTTGTATATATATAGGAATATTTCCTGTTATTACTGATTCACAAATTGTCGGTAGTATATACACGATCTTTTATTGATTGTTCATCAGGTATACCACAGTAGGGTTCCCGTTAAGGTTTCTAACAAGGTACAGTTTTCTCACAATTTCACATGTTTTGCGGTTTATGCATCAACTCATGAGAGTATAAGTTTAATGTTTCAACTCTTTATATTCCACCTCACTTATAGGTAGGTTCCCGTTTAATATACTGGGTTTGAATTGATAAAGGAAGGATTTAAAGTCGTTCTTTCCCTTCTGATGGCAATAAGGCCATAACTTAGAAAGTAGCTTTCAAATACTTGCCAATATAGATAGATGTCTCTTGGTCTTGTATTTAATATATTAATATGACTCAATGTATAATAACGATTAGTATTTCCTTCATAGTTGACTATTTTTGTCAACCTGAGTCGTTTAAGCTATCTAATTCTTTCAGGGTAGTATGGTTAATTCAACCTTTAACTTAGATCCTCAACATCTAATATATTCTACTTGGTAGGCCCTTCATTAGAAATAGGAACAAATTTGACTTATCACAGAGATATTGGTGACCACTTGTAGGGAGTCTCGGGAATCATCCAACCCTGACGGGGTCAGCGTCAGTTTTGAACTATCCCTCCACTCCATTTTATGATTGGTTTTCCCTTGATCTGACCAGGATCAAGTTCGACCTCCCACGTCAAATATCAACAGCCACATAATAGCAAGTTTCCAAATTTTATCTTATCAAGACTTGTGACGTGGTGATTACAACATTCTTTCTTAACTGTTATACACTAATCTAACGGCTGTTGTAACCTAGACTTGAAACTAGGGTACTCCTTAATTCCTGGAACTAAGTTCCTTTGATCAATCCTTTAGCGTGGAATCTAGTCTTCTTCTTGGCCTAAAAAGATAAGTTCTTATTAAACACCTAGACACTTACTGCCTAATAATTATTTCATCAGTCATTTGACTCTTAACATATCATGCAAGCAATAAATTCATTTATGGACTTGGATACCTTGAAATATACTCTTCTCTTGAAAAGGCTTTATCTAGTATTTAACTTATCAAGGCCTGATCGTTGTCTAGACTTGGTTACCATCACTTGGAATAAAGACAGTCAAGTTATTGCTAAATTGGAATAAGACTCTAAGAAAAGTTTCTCATAACTTATCCTATACTTAGGATTCCCAGTTTGAATCTTACGGGTTGGTGACAATACAATCAAAACTTATGGTTCATTTCTATCTCTTAGAAACGTGGTTAATCCACAACTCAATGGCTTCTATGAATAGACCGTTTAAGTGTATAAAATAGAGGATTTATAATCATAGAGTTTGGTATATATTGTTAGGAAAGTTTGCGTGTAAAACGCTTGTTACAAGTCAAGGGGTATGTTCTCCCCCCCTTAAAAGTTTTAACTTCCACTCACCTTTGGTGTATATCCAGTTCAAACTATTAGTATAGCTTACACTGCCTCCATAGGGAATTATTTGTTACTATGATCATATAAAAATTTATCTCACAATGGTGTTAGCTTCCTTTGATTTTCTGAGCTCTTACTGGTATCCACAAATCGAGCTGTCTTAACAGACATATGCTCATGTATAAATCCATAAGGATGGTGTAGGACATGTGCCTTAAGATAGGGTAGGTATATTTTATGATACTTATCCCTCTGAAATATATCAATATTCCTCAAAAGTTTCAGATTTAAAATCTCCCAATCATATGTATTTATATATAGCATCTAATATTGCTATTTTGGTCGTTTTTCTCACTTCAAAATATCTGAACTAAAAGTTTGTTCACTTCTCACTGTTTATTAGGAGTCCAACATTGTCACTGTAATGATACTAGCTGAGACCCTTTGTATTAGAGCAGGTACTACATCCCGTGTTTATTTACATTGGATGTTTAGTTATATGCAGTGAGATTTTGTTATGATTTTCTTGATATAATCATTGATTTATTTCTGTGGGACTATACTGGTAGTCATATTTCAAGCTGTCGCACGGTCTTCTCGCGAAGTTAGTAAGGTATTGTAAGATTTCCCGTCCCGCACTGGGCGGCAAGCTCAGTGCCAGGGTATCCCGTAAAATTCAGTGTCTGCTCTTTTCAAGTAGGTCTTCATTCTCTTTTATTTGGTTTATTGGAGCAGCACTTGTTGTAGCAAGTGCGCCAGGCAGGTTGGATCATCATGCAGTGTATGTCCATTGAGATATATTTTACTCCATCCTCACTGTGTTCTTGGCGGTATTGTCAGCCCTTCTGGTTAACATCAGTATGGCGTCGTTGTTATTCGTCGTCAGCTCCTGTATAAATGACAGTTGGCGTCGTACGGTCTTCAGTAACCCCCTTCCGCCAGTTTAGGTAGTCTTAAGTAATTGTTTTTATTAATGTATTCCTTCTCATGACATATGCTCGTTATTTAGGCAGGTCATGGTTTGTAGTTACTGTAAGTTTGAACAGTTATTAACGCCCTTCGGCGGACTAAGTAAAAACTAACTTTCTACTCCTCACTGTTCTATCATACACCCTGTATCCCAAGGCTTATTTTTGGCTGTACTCAATTCTCAGAGCGCAACTACGCTCTGATACCACTTTTTGTAACACCCCAACCCGAAATCCAATAACCTGAACGATGGTAGCTCCCAAAAATAACTAGAAATACAGCGGAAATATATACATAACAACGGGTGGTGCTACAACGCCGCTAGTCACCCATGAGACTAACAACGCTACTCCAACTTAATTTACAAATGATGCGGTCTGAGTACTGAATACAAACCTCTTAAAACAACAGAAGATAATAATAAAAGTACAATACTGAATGATGACACCGGTGGTAATAACCCATGTCTTAATTCTACCCCACCTAACTCGGTCGGGCAATCTCTTCATTCTTCATGAAATACCCCAAACCTTGATATGTGGTTTAGATATCAAACTATGGTATGTAAGGGCTAAAAATTGCCTTAGAAACATCAGTGAACAATTTAAACCATAGTAAATGCAGTAAAGCACTAAGATACAGTTTGAGCAAAAACATGCTCTAAGCTATGAGTGAACTTGGTTAGGACCCAAAGAGCCTACCAAGACTTAATAATATTCAATTATGATTAATAGGGCTAATTAAGTCCTTAGGAAACCTTGGTAGTCAGTTAAACCAGATAAAACACAAGGAAATACCTTAAAGTCAATCAGAGCAAAAATGTGCTCTAAGCTTGGGATAAATTTGTATAAGACTTAATGGTCATACCTATACCTTATAAATATGTTAATGAACATATAAATCAATTACTAAAGAAAACCAAGCTGAAAACAAGTTAAAACACAAAATGTGCTTTAAGGAGTCTTAAAGCACGTTTTTGAAAAATTGTCTTGTAAATGAGTTTTATATGGCTAGATGTCCATCATTACTCTTTAATTATATGTGTACTATATAGTATCACATTTGGAAGTCTATATCAATGGGAAATCAAAAATTTCACTTCTATGTGCCTTGTTTTTATGAATAGTAACTTTTATAAGCTAGTTTGTAACATATGTTGTTATAAGTAATTAAGTTGGTCAACAAAGACTATTATACCCTCCTAAGTATATGGGGGCCGGTTTTTCATGGTGTGAGTCACCAACATGTAAAAGAAATCAAATAAGTAAAGTAAAGCTAAAGTAAAGTACTATTTGGCTTTATAACAAAATATCTCCAAAAACAAACCCTTCTCATTTCCTTCTTTCATTTCACACGGTTTCTTCATCTTCTCCTTTCCTCCATTTACGATTTGCTACAGCTCCTCTCTTCTCCATCTTCATTTCCTTGCCAAATCCAACTCCATGCTCCAAATCAAATCCTAAGACCATATTTGTCTTAGTTAGGTCAAGCTCTACACTTCTATCTTTTCAAATCTTCAAGAACTCAATTTTGGTGCCATGGAGATTCACCATTGAAGGAGCTTGAGCTCACCTTTCTACATTATTACTCTCCTTTGCTTCTAGGTAAGGAATCTCAAAGAAAAATCAAGTTTCTTCCATGTTTTTACCTTGACCGAAAATGCACATTGATGGTGCTCTTTGTGTGACTTTGTTCTAGCTTCATTCCAACCTTTCATGGACTAGGTGGAGTCCTCTCTCATAGATATTCAAACTCCCTTCAAAGATCAAGGTAAAACAACTACATTAATGTTTTTGAAACAATGTAAAATTAGGGTTTACAATGAGATGAAGCTTAAAGCTTGAATACTCATTATGATGTTTGTATATTGTTTAGAACTTGACAAGGAATCAAATACCTTACCGGTTTTACAAGGAAACAAGAAAGAAGTTGTGAGGAAAAAGAGGTAAATATACTAACCTAATGTGGTTAATGCCTTAGGAGAAATGAGCTTATAATGCTTGTTTAAAACTACCTAAAGAGCAAATGGTGAATGACTTAGTAAAGTTCTCAAGGAGACTAGTAAATGAACATATGTTGGGTGTGTGTAATTGAGGTCAAAGGCTTATGTATTGTGGAAATTCAGTGTTTAAGATTATGCAATTTAAGGGCCTAAGAGCCATGTTATTTAAGGGCCTAAGTGCCTAGCAATTTAAGTTGTGCACTATATTGTGATGTAGTGTAAATTGGGTGAAGTCTTGTGTGTGATGGTGTTCTTGATGGATTTAGGTATTCTTGAGTGTTTAATGGTGAAAACTATGAGCTTTGGAATGATGATGTGCTAAGAGAACCTATGGCAAAATTTGTAAAATGTATAAGGAGTTTTAAGTGCTTAAATGAACTTGGGTGAACTAGGAATGGTTAGGAATGGATACATGCTTCACTAAGGAAGAAAACATGCATTAAGGTGTTCTATGGTGCTATAAGGATTTAGGCATTGTCTTGGGAGTTCTAGGGATTCAATGTGTGTTTTGAGAATGTATTTAATTCTTGGAGAAGGTTGTTAAAGGATTAGAAATGTTGATGTACAAGGAAGAAGTGATGTTTAGGAAAGGTGTGAAAAAGGAGATTTAGTTAGTAAGAAAAGAAGTTTGAGAGATGATGTTAAGGTGTAGAGGAAACACCTTGGTATAGTGGTCATTATAGGTGAAATGCCACCTAGAAATCTTAAGGTGAAAACATTCCAAGTGCTAGGAATTTTGTAAGAAATTTGTGAATGATAAAATGGTTTTGGTGAGTGATTTAAAGAGTTAAGCATATGGCTAAAGGTGTGTTTGATGTGCCAAATGATGTTAGAACACATTAGGAGGCTTGAGGAAAAGTTTGGAGAAAATTTGACAAGTTCTGGACAACTTCTGGTGTTGTCCGACCCAGTGGTCCGACCCAGGGTGGGTCGGACAGCTCTGTTTTAGTCATCGGTTGGAGTTTCTGGAATGGTCCGACCCAGATGGTTGGGTCGGACATGGGTCGGACATGTGTGTTCTAAGTCTCTGGAATGGTCCGACCCAGATGGTTGGGTCGGACATGGCTCGGACAGGTGTATTTAAAAGACGGGAAAAGTTTCTGGAACGGTCCGACCAGTCGTGGGTCGCGTGGGTCGGACGGTGGGTCGGACGGCCCAAAGTATGTAAAAAAAAAAAATTTGTTTAAGGTTATGAGATGATATGTAATGATGGGGATTGATAGGTAATGATGTTATAAAGTTGTTAAGGACATGTTAGGTGGGTTTTTAATGACGTTTAAGTGAGTGAAGAGTTGTATTAAAATGTGAGAGTAAAACGAGTTAAAATGTCAAGTTATTTAACTAAGCTAACGGGGAAAAATTATAAGCATTAGACATTAAATAATCATGCAACCCCGATTTTAATAAACGTATATGTAATGTCATCAGCTGTTCGAGAATTTGCTCGAGGAACATAAGTGGACGTGGTTAAGTGGACTCCGGTGACAGGTATGGTTCTCTTGCAACCTGTGTCCTACCGGATTACACCGGCTTGTATGCCAATGTGTTTTTCTGTATGTTTGCCACGTTGTAAGATCAATCATGTAATGAGTTTATAGTAATTCATTTATGTGGCGCTTTTAATCTCCGATACCGTTTAACCTCAAATATGTGTTAAACCTTAGCTAACCAGAACCAGGAACACATGGGAGATCGGTATTCGGAGTTAACGACCCAAACCTTGGGAACGTTCTAACCACGGCTATGTGTGAGTTAGTTGGATAGTTGTTGTATGCAAGTGTGTGAACCTCCCTTGTGTGCTTAACTCGGTTATGATACCGTATGGTGTGTGGATGTGGTAGGCCCCATAATGGATCTCTAACTACTTGTTTGTAAGTGTATATGTACTAATGGGGGGTGAGGAGTCCGGTTGTTCCGGCCACGCGTGTGAGGATGGGGGTCGTTGTCATTCCAGGTTCGACCCTCTTATATGTTAAGATTGAGTTCCTTTCCGGTCTTCAATCTCCCACAAGCTTACTCCAAAGCTTTCCTATTCTGATTATGATTGGTTTAGGGGGAACATGTGTTTGTGGGTGTGTTTGGGCCTCCAACCCGAACCATCTTAACTTAAGTTACTCGTCCGACTATTAGGACGGTAATGAGTGTTGTTGTTTATTGTATAACGAGCTTACCATGAGGGTGACACCATTCTCTAGGCTCACCAGTGAATTAACTAAGTTTGGGTCGGTTCCTAAGAGGACCGTTCCCGTTATGTTATGCTATGTTATTGTAATGCAATTCCTGTTGCGATGTTACCATGTGCACATCGAAACGTGAAGGTGATGTTATGTTTAGTTATGTGAGGAATGTTATATGTTGTAAGATATGGAGTGTGTGGGTCATGGAAATGAATTCCAGTTTACGATAAGAGGCGTTTAAGGATAACCCGATTTAAGGGTAAGTGTTGCCTATTAAGGAAGTAGCTCCATTAGAGGAGGAACACTCTAGGGATAATGAATACCATGAGTGACTTATCAAGCAAGGATGTATTATCCGATTGTTGAGCCCATTGAGGCGAAATACTATGTGTTGTGTGTTTACAGTTGTATGCATGATTTAAATATAATCAATCGCATGCTAAGACGACAATTAGTTGTGCGTGGCCCGGTAGCATGTGGGCTGCGGGATTACCATACCAGCAAAGGTGCTGAGCCCTTGGGGGCCACCCTTTCTCCTCTTTTCCTATTTCAGGTAGAGAGCTGGAAGTCGTTCGAGAGTAGGACGGGGTAGACATTGTACATGGGAAATCATTTAAGTGTATATATACAGTAGGCGTAGTAAGACCGAAATTGTTATCGGCATCAGTTGTGAATACTCGGTACAGTTGGAAGGTGTATGTTGTTATTATTGTTAATGGAAAGGGATAGTAATGTGAAGTCGCTCGGGAATCTAGTCCATCAGACCGGTACAATGTACATGTATTAGCCTTGTTAGCCACGTGGGTGGTTAACGGCGTGTAACACCAACGAGTTAAGTAATGTGATGAGGTTTGTATTCCGCTGCAGTTTATTGTAAGTGTATTAATGTTGGATGGGGTGTTACACTTCAGGTACCTGGAATTATTTAGCCATGAAACGGCTCAGCAAAATAATTTGCCGGTATGAAATCGTGCAGCCCACAAGCTACTGGGCCACACCAACTAATTGTCGGATACATGCAGTTCATTTATAAAGCTGTAAATAAGCATAGCACGATAATATCAAGTATCCACACAAGGACAATAATGTCACATAGAACAAGACTTCAGAAGGTCAAGTTAGCTGAACTGAAATTCTTTAATGATAGTCGGTCCACACAATGGGACTGACAGGTATAACTGAATATCTCAAATAGTGAAGGTATAGTGACCTCGTTAAGATTGAAAGGTTGGGTATTAAAAACCCCAGAAGATAACGTAGTTAACCTCTGAACTGAGAAATGTGGGAAATAGAACCCTCGAGAGGAATGTAGTCTTCCTCTCCCTGAACTGATGGGAAATAGACCCTCGAGAGGAATAAGTCTTCCTCTCCACTGAATTGTTCCGTCGCGAAGTATAACTGAATAGGAGACGACCTGAGACAGGTACAACTCCTGTAGCATGCATGGCCAGATCCAACTGGGCTCCTCGTTCTCGAAGTATAGAATTGTCAAGTGTCATATAAAGACGTTAAACAAGAATACAATGTGTATTGTCAATTATCACGTTTAGGATAATGACGTTTGTTATAAAGTGAAGTTAGTGAGAGACTTGAGTACAAGTTCTCGGTATACTGAAGCGTAGGTATTTAATCCACTGGTATAGTAGTGTTTGTATGCGTGGGACATACTCGTAGTAGTCAGCATCATTCACGCACATAAAATAATACAACAGCGCACAAGAGTAAACAACATTTTATATTAATTATCTTGGTCGTTAATTCAAACAACAGATAGCACACAAGCCGGTGTAATCCGGTAGAAAGAAGACTGCAATAATTCCATACCGTTCACCGTAGATTGTACTTGTTTAGTTCCCGGTCAACGTCTGGTCAAACAATGTCCTAGAATAGGATTAACTGAGAGTGTTAATTATGTAACTCTCGCATAATAATTTTATTGGTTCATGAAACGATTTTCGTATTCGTTATTCCATGTGAGGTTTATTCCTTTATATTTAGGTAGTTCTTTTAACCTCTTTCCCTTATTTTTAATTAAGGTACTTAAATATTTCCAAAACATGCAGTCCTGATTTATAAGACTTATATTGTGGGTAATTTCTTTTAATTACCTTATGATTGAATGTATAGCTTATTTGTCACTCATTGTGATTTATTTCCAAATCCTTTAATGTATAAATATACATATACATATTTATTCATGCACTATATTTGTTATCTATTTTTAATTGTGTAGGTGACATAACAACTTTATAATTCCTTAACTACGTTTATATGTCACACATGGACATTATATTCTTATAATTCTTTGTTATTCTCCTCTTAACCATAAATAATATATATGGTTACAATTAAATTCCTTATAACTATATAATCATAGTTTTAATCCCTTAATCACTTATTCTCATTTCCTTTTGACTTGCTTGAAAATCTAGAATATATATATTTCACACACATGTAGTATTTATGTTAATTATATATAATGGTCTAAATGACATAACCTCTTAATAAATCTCAATTTATATTTACATGTCATGCATGGACATGTTATTCCCATATCTTTTATTGATTACAAACTAACCCAAATAATACTATTTCTTTTACAAGTAAATTACTTGTGCTTGTAAGTCATATAGTTTTAATTTCATAAATCCTTAAATCACAATTTTCTTTTCTAAATTTCTTAAATATCCATATAGGACCTACAAGTATTTTTATTCCCATAAATACAACATACTTTCCGGTTATCTTATTATAACCACATTATTTCTTAAACTTTACATTATACTCCAAATACATTATAATACATAGTTTTGTTTTCTTAAGTAATTAATTCACTAAACGACCACTTTAAATTTAGTAATTATTATTTGAACACTATAACTTTCATAAATCACCAATTAGCCACATTCATTTCGGCTTTGCCATATTTTTTTCTAATAATTACATTTCAACTCTAATCTCATTATATTATATAGTTTTAATTCCTTATTTGATTATATTACAAGACCACCATTAATATTTTGGTATATGACTTTTGAACATTATAACTTTTCGAAAATTACAATTTGGCCCCCTCAAACTTTCGGCCTTAATATAATATTTTCAATATTTACAATTTAACCACAAAATCTTATAACCTTTACATAATGTCTTATAAACTATAGTTTTAATTTTAGTTCTTCTTAATTGCTGAATATATACATATAAATTCTTAAATTACAAAACTTGCCCAAAGTAATTCGGTTTTGGTCATGTACTTTCCATTAATTACATTTTCACCCCAAAACTTTATAATAGTTATTTAATAACTTATAAACTATAGTTTAAATATTTAATTCCTCAAAATTTCAAAAGTGAACTTCATGATTCTCTTAATTATGAATTCACCCCATATTAAATTCCAAACTTTCATAATAACTTTTATAAATTACATAATAGTCTAAAACTTTATAAAGTGTTACTTTAACACTTGTTTAAATTATCTAAAATTCATAAACTTAATTCTCAACCTTATATTATATTATAATTACACCAAATACACTCTTAACTTTCGGCTTTCATAATATATACACTAAACTTTGTAAAAATCACATTTTAGTCACATAACTTAATTAATTAGCCATTTAAGCACTAATAAAATATTTTCAACTCACCAAACTTTATAGTATAAGTTTATATACATAAGTAGCTCATTAAAATCTATTTAGCACTTAGGCAATTCGGCCATAATTTAATAGTGACCATATAATATATAAAAGTGGATTTATATGTCATAATAAATGTACATAAATTCCTATGAGTCATATAACTTATGAAAAATTATTGTAATGTCTTATATTGATTCTTAGCTCAAAAATAAGCATTTTTGCCCTTGACATTTCGGCCTTAATTTATTTGTAACATAAATAAATTTTGTGACACAAAAATGTGTCTTAAGGTAAATATTTTCTATATATGTTATAGATTATATTTTTGGCATATAAAACCATATAGTTTCGGTATTAATTAACCTAGGAGATGTACATAATTTTTGTATAATTTTTAGAAGCTTAACAAAGCTTATAACATAAGGATTTACTTAGTAAACTTACTTCTTAACAAAGGTGGTTAGTGCTTGAACTCTTCTTTAATCTCCAAGCTTTCTCCAAGGTAATATTGATGCTCCACTTCGGTTATATGCAAGTGGTGAAGGAGTTTAGGAGTTAGATCTTCAACAAAGATCTTAAGTAGATTTACAAGAATTTACCTTAAGCTTTTCTCCTTATATTTCGGCTCACTAATGGTGGATGAAGAACAATTTTTCCTTCATGAAAATGAAGAATAAAAGAGCCTTAGAAGAAGAAGAACTTGGTTACACATAAAAAATGTGCTTTAAGGATTTTCAAGCATTAAAACTACCTTAAGATAACCTTGAGATGCTCCTTGGTTTAATGTTGGTTGGACAACCTCCTTGGAGAACTAATTGATGTCGAATGCTTATTGATGTGCTAGGAAGAGTTTTGCTTCAAGGCTTGACAAGAAATGCTAGGAAATTACCTTAAAGATGAAGAAGATAGAAGTTAAAACTCCATTAATGGACTTAAGAGCTTCAAAGGAAGAAGATGAAGCAAGAAGAGAGAGGAGGGAGCCTTACCAATTCGTGAATGAAGAATGCTAGGAGGGAAATGAGGCTAACTCACGTAAGAAGCAAGAATGCCTTAGAATTTGATTTTTGTTTTGTTAATTTTTAATGTCACTTGACTATTCTTTTTCCTTAGTTTATTACATGGGTTATTGGCTCAATAAATGCCCATGTTATCAGCACATTTTCGGACATGTGGGGTGACAAGGCAAGAGTTGGAAAGAAATGATTGTTGGCTAGAAGACAAGGTAAGAAAGTAATGCTTTATTCCTTTGGTTTTTCAATGTTAAATGACTTGTCTTCTTCTTCATGTAGGTGGCCGAACTTGGGGCT